>QEPC01009159.1:1419393-1430666 GCA_003113815.1 Sphenodon punctatus | reverse complement strand
TCTCGTTACTCTCCCAATGTTTGGAGGCCGTGGCGGATTGGATGCGGCAGAGCAGACTGAAGCTCAATCCCGATAAGATGGAGGTGATGGTGGTGGGAAGGGCGGGGGAGGTGCTGGCCCCCCTGATAGGGGGTGCTCACCCGCCTGTTGCTCTTCAGGTTCGGAGTCTGGGGGTGGTTTTGGATTCGGGCCTCCGTCTGGATCGGCAGTTGGAGGTGGTAGCTAAAGCTGCATTTCGCCAGTTGTATCTGCTACGGGGGCTTCGACCTTACCTCTCCGGGCCCGATCTGACCACTCTCGTCCATGCCTTCATCACCTCGAGGCTAGACTACTGCAACGTGCTTTATGTGGGGCTTCCCTTGTTTCTGGTTCGGAGGCTGCAGCTAGTGCAGAATGCGGCAGCCCGTCTCCTGACGGGGACAGGACAGCGTGAGCACATAACACCGGTGCTCTGCACTGGCTGCCTATAGCGTACTGAGCCAGATTCAAGGTGTTAGTATTGATTTAGAAAGCCCTGCACGGTCTGGGCCCCTCATATCTCGGGGACCGCCTCGCCCTCCGTGCCTCAGAGCGATCCCTTTGGTCCACCGGGGGCGCCTTTCTGGAGGTCCCCCGTGAAGACGGGGGCCACAATGGAGAGGGCGTTCTTGGTGGCTGGGCCGTGGTTGTGGAATACCCTCCTGGAGGAGGCTCGCCTGGCCCCGGGCCTCTTGGCCTTTCGATGTATTTGTAAGACTTGGCTGTTCGCCCAGGCCTTCGGAGGGGAGGGTGGGGTGTTGGGTTAATTTTTGTGAAGGGGTGTTTTAAATTTGTTTTATGTTTTAAAAATTGTTTTTTAAAACTGTTTTATATTGTGTTGGAAGCTGCCCCAAGATGCCGTGGGCATGGGGGGCGGCATATAAATGTAACAAAATAAACAAATAAATAAAATAAATATAGGAAGCTGTGGGTGTTAACAAATGAGATGATAGACCACAACTCTACGTGTGACAACCCCTGGTGATGACACGAAGGCTGCAGCTGCTGCCGAACATGGCTGCATGTCTCCTTATGGGAACGGGATGCCGGGAGCACATAACACCTGTGCTCCATTCTCTGCACTGACTGCCTATAGTCTTCCGTGCCCAATTCAAGGTGTTGGTTATTACCTTTAAAACCCTTATGACCTGCAGGACTGCCTCATCCCTCGTGTCCTAGATTGGCCCCTGCGGTTGGCCAGGGGTGCCCTCTTGGAGGCCCCCTGGTTTCCTGGGTGGCGACGTTCGAGAGCTTCTCGGTGGCCGCACCACGGCTGTGGAATTTCCTCCCAGTGGAAATTCGCCTCTCTCTGGATTTCCCCGCCTTCCGTAGACAATGTAAAACCTGGCTGTTTCACCAGGCATTTGGTGAGGGGGACAGGTAGTGGGTGGGTGGGTGGGGTTTCTTTTGCGGGATAAGGGTATTTATTTTCATGGGCCTCTATTTTATGATTTTAATTGATATTTTATATTATATTGCATTTTATAGTTTTGTATTATGTTTTTATTATTCCGTGTTGTTCACTGCCCTGAACTGCCATTGGGCAGGAGGGGGCAGTATAAAAATGATGAAATAAATAAATAGCCCACATCAGGTGAGTGTCTAAATGTCCACTTATTAGGTATTCGCCCCCACCAGCCATGTGGCCTCCGCCCACTAGACATACAGCCCCCACTCACAGTGGGTTGCCAGAGAATATGGAGCCTGCCGTGCTGGTGAATGCAGGCTAATGCACACCCACATGTCCACGTCCTGTCAATTAGGCTGCATGCAGTGCCTCTGTGCACACAGGTGTGCCAGCACCATTGAGTCACAGGCAAAAATCCTAGAGTGTCCGAGGAGCAACTTCTTCCTGTCCCTCTCTCCACTCTTGCTCTGACTGACACTTCCAGTGGTGGCTGCTCACAAGTGCAGGAAATACATTGCTGGGGGCTGGCCATTTATTTGGCTGGACATACTAAACGTACATGGGGGCTGTACAGAATTAACCCGGACTGCAGCGTGCTATCATCTCATTGGAAAACATCCTGTATGACTGATAACAAGATCAGTCACAGTCTGAGTTCCCTGTCCAGCACTGAAGGGAGAACTGAATGCAAATTAATCTGTTAATCCTCACTAATATTTTAGAGATAATGATCAATCACAAGGAAAAAACAGCAAGTAGGAGCACCTTAGGGAAACAGATGTTTGTGTCCAACTATGTCTAATATGGTCAGGGCCCCATGTAATTCTGCAGTTTCTGCAACCAGGAAGTCCAAATTCTGCAGCAGGAAATCCAGATTCTGTAAGCAGAATTTTAAAAATTTTATTTACATTTTTATCCTACCCATTCCCTCAAGGCTCAGAGCAGGTTGCAATACATAAAACATAATACATAAAAATACACAAACTAAAACCAAATATTAAAATATGCAAATAAAACCCCTAACTCACAACACCCCAATCCTGTCCGCACCTGCCAAATGCAAATACATTGCCCTAGAGGTTGAGCAGACATAGGCTTAGATGAACCTCCAACGGAAGGGAGTTCCATAACTATGCAGATTAACTAAATCCTACAAATGATGCCCATATTGAATGCAGTTTAATTTTTCAGCATGCCTATCACAGGGGCAAGTACTTTCTGAGGAGAATTAACTCCACGTCCCTCAACAAGATAGAAGGTGTCCTGCAACACTCTACTTTCCCCCAGACTACGGGTTCCTAAATTTGGAAACTGGCCTCCTCACACACCCCTACAGCCAGTCCTACATCCACCATATAAAGGGCTTTTCCCAACAATGGTGGGTCTCTTGAAATCAAAACAGATAAACATAAAGCGTCAACATATTATATAGTTCAGTCCCACCTGGATTGTAGAGTTTCCAAGGTTCAAACCTACTTTTCTTCAAGAAGCCTGGGAGTCAAGTAGCTCTTGGTTTGGGCTTGGGTTCTGCCCTTCTGGGCCCCAGCACCTAGCAGCCTGGCTCCTAGGAAAGATGTGCTTCCCTCAGCTGCTCTCCTCAGATTGACTGCCCCCTCTGTCTGCATCAGGGCCTATAAAAGTCCCCACTTTTTATACAGGCTTTAAGGGTCAGTACCCTTTTCTATACTTATTTCTTGAGGCAGTCTATTTTATGGGCCTACAATGTCTGCGAAGGACATTGTACCCACATGTCCTTAACTAAGCTTAACAAACGGTTGGTTTTCGGCCGTACAAGAGCTTGAAGGATTAAAAGCCCAGTGAAGACTGCAGGACTTCTCTAACTGCAAAAAGTAGGTACAGTAATAATCTATCCCTATCTCGGGGTACTGTTTCTACAAATCATTTTAACATTCCCTTTAACCTTTTATTAAATCTCTCCACCAAACCATCTGTCTGAGGATAGTATATCGAAGTCCTCTTTTGTTGAATTCTGAGCATAATCCATAAATGTTGTAGAGTAACCGACATAAAGTTAGTCCCTTGGTCCATAATGATTGTCTCAGGTAGACCAACTCTGGTAAAGATAACAAGTAGTTTCCTGGCCACTATTTTGGCCGACATTCGACGGATCACGACAGCATCCAGATATCTAGTAGCATAATCTATCATCACTAAAAATATATTTATGACCACAGGCGCTTGGTTCTAATGGTCCTATTATATCCACTCCTATTTGTTCAAACGGCACTGTTATGATAGCCATCGGTATTAAGGGTGGTTTCACATGATCTCAGGGTCTGACTCGTTGACACTCTGGACAGGAAGCGCAATACTGCTCAACCTGCTTATGAATTCCTGGCCAATAAAATTGGGCCATGATTCTTTCCAATGTCTTATCCCTTCCTAGATGACCTGCCATAGGAACATCATGAGCCAATCTTAATAGTGTGGGAACAGATGATTTTTATGCTAAAATTTGCTCTATGGTTCCATCCTGGTGGGGGTTTCTAGTGATTTGCCACAATATATCATTTCTTATTTTAAGTCTGGGACATTTATTTAACTCATTGGGCCTTATTACTTCTCCACTTACCTTCACAACTTGTTTTCTGGATTCCTGAAGTACTGACTAATTATGTTGTTCCCAGATTAAGTCAAAATAGGGTCCCAAAGCATTTCTCTCCAAAGGTCCCACCCCCATTTCTTAATATTTTTGAGGTACATACATTTTGTGGTACAATAAAATTTGGAGTACCCCTCTTAATTTTAGGAAACAGGCTTTTCTGCACCAATCTTGCACTTTTTGACTTTCTAGTTTTGGGGTGCCCTTTGCACTTTTGGGGTACACTCACTTTTTGGGTATCCTAACCCTTCTAGTTCTTGTCCAGTATTGGGGTACACCTATCATTTCGGGTGCACTTAGCCACTTCCATTTTCCAACATTAATCACAAGACACCTATAAAATAGCAACTTATTTTAGGTTCTCTTAGGTCTGGGGGTTCATGCCTGCATTCTCCACCAAGCTTTGTTGCAGGGGCTCTTTGGCAAGTACTTTCTAGGGAGAATTAACTCCACATCCCTCAACAAGATAGAAGGTGTCCTGAAACACCCCACCCACAATTGTTGGGCGAAGCCCTTTATATGGTGAATGTAGGACTAGCTCTAGGGGCGTGCGAGGAGGCCTTGGAAACTGGCCTCCTCACACGCCCCTACAGCCAGTCCTACATCCACCATATAAAGGGCTTCCCCCAACAATGGTAGGTCTCTTAAAATCAAAACCGGTAAAAAGTCCACATATTATATGGCTCAGTCCCACCTGGATCATAGTTTCCAAGGTTCAGGCATACTTTCCTTCAAGAAGCCTGTGAGTCAAGTAGCTATTGGTTTAGGCTTGGGTTCTGTCCTTCTGGGCCTCAGTCCCTGGCAGCCTGGCTCCTAGGAAAGATGTGCTTCCCTTAGCTGCTCTCCTCAGACTGACTGCCCCATCTATCTGCATCAGGGAGGTGGAGGCATGCGGGGGAGAGCTGCGTGGAGGGCTGGGACCCACAGTTGCTAGCTACCCCTGGACCCCGTTCTGTCAAGCAGCGTGAGCTGGAGAGCCGGAGCGAGCTCCTCAGCTGATTCCTGTCAGTGACACCAAGCTGTTGCGGAGGGCGTGACCAGGAGGGACTGCGATTGGCCGGACTCGCCCAGCAGTGAGATAAAGCCTCGGGTGTGCACGCCTAAGGGCTGCGTGCGCAAGGGCGCGCCGTTGTGCACGCGGCCTTAGGCACCGGCTGGAAGTGGCTGGGTGTTTTTACCATTTTGGTGCTTGCTGCTGACTCAGCATGAATCGGAAGAGGTTACGCCGCTCAGCTTCACCAATGCCAATAGGTACCCCTAAGACTAAATGTCTTAAGGTAGGGGATCTGATTTGCTCTGGTTCTGCAAACTTGTCCAATCGCTCCCAGGTATTGGGGCAATTCGCGAACACTGACCCCTTGGGTTTTGTTCCCCTTATGGAGAGGGATGATGTAGGCTCCAGTGGACCCCCTACTGGACAAGGAGAGGACCAGTTTAGTTCCCCCCACGGGCAATTTACTGGAGAATATTTTAAGTACCAATGTCACCTGATTGCCAAGACTATAGCCCTCTTGTTTAAGAACATTACGGATATTGGGGACACCCTGATGGGGGGTGAAAGGGCAGCTGAATACCCTGTTGGAGAAACTTAACCATTCAATTTCAGTTTCCCCATTACATAAAGATGTTTCATGTACAAGTGTTGGGTGCCAGGAGCATTCCTCAGTTGAACCAGCTAAAAGGTCTTTCCTTAATCCCAACGGAAGACTAGCTATCGATAATAGAGGGTCATATGGCAAAGCAATTTGCGAAACTGCGATTTGGGTGAAGGTTAAGCCTTGGAGATCTGGGATTATTCCCAATTGGGCAGTATGGAGGAAATTGTTAGCAATATTGCAGCTCTGACCGCCATCAAGCTCGATAGGGTGGATGTGCTATCTTGGGAATCCCTGAGCAATAGTAAATATAGTAGATGCCTCAAGGTTTTCTTTCATTCCCCTTACTTGGTTACCAAGTTATTTAAGGCAAGGAAGAATTTGTTAGCCCATGGGATATCTTTTGATTGGGCCTTTGTTCACAGGGAGCCTGGCAAGCTTAAAGAAAGTGGAGGACACCCAATAAATCCCAACATGATCCCTATAGATAATCCACGGTGTCCCCCCATTTTGGGGCAAGATTGCATGATAGATCACCCTATTCCACATGCGAGCCAGGCAGGGGAGGAGATGGAAATCAATGTTGGTCACGATTCCCCGACGCCCCCGGTTGAGATTTTAGTAACGAAGGGAGTGCTTTCTCCTGTCACACGAGCAAGTGAAGAGAGCACTACTGAACTATGTAATCCCCTAATCGAGGGTATCCAAGAATATTTAGGGAAGGAGGATATAGGGGTGTTTGCCCCACTTCCACTGCAGGCTTTTGAGGATCTGTCCATAATTCAACAGGATATTATGATCCAAAAGCTGGATCGTATCAGGAGGGTTCTTCTTCCTGCTCTAAGTCTCAACTATCAAGGAGATCACTGTCAGCTACTAAAGGCCATCAGACAGAGCATGCAACAGAGCTGTGGACAGCTGCTCGCTATCTCAAGGAAAGTGAACTGGGTCAAGTACCCATCCCTAACAATTGTGGAGAACATGCCAGGCAAGAGGGTTGTTTGGGCGAACCTCCTTTAGCTAGGAAGCGAGGCCCAAATGTGAGGGACGAACAGGAAATACCACCAATTCTACCATGGGAGGCACCAGTTGTGGGGAGAAGGAGCCCTTAGGGATAGTATCCCAGGATGAAGGCACCCTTGTGGTGTCTGCTGGAGGGGTAGGTAAAGGGTGACATAAGGATGTCCCCCTCGAGCCCCCTGTGGTCAATAGGTTTGGAGTGCCTATTCAAGGGGAGGGGAGATGTGAGTCTACACTTGTTCTGCCTAGTCCCAGTGCTTGCATTGGAATGAATGTAGATGAGAGTGCAGATGTGGCTCCCTCGGTATATGGTTGAGGGACCTCAACCCAGCGCTGAGATTAGCCTCGTGGAACATTGCTGGCTGTAAAAGTAAGCTCCATGATTTAGATTGGATCACTTTCCTGGCGGGCTTTGACATTGTGTTCCTTCAGGAAATGTGATGCCAGGAAGGGGAGACTTTGGAGATCCCTGGATTCCAGGTTTATGCGTAACTGGGAGTTAAATTCAAGTATAAGGGTAGAGCCTCTATTGGCCTAGCCATACTCTTGGCTGGAAAACACAATCAAGGTGGTAAGATTATTCCATCATCCAGGCCAGAGGTGCAGCTGCTTTTGTGGCAACCCAATTTAGATTCCCATATCCTCTTAATAAATTTGTACTTTCCACCACTATCTTCTGTGTATTACGATCCAGTAGTTTGGGATGCACTTGAGGAAACTTTAGATCAAACAGTAGCCCGATACCCAGCCTCTATTGTTATTGTAGCAGGGGACTGGAATGCGAGATTCTGTTCTGTAGAGCAACACGATATTCGTAGAATATCCCAATTCGAGAGGAGGATAAAAAACAGGGAATCGTGTGACCGAGTCCTAAATAAGTTAGGGAAAATTATGAGTGAGTTCCTGTATGATAATGGCATGGTAGTGTTAAATGGAAGAGGAGGGGGTGACCCCGAGGGAGACTTCACTTTTGTGAACAAGAACGGTAGGAGTACCATTGACTATATTGTTATTTATGCTACCCAGATAGATCATTTTGCTAATTTTAGACTTCTCCCGCGGCCGGAATCTGATCATAACCTTTTGATGGTGGATATTGATATAAACTATGCCCCCGGAGTGAGAGCTAATACCGAGGGTGTGTTACAATGAAGGGTTAAATGGTCCAATGCAGCACTAGGTAAGCTATTGGACAAATTATGGGACCCTAGGCTCTTGGAGGCGAGAAAGCAAATGATAGCTGCCAACGCAATTGATATGGATATGCTAAGCGCAAACTATGACACAATTATTGCCACCTTGGCAAGAGAGGTTCTCGCCTGCAAACGGAAAGGCAATAGATTGCAGGCCAATGATTGGTATGATGGGGAATGTAAGCGGTATAAACGTCATTTGATCAAACTAAGAGCAGTTTGGGTTGCCACGAATTCGGAGTAGGCCCAAACCAAGTTTTTGGAAGCTAGACGTTTTTATAAAGGGCTGTTGCAGCATAAAAAGGCATGCTCCGTTCACTTAGTTTGGGCTAGGATTAGGACAGCAGTAGCCCTGAAAGATACACGGCTCTTTTGGGCTTTGATCAACCAAGGACTACATTTAAAGGGTGCCAAGAGAGTAGGACCCATAAGTGACATTACCTGGGAAAGGTTTTTTGAGGCACTGTATGCCTCAGCCCCAGGAAACGATTTTGTACTCCCGGTCGAACAATCCCAGTTAACTGGGAAGAGGTTTGATCCTTTTGTACGGGAAGAGCACGGGTTGGAAGTGATTGGATCATTTAGACAGGCCATAGCACCTGGCCATGATTTTTTCATAATAGAGGCTTTACAGGCCGCCCCTCTTTGGTGGGCACCATTGATTGCTAACTATTTCACACAAATCAATATCACCAAAAGAATTCCACAGTCTTGGGGAGAGAGTATTATAATCCCAATTTTCAAAAAAGGAGATCCCACTGATCCTGGGTCCTATAGGCCCATTAGCCTTCTTCCAGTAATGGGAAAGGTCTATGCAAAAATCCTGCTTATGCATTTGGAGGCCTGAGCATGCTCTAATCAGATAATTCTACGCATACAATTTGGCTTTCAAAAACAGTGCTCTACCACTGATAATTGCTTCGTTCTTTCTCATATTATCGATAAATATATTTCTATAAGGGCGGGGAACCTTTTCCTCGCTTTTATCAATTTGCATAAAGCATTTGATTCTATCCCAAGGACCATTATGGTCTAAACTGTACCATTTGGGTATTGATAGGGACCTCTTGGAACTGCTAATCTTGCTTCACATAGATAATAGTGCTTATATTAGAGGGAGGCAGGATGGGACCCTATCTCAGCCAATTCGTATTCAAAAAGGAGTAAGGCAGGGGTGTGTACTCACTACTCACACCCCTCCTATTCAACATTTTCCTGAGTGATCTACCAGAACTCTTGTCCACAGTGGAAAATTGTCCTCCAAAAATTAAGAATGAACCTATAGGTGTTTTGATGTTCGCTGATGACATTGTGATCTTATCCCGAACTAAGAAGGGATTGCAACGGCAGCTCGAAGTGTTAGTGGATTATTGTGGCGCCAACAAGTTGTCAGTTAATTCAACGAAATCCCAGATCCTGGTATTGGGGAAGCGAAAGGTTAAGTCCAAATGGGAGATAAAGGATGCCAACTTTAAACAATTCGACTCCTGTGTTTATTTGGGTATGAGCCTGGCAAGTAATACTATATGGGGAAGGCATAGAAGGCAAGTTGCTTTAAAAGCTGCAGGGGCAGCAAAGGGTATAATGAGATTGGCAAGAAGATCTAGAGGAGTAAGTTTTTCGGATATACTTAGGGTTTATAAAATGAAGGTCCAAACTATGTTAACCTTTGGATCCGAAATCATTCCAGATAACAACTCCTCTTCTTTGGAGGTGGTCCAAAACAAATTCCTAAGGGGCTTGTTGGGTCTTCCTCCAGGAGTCCCCGCTTCGGTGCTGAGGGCAGAGACAGGGGTGTCAGCTATTTTAGCACTAGTGAAGAGACTAAGGCTAAGGTATTGGGTTAGGTTATTACATCTTGAGGAAAGCTCTTTACCCTCTCTCTGCCTGCAAAAAATGCTTGAGCACCAGGAGACTCAGAGTTATGTCTGGATGAAGCAGATCCTATTAGACTTGCAGCATGCGGGCTGGTCCTCTTCATGTTTTTTTGGGAAGAGTGTGAACCAGCAGAGGAATATGATCGACACCCGTCTGCTGGATATAGCTAATCAGGAGGACATGGTGGCATTGGCCGAATGGAGGGTAGCACCACTCCTTCCCAAAATAAAGCAACAACATATTTTGGAGACTTATTTGGATAAATTGGACAACCCCACTCAGCATAGAGCTTTTACGAGACTGCGCTTCCAGCTCTTTTCCTCCGCAGTACAGCAAGGGTGTTTCGCTAAAATCCCTTATGAGCATCGTGTGTGTAGGTGTGAAAGGGGTGGTGTGGATGATCTTAGGCATTTCCTCCTCGACTGCTCATTCCATGATGATTTAAGGGAAGTATGGCTTAGGCCTTTTGGGGCAATCAATGAGTTTTGTCCAGAAGAGGGGCAAATTGCAAGGATGTTAACATTAAGAGAAACACAAGAGATAAGAGCTGTTTCATTTTATACCCTGCTAGCTGAACAATACCGAGATAAGCTGCTGCTGCTTGACTAATTTTGGATTGGTGATTGGTTTTGGAGCCCTTTGTTATTATTGTTACGTAGGTTCTTTTTGCTTGTTAGTATTTAAGTGTGATTATTATATTTTACTGTTATGTATACTTTATGATTTTTGTACATTTGGATTTTGTATATTTTCTCCATGTATTTCAGTGGCTATGGTGTTAACCTGATTTTGAATATTCCTTATTTATGTATTTTATTGGCTATGGCGATAAGCTGACACCGGAAATAAAATGAACTGACTGACTGATCTGCATCAGGGCCTTCATATAGGCCTAGGCCCCCAGCCTTTATACTGGATTAAAGGGCCAGTACCCTTTTCTATACTTATTTCTTTAGGCAGTCATTTTATGGGCTTACTTAGGCCACCATTTTGTGCATTCCTCAGGTTCAACCACCATCGTGTGGCTGGACTCTGTCACAATGCCATTGCATTCATTTCAGATATCTCTTGTGTTTAAAAAAACCCTCACAAACTACGACATGGAATTATCAGCAGGGGGTCTCTCCCCTAAGCGGTTATGGGCTGCTTTTCTCAAGGAGCTGTGGCATAGAGACCCATGGCTCCAGAATATATACCAGTAGCCAGGGACCCGAATTGACTGCGTTGCTGCAATTTGCAGTGATTATTGCAGAATCAGCCAATCCTCACAGTGCCATGCTGAAATTGCAGTGACACTGCAGTGGAGGATCCTGAGCCAGGATCTTTAAATCCTGGCTCAGGCATAAACTTGTCGCCTGACCCCAAACTAAAACTGCTGCTGCAGCTACCGTCTGTCCGGGAGGTGTGACCATGACCCGAGGGTAAATAGGCCCCTGGGAGATGAATTGTGGGTGGGTGGGGTCTGAAGGCCCTATGTTTGGGTGAGGAAGGTCTGGGGTTTTAATAGGAGGTGGGAATTCTGGGGTGCTGAAATTCCA
>QEPC01009159.1:1396431-1415075 GCA_003113815.1 Sphenodon punctatus | reverse complement strand
TTACTGGGGCTCCTTAGTGAATGTCTGCAGCCATTTGGAGTGGGCTATTATGGATTTAATGCCATCAGAATTCCTACCACATCAGCCACTTGAAAGTCTTCATTAAAATGTTCTTGGAAAGGCAATTGGTATATTTCTACAAGGGCAAACCCTGCTCTTTGTTCCTGCATACCTAAAGCTGTGGCCACCAACATGACCTTTCATTTTGTTCACAACAGTTCAATAAACAAATAAAAAACACTGAGAGAGGAATGAATGAGAGAGAGCCTCTGAACAGTGAAGAAAAAGGTTAAAATGCCCTTGACTCTCCCAGCACTCCTGGCAGACATGGGGTGGGGTATGGGAGAAGCCCTGAGCTGCTGCTGCAGGAAAAAAATGTGTTTCTAACCATCTTGGCGAGGGTTTCTTAGAGAGAGAGAGAGAGAGAGAGAGACCAAAAAACTACCCAAAATTATTTTTATTTTCTGCTTACTTACAACTTTAAAAACATAATCTACTTGTGTAACTTATCTTTCCAAATAAAGTTGTGGCTTGCCATAAAACTTAAGATTTGAAAATGGCTAATGACTCCAAAAAGGCTGGAGACCACTGACCTAGTGTGTGTCTATTGATGACTGAGATGCTGTGAAAGCCTGCTCTTCCTTTAAGCTTGCCCCAGTCCCTTGTGTGCTGTAATCTTCTCACACCATCCCAGGATCAGGATGGAATGCTTGCTGAGTTGGAGCACGTTCCCTGAGGAGTAGGGAAGGAATCTTGGCCTCCTGTTCCCATGCCAGGGGAGGCTGCTGCAGTATACGGGCTTCAGGGCTGCTCCCCATGAGCAATATTGAGTTACGGTCGGGCCCCCGCAGGAATGCAGGGCTACGCTGCTGATTTAATATGACATCTAATGTGACGGCTCCATAAACACAGGAGCCCTTGGAAGCCTTGAACCCAAATAGGTCAAGTTAATATCATGCCACATCTTTGCCAAAGGAGTTTCTGGACATGCAGGCGCAGGGAGGGGATCAGCTATAGTTTTACCATGGTTGCTGTATTTTTCCCTCTTTATCAGCCCCCACAGCTTGACAGTAATCTCCTTTTCAAGCTTTTCCATGCCGGAGGGCAGGGCAGTATGTTGGGTGTAATTCTCACCTCCCAGTTTATCATCTCCTCACCCTGGATGCATACAGAGCCCCCGTTGCTGCAGAGATCAAAACACCCATCTAAGGGCAGGCTGAGACTGGGAGTAACCCAGCATGAGAAGCAGGTGTCAAAACTGGCTCTCAGCTTTCAAATGGGACGGGAAGCTGGAGTGCATTTTCCCCACCCCAATTGTCCATGCATATTTCCTGCACTAATGAGAAACACAGGTTCCGGTGCCAGGTCACGTTACAGAAAACCTACCTGATCCCAACAGAGTTTGAAAACCAAGAAACTGATACAGGTTAATGTGAATATCCAGAGCAGAGTGAAGTTCCTCTTACAAGCCAGGCTAAAACTGACATTCAACAGTACCTGTTGTAAGTGAATCCCCATTCCTCTCCTCCCTGTCAGGCTGTTACCAAAAGAGGAGCAGGCTGTTAAATGCTGCAGGGAGCAGGTAGGCAGGTCCAGGGTCTAAGAGAGTGGGCTGAAATGTTTCTAACAAACATTAGCTTATTATTAGAGCACTGACACTGGGCTCAGTATCTTATGGGCAGGGTCACGCAGTTTGGGGCATCGCACTTTAGAATGGAAGTTGCCAAATTAGAGAGGGTTTGGAAGAGAGCCACCAAGAAAAAAACGATCTAGAATGCAAGCCATATTATTATTATTAGCAAGCATTTATATAGCGCAAGCAATGTACCTGGCACTTTACAAAGTAATGGAATAGACACAGTCCCTGCCCTAGGGCTTGAGGAAAGGCTGCAGGAACTGAGTCACGTGTAAGGCTGGGGCAGTGTATGGTTCAGCACTATGTGTGTAACTTGATCCTTTATTTGTTCCAGTGATTTGATGTACGTTGGATAAGTGGGTGAAGAGGACAACTGCCATTCTTTAATGCAAACATTTGCTCATTCCTCTTTTGTTTTCAAATATTGCCTGTTTCTGAGCTCTCTACCCGTGGTTGCTGTGAAGCCCTGACCGGCTGCAGTGTATAGTAGTAATAATAATCATTTTTATTTAGTGCCCTCCTGCCATGGCACTCAGAGCACTTTACATAGAACAATTTAACACAACTTTTAATCCTCACAACAACCCTATGAGGTAGGTTAGGCTGAGAGAATATTGTGACTGGCCCAATGTCACCCAGTGTTTCTGGCTAAGGCAAGGCTTGAACTGGGCCTCTCCCTACCTCCCAGTCCAAGTACTGCGCGTACTTACCCACGAGTACAACGATGACCAGGAAGCTCAACAGCAAGTTGTTAAGGCCAATAGTGTAACTGGATTTTGGATAGGTCCATAAATGGTTTTGTCAAGTTTGGCAGGGGATGTAAACTCTGACTCTCAGGAGCTGGGAGTACATAGCAGGGAATGGATCACTCCATTGTGGCCTGCTAGGCATTTCTCTTAAGCAACCAAGGCTGGCCACTGTCTGACCTGGATGCTGGGATGAATGGACCAGTATGGCACTTCTTTATGTCAAGTGCCTGTAACAAGCTTTACATGCCAAATGCATCAGGGTCAAAGATTTCTCATGTGTAACTAGCTGCTTCAAGTGGTAGGACATTTTTTTTGCTCCTGATGTTGCAGAAGGACATCTGTTAATGTTTCTTTTCTTTAATTTAAATAGGAGAGAGCAGCTCCCTCTGGAGGCATTGAGAATATTATGGACGAGATTGGTGAGTTGAATGGATTAGCGGGATTGTGAACACTGGAAGCTTTCTTCCAGCAATTTCCTATGTCACTTTCAGATGAAATTCTTTCTTTGCTTTGTGCAGTGCAGTGTTATCTTGTGTGTCTAGTAATGGATCGTGATTGTTTTTGGTGGGATCACAACCTGAGTTTTTGATTCAGGTATAGCAAACAGCTACACAAACAAGTGCATTTTCCTGAAGATAGGCATCATGTGTGGAAAGAAATTCCAGAAGGTTGGCACTTCAGGAGCCCAAATGAAGGAATGGTTTACTTAGGGCATAGGAAGTGCTGTACTGGGTCAGACCAATGGGCCACCTAGCACAGCATCCCGTCTTCGACAGTGGCCACTGCTGGTCGCTTCAGAGAAGTGCACAACACATCATAGTGGAGTGGTCCATTTCCTGCTATTCACTCCTAGCCCCCAACAATCAGAGTTCTCATCCACTGACCAACCTGACTATTAACCATTTATGGACTTATCCCTCTAAAAATTGATCCAATCCTTTTTGAACCCATATACAGGAATGTGTGCCTACCTGAAACCCTGTAGTCATCTTGTATGCCTTGACATGGCAGCTCAATTGTGCCCTCAGAGAACGGAGTTGTGTATTTCTTGGAGAGACAAGAGAACTTTGGTCTCCTGAAAGCCTTTCAGAATTAGATACTATTCCTGCCCCCTTCACCTCTTAATACAGCACCAAAATTAATTGGATTAAAATGAAAATAACTTGAAATGTTGTAGGCATTTGCAAGCAAAGGGAAACTCCAAGTTGCTTCCTAGACTAGCAAGAGCTGGGTGTTGCTCACAAGACTTTGGGAGCAGCAGAAGAAAGAGGGAAGCAAGCACTGTCCTCCACCAATGCTTACCACCGTCTCAGTGTCCGTGTGGTGCATGATGGTCCAGCCCAATTGTAAGTCCTCACAGGACTAGTGCCACTCACAGATTTCTCTGCTCAGTCCTTAGCTGTTCCCCATCTTTGCTGAGGGAAGGTCTTCTCCTCCATAGGTGCTCGCTGTTCCTTTCCTTCGTAGGACAACTACAGCACACAGGTGTTGCTCGTTGGACAATTAGTTTTCAGTGTGGGGTTGTCCCACCATGGCCATCCACACATGGTGCTCTCACATATTGTCTTCTTTCCCCCTTCCGGGGGGTGGTCTCTAGAAGTTGGGTATCCTCCTTCTCCAATCCTTCTTCTCCCCATCTGGGCAGTAGGCGACACTCCTAGCTTCTCCTTTGGGTGTAGCAGCAGTGCCCCAGTCCTGTGGTATGTCACCAGTCTCCCCAGCTTCTCCCATGGATGTGAGGTCTGCACATCAGTCCCATGGTATGTCACTGGGCATCACTACCTGCCTTGAGATTCTGCCTCAGATCACCTGGCCTAAGCAACTGGCTCCCTTTAGTGGCCTTAGGGTCTGCCCTGCAGATCTTACTCCTCCAGGGACTAAGCTGGCTACTGACCCTGCTCTCCCCCTCTGGGCCTGCTTGCTCCCTGTGGCAACCCACCACACTGGGCCCATGCCCTTGGGCAAGCCCTCAGTGTGTAGGTGGATCTTGCTGGCCTCATCATTGGGCTTCCCTCAGACTCCACCCTGAGCCTCGCTGGTACTCTGAACCCTCTAGTCTCAGTAGGCTACCAGCTGTTCTCTCCTGATTCCTGGCCAGTCCCTCACCCTGGCCCAGGGATTGCTCCACCTTGACTAGGGCCACCCAGCCAACTCACTCCCTATTCAGCAGCCCCTGAGATATCTAAAGCCTTCCTGGTCTAAGGCCCTGCTCTCCAGGGCCTTCCTGAACCCCTTGCCCTTCTCAGGGTAGAGTTCCCTCCTACCTCCCCAGCCAGGTGAAGCTCCAGCTGGCTATGAAGATCCTTCCCAGGTTCTCCACAAGTGTACTCTGAGCTAGGCTAGGCTTGCTTAACCCTCTCTACATAGGCCCATCCAGGTCACGTGGGCCACTCACACTGGTCACATGATCTCCTCTGTTCCCTGGGCACTGGGTTAACTTTTAAGGGACCATCAGCCCCAGGTGAGCAAGTGGTGGCACACTCTAACTTATGGGGCCTGCTCCTGCAGCTACTTAGCCCAGCGCTTCACCACCATCTGGTACTGCATGACAGTCTCTTGCCGGTTGGGGAATTGAATACACGCTTACGAACAGAGAGATCTATTTCTCTTTTATCTTTCTTCCAGAACAAGCAGTACAGGAGACAGGAGACACAGATGTATATATGAGAAGAAGACAGCACCAGATCAATCCCAGGAGCCGCCGTGAGGGTCAATGGTAAAGCTCTTTCTTCCTGGGCACAGTTGTGGCTGTAATAATCCTTTTGCTCTTCTGCTAAGCTTTCTTTTCTTGCCTTCCAAACTTTCCACTTGTGTGAGCTCAGCCAGCTCTTCACCAGGCTTCTCAAAGGGTCTCTGCAGGAAACTTGGATGCTACTTAAGCATCACATGGGGGCAGTGCAAGGTGTAGGAGTGGGCAAAGAAGGGGGATTAGAAAATGGAGATCATTTGAGAGAGCAATCCCGCTCTGACTGAGGGTGAAGTTCAGATGCTGCTATAAATAAAGTATCTATTCCAGATATAGCGCATGGAACACAGCAGTTCCATAAGTGTGAGTTGGGACCCCAGTGGGGTGTCGCATCATCTGCAGATGGGATCACTGTCTCAACTGATATTTCATATACTTTACATATCTTTGCTGTCTGGAGTCACAGAATTATACAGAAGTCTCAAAATGGGGCTATGCAGAAGCTTATGAACCACTGGTGTAAAATATTCCCTTCTCAGTTACAGAGGAGACAGAGGGTGGGAAAAGGGGTGGCACTGTAAGTAGGATCAAAATTTAGCCTGCAACTCCCCAAATTATTTTTACATGCTCATAATGTAGTTTCAGGATCACAGGCATTGCTTGTTATATCTTTAGACAGGTCTTCGTAAAGGGTTCAGATTGCATTGGGAAGAAAGATCCTGTCTCCCATGAAATCTCCTATAACTGGGTTGGGAATAGCATAGGTAATAATACCATTCTGTATCAGACTTCTGTATCTGTATTCTGAATTCTGTATCTGAATCTGTATCTGAATATCTGATTCAGATATCTGTATCTGTATTCTGAATTCTGTATCTGAATCTGTATCTGAATCTGAATCTGAATCTGAATCTGAATCTGTATCTGTATCTGTATCTGTATCTGAATCTGAATCTGTATCTGAATTCTGTATCTACATAAACTAATCCAGGATCCTGCCTCTCACAGTGGCCAACACCCAGTGCTTGAGAGGAGGTTGAAGACTGCCACAAATACTGATTATTAAACTGTCCCTTGAAGCTGGTCTCCTAATACTTAGAGATAAGATTAGCTCAAAAGCATAAGGGTTTATATCCCTCCCCTGAAATCAGCAGCATTAGCCATTATAGCCCTGGATTCTGTTGTCCACTATGTAGATGTCCAATCCTGTCACTGAATTCTCAGTCTTGGCCTCGTGCTGTGGCAATGAATTTCACCAACAGAGGCAGTTTTCACACGGGCCCCCACCCCCCACTGGGTGTTCTGGCGGGTGTGTGGTGGAGGGGCTACTGTGGAAATGGACCAGCAGTGGGAGGGGAGGGGGTGCGTTGCACCATGGACGGTGGGTGTTTGTGAGTGCGCACTCCTGGTGCACACCCATCTCCACCCACAGGGCCATCCGGAAAACCGGAGGAGGCCCCGTGGGTGAAGATGGGTGGAGGTGAGCATGTGAGTAAAGGGAGACACACCCACTGCACAAGCACACCGATCCCCCCACCCATCGCTGTCTGTGTGAAAACGGTCAGAGATGAAGACAAAGAACTTCAGATGCTGACTTATTTGGTCACAATCCATAAACACCTACTCTGCAGTAGCCCCATTGAAGCCCAGAGGGGCTGCTCCAGAGTCAGTGGTTTGTAAATCAAGGTCTTTGTCTTCATTTGTTACATTTGGGACCAGCCCAGCAACCACACTCTCTCTAGATCCACTGTTGGTTCCTAGGAGGGTCTTAGGTAGGTACCATGAGGTGGCTAGGGAGTTCACGAGCTCTGGTGCATCTTTTCTGTGTCCCCTGCTGCACTCCTTCCTGCTGCTTGTTCTGGTGGTTGCCAGGGCTCCTGAAGGCCAGGGACAGGACTGGGAGAAAAGGGGAGGACTTCTTGCAATTTCCCACCTCACTGACTCCTACTACTACTTCTGACTACTAAATTCAGGTCCACCCATTGCAGCCTCCCTAACACTCCTGATCTGATCCAATCCTGGATTTTTTTTAAGATGGGTCCCAGATGTTTTTAAAAAACATTTTCATGTGTCTCGCCCACAAAAAGATCAAGAACCTCTTCTTTAAACTACAATTTCAATACACGTATGAAAAAGTGTTCTCAGGTGTGATAGATGTCTGCTCCATCGACTCTCCCCTCTTTCTTATGAGTGATTTTTTTTCTCTTGCTCTGCCCATGTTTATTGCCTGCCTCTCACCTATTGTTTCATTCTTTCAGGTCTGAAATGATTCAGTCTGAGACAGATAAAATCTAGAGAGGCTCCTGGTAAGTACCTCTTGTAATGTCACTGGTCTTCATTCTGCACCTTCCACTGACCTGGTAGTGGTTTGACTTCATCCCTGTTTTTGCTATTATTTATCTAGTGTTTTCATGTTGAAAGTGCTTTGCAATCCTTATCCGGTTCACTCTCACAACATGTGGGACAGGTCATTATTCCTCATTTTATTATTATTAATAATAATTATTATTATTACTACTACATTTTATTTTTATATAGCACCAACAATGTACCTGGCCCTGCACAGTCATTAATTAGAGATAGGTTCCTGCTCTGAATGGCTTGCAGTCTAGGAGAGCCAAGGAAACACTCACAAAGTTGAGAAATCACAGGTGCACATCCTTAGCATAGATACAGGGGAGAAGGAGACCCCTGTGAATGACAGGAGAATGGCGGGAGCATCAGTGAGCAGTCTGTGGGGACGAGGAGCTAGAAAAAGCCTATGGAAGAAGAGATTTAAAGGCAGGATGATATGGAGCAGAGCATGTGTGCTTGGGGAGGAGGTTATAGGCATGGAGGCAGAATGGGAGAAGGGGCAGAGGTAGTTTAGGGAGCAGGAGACTCTGGGATGAGTGACGGTGGTGGCAGAGAAGAAGCAAAGCTCATGAGTAGGAACAATAGTGGGAACGAGTGCAGAAAGGTAGGGAGGGGTAAGCCTTGAAAGTGAACACAAGAAGTTTGTGCTGGATGCAAAGGGGAAGAGGGAGGCAGTGGAGGACGCAGAGAAGAGGTCAAAGCAGCGGGCAAAACCTTGACAGTGGAGTATTGAATAGAAATTAGAGAGTTAAGGTGAGAGCAGAGAAGGAGGCTGCAGTAATCAAGATGACAAGAGCAGAGGCTAGAGTTCTGGCAGTGGAAACAGTAAGGAAAGGCCATATTTTAGCAATATTATGCAGAGAGAAATGACAGGCCTTAGCAACAGATTGAATGTGAGATGCAAACAAGAGGAAGGAGTCAAAGATGAATCCAAGACTACGTGCCTGGATAGTGACATCATCAACGGAAATGGAGAAGGAAGAAGGAGAGGAAAGTTTAGGGGAAAAGATGAGGAATTTAGTCTTGGACATATAAAGCTTGAGTTGACTGTGAGACATCAAAGCGAAGATGTCCAAGAGACAGTTGGTGACACGAGACTGGATGGAAGCAGAAATAGTGGGATAGTATTGAGTATCATCAGCATACAGGAGATACTGAAAGCCATAAGATTCAATGAGTTTGCCCACAGACAAAGGATAAAGGGAGAAGAGAAGGGAGCCAAGGGCAGAGCCTTGGGGAACTCCAATTGAGAAGGGAAGCAAGACAGAGTGCCACTGGGTGCCATTTCGGAATGCTGCCCCTTTAAGCCCTGATTTGGATTCATTGGGTGTAAACAGACTGATGCGAAGGCTGCCTGCCTACGGACATGGTCCGGGGGTGGCACCCCCCAATGAGTGCCCGCTTGCAGCCCCACCTAGGTCCATTTTAGATGGATCCAGCAGTTTCCCCAGCCTGCAGTCCGCCTGCACAGTGCCCCCCCGCCACGCACCATAGAGTTGTAAGCAGCTCACCGGACGCTAAACTAGCACCCTGGAGCAACAGCCGGCCAAAAGTGGAGCTGCAGCGTGGGTCCACCGAGCAGATGTACAACAGCTCTGCCTTGGATTTGGCTGGCCTGCTCTGCTGACTGTGCTCTGGGATATTCTAGAGCACCACAAGCAGGGCTGCCTCAGAGCAGAAGCAAGATGCCCCACATCTGACAGGGCACTTTTAAACGGACCAGCCAAACCAGGAGTGAAGCGGTAGGGCAGCTGTCCATCTAAAAACATCCATTGGGTGCTGTCTGAATTGCCAAGTGCAACAACGATAGAGGCCAGAGCAGGGCTTCAGTCTGATACTGCTGGGCTCCTTGGGACCCTAACCCAATACATCGTGGCTGTGGGTACCCCCACTTACAGAGCATCACAACATTCCATAAGGAGTGTGACCAAAACACAAGTGGGCAGGGTGAGGTCATTGTCCTCCTTCGTCTGATGTTGCCCTGCCACTTAGAGTGTTGTGATGATGTGTTTGATTGATGTGATGTCATCATCATTCTGATGTCACAGCATTCCTTAAGGAGCAGGGCCATCCTATGGCTGCAGATTCCAACTTGGGTTGAAAGCATTGCCTGACCCAATCCAGACAGGCAGGTTGTAGGCCCCTAAGATGAACCACTGTCTAATTGGCAAAGTACCAGGGAGCAGTTCTTTAAGCACTGAATGGAGACCTTTCAGACAGCTGCACGTAAAGGCTGCAGTTGGCTTAATCTAGATCTTCCACCTGAGAGGCAATGATGGCATGGGGTGTTTTTAAATGAGATGCTACCATGTATTGCCATTGCCACCCAGTAACCACTCATCCAACCGCCCGTCTGAAGGTGGAGCAGGGGGATACATGTTCCCGTGAACCATGCCGCACTCACTCATGGCCACTTACAGGGCACTACTGAGAAATCCGGACCATGCGAGGCAAGTCAAAAAAGTGTGTGGCAACAGGCGCCCACACATCCCCTGCCTACATGAACTGGGGTAGCCACCTACGCCAGCAGACCAGTCCCCCGCTCAGAGCCACTGTAGGTGCGGGACACGGCCTTTGCAAGTCATAGGAACTGGCCATGAGTGCAGAGCCCGGTTCTCCAGCGCTTATGGCCGTGACATGTCAGTTTCAAAGGCCAGCCTGGCACGCTTCCTCCTCCCTCATGATCCATGGCAGGGGGAATGCGAGGCGGGTGCCAAGATATCCGTGCTGGGAGCCACCCGTAAGAACTCACTCCACCTGGCTGGCTGCTCTGCATCTGTGCCACTCAGCGGTCACAGACCCCACCCCCACCCCAAACCTTGCTCATTTAAAAACACCCATGCTGAGCAGAGAAACTACCCAATACTGGTTGCTTAGTGAGTGCCACAAACATCCCTCTCTGCTTATGAAAACAACTCCCAAACTTCAAAGAGCAAGGGTGGAATGAGTGAAAGCCAGCAGCTCTTAGCCTCAGCTTGTTTAAAGCAACCAGAAATAGACAGGCTTCCTTTCCTTCAATTGCAGTTGTTGTTTCACATGCCCAGACATTGTTCTCTCAAGCCCTTTGGGAAATTAACTGGAGTAGGGAGCAGGAGTTCACTGCAGCATCTGTATATCTCAATCTTCTAATTATTCACATCCTCTTTGCTGCAGTCCATCATGCTACTTACCCCATTCTCAAAGCTCCCCTATTGTTTGACCCCTTTCAAACTAAGCTGAATGCTGATACTCTCCCAACTTTGGGGACAGATACTCAGGAGGATCTTTGAGCTGACTTGGAGTGTCTCTCTCAGCCAATGTCACTCAGCTGAGTACTCCCCCTGCTGCTGTATTGGGTAACGACTGCTGTCATTGAATTAATATCCCAGTTAGGGAAGATTCCAGACAAAGCCCCCTTCTGTTCAGTAGTGCATGGGGGACTCATTCCACACATTAGGCGTTGACGATGAGTCAGTGCAGAGAGCCAGTTGCTGACACGTGTGTAAATATGGTTGGGGAGGAAGGGCTGGGCAGCACCTTGAGAACAAATCGCACTTTGTAGAATTAAAGAAGTTTAGTTTTGACATTGCTGTATCTTTAGCTCTTGCCAGTGGAGTAAACTGTTTAAATGAGTTCCAGATCCCTCACCATTAGGCAGTGCTAGATAACAGCAGAAGAGAGAAGACAAGACCACAGTGTGTTCAAGACTATCCCAGCTCTCAGAGCAGTGGCTCTTGGAATCATAAAATTATAGGGCGTAAAGAGTTTTTAAAAGGTCTCAGTCCACAAGACAGAGGACAAGGTACAGCTCCTCCCTCAAGTAACTAAGAACCTAAAAAGCTGAGCCTCTATACCTCCTGTTGGTGAATGGCAGCTTTGGCTTCTCAATTCCTCTGGCCAACTTGATTTATCATAATTAACTGCAGCAGATGAGCACCACTGAATCTGAACTCTGGCTCTTCTCCAATGAGCCTGAATTCCCCTATGTGCATGTGTATATAGAGTTCCAGGCATGGAAGTCGGCACAGGACAGAACTGGGAGGTGACTGGGGTAGAGGTTAGTCAGTATCCAATCTACTGGTTAAACTATTGGAATCCTTCAGAAAGCAGAGGCGTAGCTAGGTTGGAATGGGTCCTGGTGCAAAATACTAAGTTTCTTCTCTTCCTCCCTCTGAAGACCCTTAGCAAGGCTTCAGTGGGCGTTAATCATCTATTGGCCTATGCATGCATTCCACATGGGCATGGTGTCACGTTGTGCCTCAGTTTCCTCAAAAGGAATTTGCACTTAGTGGTCCAGGCCTGACATGATCCGGTCTGGATATAGGATGCTCTTTTCCAATATGTGGAAATTCAGTTTACACTTTGCTAATAAGCCAGCCAGCTCAGCTAAGTATAGTAAAGACAATTTATTTATATAAACGAGGCTATGAGACTTATGAATATTATAAAATATGAAGCAATAGTTTACTTAAGTTCAAATAAAGACATAGTACAAAAGAAACAGTGTCAGTTAAAAGTACATGACTTAGAAAGACATTTCTGTTCAGAGAACAGCTCTGTTACAAATTCAAAGATCTTAACATCTATAAGATAGAACATATGCTCTAAGTATTATTGCTATGGTTGACTCAATGCATCATATAGGATATAACATATTACCCAGTCCTTGCCCGATTCTGCCAGATGGAAGAAGTGAGAGAAGCTTCAGGAAAGGAAGCTTTCTGAAAAATCCATTTCTCCTCTCCCTTCTTATAGAATGAAAGATGCTTGGAGGTCAGCTAAAAATGACATCAAGTCAAGACTGCTGACAGGGAGGGGGTTTTCTCAAAATACATAGTAAGAAGCCTGTTAATACATACTAAATAGGTTGCTATCGTCTAAGATAGGATTAACGATGAGTAAACTCCAAACAAACAAGGCCTCTTCCTGTCCTGCCTGCGAGTCACGTATCTTGACTCTAGTCAACAGAAAATGTGGATTCCTTTAAGAGACCGACATGATTATATCTGCTATTCCAGTATCTGGTCAAGAGTTCAGTAGAAAGGTCACTATAGGACAGCTCTTTAAGAAGTCATCATACAGAGAGGCTAATTCTGATTTCCACTATATTGAAACACAAATGGTCAAACATATATGCCTATATACAGAATACATGACAATGGGCCCCACAGGATCTTGGGCTCTGGTGCAGCTGCATCACTTACACCTGTTATAAAGCTACACCCTTGTTGAAACCAGCTGTTCGTGTTTCCTTTACTGCTAAGGGGAGCTGCATGCATATTTCTATTACTCACTTTGTCCCTCTTTCCTCCCACAGCTCCAGTTCCCACTGTGTGTAGTAGCAGCTTGCAATATTAGTGATGTGGCAGCCAGTCTGGAGGAGCCCTGGAATAAAGCAAAGAGGGGTGGTTGTCTTCCTGTGGGGATGTCGGAGGTGGTGATGCTGCACATTTGATATTGTAGTTATGTTTGATTTTTTTTTTTAAGGTAAAAAAGCCTTCTCCTCTGTGAGGCCTGGCCAGCTAATTTAGTTGTTCTTTGAGAACTGGTTTCCCATCATGTTTGTGCAGCTGCAGACTTAACCTGCTCCCAGATTCACCAGTTGGTTTAGCATGCACTCCCTGTCTAGTTGTGCAAAGAAACTGGGGCTTTCCACAGTGTCATACAGGGGACAGAAGAAGGAGCTGGTGTCTCAAGAAACAGATATTTTATTTGGCCTGGCCAGTTCGTTCTTTCTTTGTGAAAATTTTCTCTGTGGAACTCTGTTCCATCCTGCAGGACATTCTTTTGGCCTGTACCATTCTGGGGCCATACAGAATTCTGCTGCCAGCTGCATTTCCTATCTGCACAATAATTTGTTGTTCAGTGGAAGCTCCCATAGCTAGTGAACAGCTGGATTTGTTTGCCTCTTCTTTTTTGTGCAGGCTGCTTTGGGCCTCTTTTCTCAGCAAGAAACTGTAGGGAGCCGTCGGCTTGGTGTGCTTCTGTGTGTGCGATGGAGTGGGCTGGATTCTTCCCTTAGTTACACCAGTGAATGGACTTGGTTTAGATTTATACCAGTAGAGTTAGCCTAAGGCCACATGCAGTTCCCTAGAGGTCAGCCTGTGAACCTTATCAGTCAGTGAGTGGGGTTATTTTGGAGCTGAGCTGCCACTGAAGCACTACAGAGCAGTAACCAGATGCAGCAGAGAGGCAGCCTCTACTACTCTTTAACCAGGGAGCACAACCAGGTGCACCATGTGACAGGGGGCAGCAATAATACTGTATTCACATGGTCTCTCTCTCCCCCGTCCTCCCATCCCAAAGCAGCTGGAACATTGAGAGCTACTAATACCACCCCAACAGTCCCTATTCAGGAGGGACAGTCCTTCTTTGGGTGCTGAATCCCACTGTTCCTCCTGCAAGGGGTGTCACTGGGATCAGGGTCCCCTCCCCCTCTTTCTTTAGGCTGTCCCCCAGATGCCCACTAGGCCAGCCGCAACCCAGTTGCCTGTGCCCGCATGGGTTCCCAAGTGATCAGCAACCCTCACCGCAATCAGGGAGCTTTCGAAGGTCCGCACCCCCAGAAATGCCTCCCCTTGTTCTCCCAGCCCAGCCGTAACTCAGAGAATTTTCTCTGGCCACCCGTAGCTTGGAAGGTTTCACGGTGGAGTTGTCTTATACAAAAAAAGGTCTGTCTAGGCTCTCACCTATAAAGGGTACTCCCTTAGTGAACCCCCCCAAGGCCAAATAAACACACAAGCACGCTAGGCTTGGTTATAAAACATACGTTTAATACATACAGGTATAAGGCTGTTGATCAGATGGTGCAATTCCATAAATCAAATATAAAACAAACACATTCTAAAATACACTGAAGTTCCCTAACTGTCCTCTTACCCTGAGGCACAATCCAGGTCCATCAGTCTCTCTCGCGGCCTTGGTGTTGAGGCCAGGCTCAGTTCTTGTAGTAAATTGGAAAGTCTCTAATTCATGGTTGTGCAGCCTTTCCTGCAAGCTGCTTACTCCTTGCCGGTCAAGACGGAAGAGAGGTCGAAGAGATCCTGCGTCTTCAGTTTCTTTGCAGGGGGCTCGAGTCACTTCCTCCCTCCTGCTCCTTTTGTAACTGGTTGCAGACCCCACCTGGGCGTTACCTTTGCAACAAAATGCTTGTTCTGCCTAACAATGTTTTTTCTGTCGTCCCCCCCCCCGCCGCCAAACCAGTTCAGCAGGGTGGGAAGGCTCATAATCTTCTAATCTTTAGCTGTCCTTCTTAGTAGCCATATTTACCCCCAGTACCCCAAATTCTGTGTCCCATTTCCCAAAATGACTGCGTTGCCCCCTTTTCCCTATGACAAGGGGTCAAAGTCCCTCTTTTAGAAGTATGAGAGAGTGTGCACAGTAGTCAAACCTCAGGCACCTCTTGTGGTTGCCTCCAAGGAAAAGCCTTTGAGAGGACAATGGGGAGATGATGGAATGTCAAGAAACTAAGTGGAACGATAAGCAGATTTTCAGACCCTCTGTATGAACTTGGAATGTCAGGAGGTGTGTGTGTGTAAGTGCATCTTATTAGATGAGGGGTTATTGGCCAGAGGAGTGGGGCGTGTCCATCTATGGCCGCTTGAAATGTTGGGAGGTATGTGTGCACACTGGACTTATGTTGACCAGCAGGAGAAGGGAAGTTTCCTAGGGATGCCTTGTAAATGGGGTCTTGCAGCTCTTAGAGGTATTTGTGGATCAGACCTGTGACCTGCTGATTATTTGGGTTTCCCTCACTGATTGGCAATGATGTGCACACCTCTCAGCCCTTGGACTCTGAAATGAGGGACAGTGTCACTCAAAAAGGGACTATGTGGGACATAATTTGCATAAAATGTGCACATGTTGATTTATGCAAATCTGAAAAGGCTCTGTGCCTAACTTTAATGTTGAACTGGGGGGGGGGGGGGAAATGTAAGAGCAATCTTAGAATATGAAGGGAATTTCACATACCAGCTTCTCTTGTCAGCAATCCTTGAGCCCTTGTCCTGATAGACCTTCATTTCAAGGCTCTACCACAGCACTGCCCCAACTACTTGGCACTGCACCCCAAGTGAGCTCTATTCTGCACAGAATCTGCTCCAACAGCTAAGCTCTTCCCACACTCTACATTTCTGTCTGGATTCTCTGATAGGTGGAATTCTGTGTTGATTCTCTTCAGAGTCCAGGTTTGGCAATAAGCAATTACCTAATATTGGTCTCATATTTTTAAAAAGTGAATGAAGTTGCAACATTAGCTTATTAGAAGGGCCATGATTGAACCCTTACCCTACCAATCGCCTTTTCCCAGTGCTCCTGCCAGAGCTGCAGGAGGAGATGCTAGTCACTACGTACAAGAAGAACTCTGCATATTGCCTGATAATCTAGACCAGTGGTTCTTAACCTGTGGTCCGCAGACCCAAGCACATCCAGGGGGTCAGTGAGAAACAAGCTGCTTCTGTTCTGCCTGCCCTGCCTCCTGTTCTGCCTGACCCCAAGGGGGTTCCTGCCTCCATACAAACATTTTTAGAGGTCCGCAAATGAAAAAAAGGTTGAGGACCCTTTATCTAGACAGCTGCTTTCAATGCCGCTACACCAGCCACAGTATTGTGTCTGGGTAGCTAGCCTTTGCAGGTTTCATAGCAGGAGTCCTGAGTTCTAGCCTGCCCTGTACTATTGTTGGCTCTGTTACTGTCTTTTTCAAATGGAGCAGTTACTAATTTCTCAGTTTCAAGCGTTGATGTGGAAAAGGCCAAGAGGCAGGGGAAATAAAATTCACGATCACAATAATCTGTGCCACTTCTTCAGCATTATTCCCTAAGGCCATAGCAGAGAGAGTCTCCTACTCACTCAACATGTGGGGATTTGCAGCAGCTGCCTGGAGCTGCAGGACAGCTGCCAAAATCCCTCCCTGAACCAGGATGTCCTGCATAATGTTGGACACTTGGGCAGTATCATTGATGTATCCAAGCTGGGACTCTGGTTCTAGTACAATGCAACAGACAAATATATTCAAGCAAATCATCACCCTTTGCTGCTAGAATGCAGTTGAGAAAACCTCAAGAGCCACTATTCCACTGGACTCTTACCCCTTTGATAGGGGCAGGTCCAGCACATGGACAAGGGCTGGTATTGTGTGTTTTGTCCCAGGGACTTCAAACCATACACAGCACTGAAGTGGGTAGCAACAAAGTGGGTCCCCGGCCCAGGCCTTGTTCATTTGGGTTGTCATGCTGAAGCTTGCAGTGGTAGCCTTAGCTAAATGGATTTAGAGAAATGGATTTAGACTTCGCAAGACATTCTGCTATGTACATAAAATAGAACCCAGCTGGTTACTAGTGGCTAAGGAGGGAAGAGGTACTGAAATTGCTACTGTGGTAGTAGCTCAAGTAAGGAGAGAAAGCAAGGTTAGCAGCACTATTTCAGACCACGCAGAGAACTGTAGGTGTATCACTGCTATGCAAATATAGAGGATTCAGAGGATAAAATCTGATCACAGATTCAAGAGTATCAGGAGAAACTACACCAATGCACTATGTATACATGCATTTATGTACATACAGAAGAATAAGTGCATTCTTTGTATGATCTCTTACTGACTGGAGAAAAAGATATTAATAAAAACTGAGCTGTTAACTGCCTCTTGCTTTATTTATTAGATAACCAGTTGACATGATCCCTGTTCTTTTGTTAGCTTTTTATTTATTTATTTAAATTTATATGCCACACTTACCAGAGGTTCAGGGCAGTTTACGATCCATAAAAACACTTAAAACGAATACAAAAAAAATCTTAAAACCCCCAACAAAACCAACCCAATCCCACCTCATCACCCAACCCCCTCTCACACCTTTACGCAAGACCACCCACCAAACCCCCCTCCCCAGTCCCCTATCCTCGCCCACCAAATGCCTCCTCAAATAAAAAAGCCTAACGACACCTCCAGGAGACACTCGGGCTCAGGCTTAAACAAACCTCCATGGGAAGGAAGTTCCAAAGCACTGCGGGTAGCAACCCAGAACCCCCTCCTCGGAGCCCTTGCCATATGAATAAGGCTAACGGATGGTGCACACAGGGAGGCATTCCCGGCCTATTGCAGGGGCCGCAATGGGACATGAAAGGACAGGTGGTGTTTCAGATAGGTGGGGTCCAGACTGTTTTAGGGTTTTAAAGGTCAAAATCAGCCCCTTGAATTGTGCCCAAAAAGCTATAGGAAGCCAGCGCAAACTTCGGAGCAGCTGTGTAATGTGCTCCCGGTGACTTGTCCCCAAAAGGAGGCGAGCTGCTCCATTTTGTACCAGCTGCAGCTTCCAAGCAGTCATCAAGGGTAGCCCCAGGTAGAGCACATTGCAGTAGTCTAGCCTCAAGGTGATGAAAGTATGGATGACAGTGGCCAGGTCCAAGTCAGAAAGAAAATCATGGATGACGGTGCCTCCTCACCAAATGGAGTTGGTTAAAAGCACTCCTGGCCATCGCCGCAACTTGACAATCCAGATGCAGTAAGGGGTCCAAAAGTACTCCAAGGCTGCAAACCTGATTGACCAGAGGGGGCTGGACTCTGTCAATAACAGGAATCCCAATCCCTCCAGGTCACAAGGCCAACCAATCATCATCACCTCAGTCTTGTCTGGATTCAGCCTCAGTCAGCTCATCCTCATCCAGTCCCCGACAGCAGTTAAGCATTGGGTAAACACCAAGACTGCAGGGCCTGGGTCAAATGAAAAGGAGAGGTAGAGTCAAGGCCGGTCCCACACATCCCCACCAGGTATGTCAACAATACCTCATGATCAATAGGATTAAAGGCCGCTGAAAGATCTAACAAGATCAACAGGCTAGTATTCCCTTTCTCAATTTCCAAGTGCAGGTCATCGACCAAGGCCACAAGCACAGTCCCCATGCCATACCCAGGATGAAAGCCCGACTGAAATGGGTCCAGGAATCTGATGACATCGAGATGAGCCTGGAGCTATCGGGAAACCACCCGTCAATAACCTTCCCTAAAAAGGGAAGGTTAGAACAGGCCAATAGCTGGCTAGGGAGTCAGCATCCAAGGATGGCTTCTTAAGCAGGGGCCAGACAATCACAGTTTTAAGGGCATCCGACACCCTACCCTCTCAAAGGAAGACACCGACAACCCCAGTCATCATCTCCTGGCTGGTAGGCAAGGATCTAATTCACAACTGGTTGCCCTCATCACCCCAAGAATGTCCCCCACATTGGTGGATGAAACTGATTGAAAATG
>QEPC01009159.1:1345623-1381640 GCA_003113815.1 Sphenodon punctatus | reverse complement strand
AGGGTCAAGGAGAGAGAGATGTTGAGAGCGGAGATGGCAGAGTCAGGGGAGGAGGAGGAGAAAATGGGGGGGGAGGGGGGATAGAGAGGAGGCAAACTTCAGGGATATCACTAGCCTGTTTGCCCAGAGTGGGGGTTTGGAGGCAGGCCTAATCTTACTCTGATCTCAACAGTAGCCCCAACCCCACCACTGCTGCTCTGATAGGGCTGTTCTCTGCAGTCCATACCTCAGCTCCCCTCATCCTGGGGGTGGGGTGGGGGGTGTAGCTATAGGGTCAGCTGCAGCCAGGTCTACATTTATGCATAGAGTACATATATCCACTGGAGCGCAGTGCCCCAACAGGGGGACCCGATTCCCACCTAGTAACGCCCCTTCCTGTCCCTGCTGCTACTGTCCCTCTGGCAGGGTCCTGTTTTGTGAAGCAGTGACTGCAAGGTGTGGGGGCAAGAGGCAACGGGGTAGGAAGGGTCTCGCGTTCCACAGACACTCGAGACAGCACAGTTAGGCTAGGAAACAAACCCTCAGGATCCTATACGGCTTCTAGGGTACAGATGTATAATCCACAGCCTGGATCATCACAGGGTATCTGGAGTAAACGCCCACCGGTTGCTGTAGGGATTTCCACACGTTCAGGGGAGCAGAAAGGAAGGGAAGTGTTTGGGGTGAGGGTGGAACACCAATGCTGAAACCCAGGAAGGGGGAGGCTAGGATAGGGCACACGTACACAAGTCCACAGGGCCCCAGAGGTGATACACAAACAGTAATAGGATTCACACTTACCGGATTGGAGTAAGGGCACTCACCACAGACTCTCACCACACACTCACGACAAGCACTCTCCACGCACTCAGCCCACATGGATTGGGATCGAAGAATAAGCACAAGCTCAGCAGGAAGGGGGCCAGTATCACGGGGTCAAACTCTGACCACCAGCAATGCTATAGTGCTGGTGGCTGGCTTTTATCCACTTCCTGGAGGCGGTGCCGCAAGCGCAGCGAATGCCGTGGTTCCGGAGGCGAGGCTGGGGGCGTGGTTTCTCCTCCCTGTGGCTGTGAGTGCAAGGGCATGCCCCCTGGTGCAGCGTGAGGCCGAGGGGGCATGTTTGTCCCTGCTGCTGCGTTAGCAGCGCTCCCCTGTCGCAGTGCTCTGCTCCGCCTCCCCCGCGCTGACAGCTCCTCCACTGCCCGAGGCGAGGCCATGGTATGTCAGGGAGGGTCCAATGTGCCGGCGGGGGTGCCAGGATCCCCAGCTCCGTGCTGCATATGGACACCACCCCCCCGTCACACTCTGACACAAGGACAGGTTCTGCTGGGGAGGCCAGGGACTTGCCCCTCCTCCCTGGCAGACTGTGGTTAGCAATGACACATTCTACCTGTTGCTGGTAATGAAATAAAAACTGTTCAAAGTGAGGGCAGAAGGGGCAGGGCTGGCTTTAGCATTTGTGGAGGCTAGGGCCTTTGGTGTGTGGGATGGGCGTCACTGGGGCAGGGGAGGCCAAGAGGGTGATCAAGGTCACCACATGCAGGACTTACCCGGATGGGGTAGTGGCTTGTGGAGCCCTCGCATAGTGCAGGGCTCAGGACAACCGACACTGCCGAAGGCCAGCCCTGAGAAGGGGACACTTGTTAGGGAGTCACAGGGAAGAACACTTCACAGGCTGAAATTAAGGCGGCAACTTCCCCCTGACACCCAAAGTTTGTGTATGTGGGGATTCCCCTCCATATTCCCCTGCTCACAGGGCCAAATTCCTTCTCTCTGATTGTGTGGGGCAGGAATCCGTCCAAGACCGTTTTCTCATGTGCGTTAATACGGACCTGTTGGTGCCATGAGAAATCTGGGACTCCAAAGATGTGCAACTTCTATCTCATGAGAAGGGCAGAAATGTGGATATTTGCCTGCAAATATTCGCATCCAGCAGGGTATACTCTCATGAGAGAGAAGCTGCACGTCTTTTGAGTTCCGGACTTCCCCGTGGCACCAACAGGTCTGTGTTAAAGCATGTGAGAAAGCAGTCCGAGACAGCTGTGCTTTTCTTCCTCTGCTGGGTAGCTGAGGAAGCAAGCGACTTTCTGTGTTGGAGGGGTTTGTTCAGTGATTCCCAGCCTTGACTAGATTTTTGGGCTGTGATCCTCAAACTACTTCATAGGAGTCCTATTGAAGGCCTTTAGTGGGACACCTCTTGAGTGAGTGGTTTGAGGAGTGCCGCTTGGGTTGACAGGCTGCAAGAAACTGCAAAACCATTGCAACCCAAGCTATTGGTATCAAAGCATCTCCCATGACCTTGTTGGCAGTGTACTTCACCACACTATCCACCCTTGCTTTGCATTGCAGATGGGGGACTTTGGAAAGCTCTCTGGATCTAACTGCAGCAATCAAACATGGACAGATTAAGCATCCTGGGAATGCTGGGATGTCAGCTGGTATCACTGGCTAAACTTGGGAAAACTGAGGTCCAAAGCTAGGATGTAGCTTGTCCAAAACATCTGTGTGTGTGGAAGCCATGGCTAGGACTCCTAATTCCCAAGTCTGTGTGGGTTTTACTTGGTCTAAAGGCCATGTACTTTCTAAGCTTTGAGCCAGTGTAGCCTACTGGAGAAGGTATTCTACTTGAACCTGGGAGAACAGAGTTCAAATCTTGTCATACGGTGTTCTTGGATGAGTGCCTCCACACCCATCATGTATGGTGCAGGGCTGCATTGCTGCCCTATGCAGCCCAGAAACATGTATTATAGGTGGGGAGGCATTTGTCTAAAAATGCCCTTAGTCATTAACAGGGTTCCTGGTTTTCGGTTTAGCACGATGCAAGTTCCAAATAATAAATTCTATCGTTTATAATTGTATATATAAAATTAATTTTATAATTATATATTAAATATAATTGAATTTTATTAAATTAACTTTAATTTAATTAAAACTAGATAAATATTGTAATATTACATTGAATAATTATAATTCATATTTAATGAAAATATTTAAATATAACTAATTTAATTTATATATATTAAATTATATAATTTTATAATTAGTATTAATGAATGAGGAATTAAGAATGTGTACATTGTTCTATTTTTAAAATGGTAGAGTTTTACTTTGTTTATAGATTAAAGGGATGTATCCCTTTTTGATTTGTCAAGGTTAGTTGGAAATAGGTAATAGTATTATAGGTAAGGTATTTTTTTAATAATAGGAGGGTATGAGAAAGTTGCCTTAACATGCAATTTACTGTCATGTTAAAGCTTGAGTATAAATTCTAATGCTGCCTTAACTAGATCTTTAAACCGGAGGTTTTTTGATTGGGAAATTTCCTCCCTATTTTGAGAAATGAAAGCTAAATATTTATCAATAGGGTAGGCGAGATGATGTAGCTGGTTAAATGTGCCTCAGCCACCTGGCTCAAGCAGACCTCAGCCAGCCAGCAGTGGAGAAAGTCTGAAGGAGTTACTGTAGACCAGCATATCTTGTGTAGCTACGCTGTCTCAGGGAATCTCGTTCACATTTCCTCGTGTTGGCTGGATAATCTCTACTAGCATCAAGTGGTGGGGGAGCATTTAAGTAGGCTGTTTCCTTTGTCTATCCCAGTGCAGGTGATGGGGGGGGGGGATTTCCATCGGCTGTCCCCCTTTCCTGACCGAGTGCACCGAACGTACGGATGCACTTGTTCAGGGAAGGGGGGCAGGTGATTTAAATACACACACACCTGCCTGCCTCCAGTAGGGATCAACCACGTGCCAGGGAGAATTTTTAAGGAGGTTCTTTGAGCCTGTGTGTGGTGTGTAAATAATGGGAAACTAATCTAGGAGAAAAATTAACAATGAAGAGTTAACATGATTATGGCAGGGGACACCAGATGGCACTGTTCCACTCAGGCTTCAATCCTGCACCCATTGAGTCAATAGGAAAACTCCCATAGATTTTAATGGTGGGAGGATTATGCCTTCAGTCTCAAAAGTTGTCTTCCTTAGTGGGTGATCAATCTTTGAAGAAGTGTTTTCTTGTTATAGTTTGGAGATGCAGACTAACAATTAAAAAATGGTTTTATATAGCAGTTTTGGTGTACAAATGGGAAGGTGCTGCTACAAAACCTTTGTACAGTTTCTGCTGTTACAAAACCTTTGGTATTTACAGTATTTTCCAAATAACTTCAGTAAATTGTATAGTCTTTTTAATACAGCTCAATGGACAGTGGCAAGATTTTAAAAGAAATGTTCTTGGCTTAGTTTCCTTATCTGTGTTGCTATCACCACCTGGTGGGAAGGAGAGTTCAATCAGGCATGGTGTTCTGATGCTGCTTGCATGTTTCAGGCTTTTCAGCTGGCTTGGTGTTTTCTGAGAACACCGCACAAAAGCTGCAGAGGTATGAGAGGCAGGGATGGCAGCAGCTGTATTGGACTGGGTACCATATTTTATTTATTTATTTATTTTATGAACTTTTACCCCGCCCCTCCTGCCATGCAGCTCGGGGCGGCTTCCAACAATTTTTTAAAATACAATAAAAACACTTTAAAATAACCATAAATATTATAAAAATAATTAATTAACAGGGCTAGACAAACACTCTAAAAACCAAAAATAGGTGGGGGAGCTAAAAACCCCCACCCTACTCGCCCTCCCTCCCAAAGGCCTGGGCGAACAGCCAGGTCTTACAGTTTCGCCGGAATGTTAGCAGGCTAGGGGCCAGGCGAGCTTCCTCCGGAAGGGAGTTCCACAGTTGCGGTCCCACTACCAAGAATGCCCTCTCCATCATGGCCCCCCGCTTAACACGGGGGACCTCCAGGAAGGCACCCCCGGCGTACCGCAGGAGCCGCTCTGGGGCGCGGAGGGCGAGGCGGTCCCTAAGGACTGGGAACTGCCCCCAGTGCCTCATGCATGCATGCCTGTATCTGGGAATGTGGTGCACAGATGGTGTCCCTGTCCTTTTTCTAGCAGCGCTGTATGGTCTGGAAGGGTACTGGGGTAGTCAACCCTTCTTATGCAACAAGGAGGGCCTTCCCGGAGTTGGAACTGGCTGCTGTTGGGAAAGTGGACAGGTGGGAGAAGCTCCAACCGCTTCTCTACGTTCCTGTTCCAGGAGATGGAAAGGGAATGAGGGATGCCCCAATTGTAAGACACACACCTGTCTAAAGAAGAGGGGGGGGGAGCTCTCTAGAGCACTTTGCATGACAGAAAACAATGTGTGGTAATTTATCCGCAAATATTTCTACTACCTGTGGGGATTCATGGAAGAAGTTCCTCTGATCACCACAGATTTTCCAAACTAGTAGAAACATTCACACACCGCAAACAAAAAATATGATGACTTATCACAATCTGCTTTACATGTTTACTGCTGCTTTAGTAGCATAAATTGTGATAGCAAGAAACCCTCAAGACTGTAATATGCCCTGACCTAGAGGCAGAGATATCAGGACTGCTATCTTGAGGCTGGCAATTTACCTCTCCATCTACTTATATCTAGCAAGGAGAGAGTGAGCACAGACTGTCAAACTGATGACCATGAAAAGCCTAGCTAAACCCTACCCCTTCTGTGCAGCAGCGGGCTAGTAGTTAACGGCGTCTCGTATGTAACAAGTCCCAGCGGAAGGAGCACACGGTTCTCCAGACAGTGCTGCTCAGTCTAACAATAGACTAACTTTCCCCTGGCGCCTGGCTGATCGCTCCTCCAGCTGAGGGGGTATTTGAATCAGGTGTTCCCTGACAGAGCGCATTGCAAGCACGGATGCGCTCGTTCACGGGAGGGGGCAGGCGATATTTAAATAAGCTCCCAGCTGCCTGGCTCCAGCGGAGATCATCCAGGTGACAAGGAGTATTTTGAAGCAGGTGGCCTGGGCCATGGAACCTTGTTGAACTTTCCCCCCAGCACCTGGCTGATTGCCACTGCTGCCCTGTGGCTCTGTGTGTGTGTGTGTGTTTAAATTGCTTGCCCCCTTCCCTGAACGAGTGCATCTGTGCCAGTGGTGCACTGGTCAGGGAATGGGGGACAGTGACCCGATTGAAATACACCCATGCCCCTCAGTCACCTCACCAGGCTGCAGCGGTGATCATCCAGCTTCTAGGGGGAAAGTTCAACAAGATTCCGTGGCCCAGCGCATCCATGGGTGGCTGTGCTGGGTCAGGGAACCTCGTACACGTTTCCTTCTGCCGCCTGGATGCGGTGAGTGCGCACATTTCAGCCTGGCAACTGGGGGGATGTTTCAATCGGCTGTCCCCTATTCCCTGACTGAGCAAGCCACAAACATGGATGCATTCGTTCAGGAAAGGGGGCTGGTGACTTAAATACCCCGCCCAGCTGCCTGGCTCCAGCAGGGATCATCCAGGCTCCAGGGGGAATTTTGAAGGAGGTTCCGTGGGCCACTGCAGCCTGGCCAGGGAACTTCTTCCAACTTTCCCTCTGGCGGCTGGATGATCACCACTGCAGCCTGGCAGAATCACGCATGTGCATGGCATAACTTTACTTCCATTTACCCTTATGAAACATTCTAACATTTTTTTAAAAAACCCACTAATTTTAGAATAACAAACACCAGTGTCTAGTGTACACTCCAAGCCATTAAATCTAACATACATGTTGCAGAACTCTACAAAGCCCATCAACAGATTGCCAACCCAGAAATCTTTGCACCAAAATCTCCCATTGAATAACATAGGTGCTGTTCAATAGAACTTAGAAGCGCCCATAAGGATAGAGATGTGACTCTGTAATGCAACTAATTAAAATAATGCAAATTTTGATGCAAAGCTTGCTCTTTCGTATCCGCCGATCCATTTTTTATTCTTTACCCTTTCACTTATAGAATCATAACATTTTAGGGTTTGAAGGGACTACAAAGGTCATCTAGTCAGTCCCACAGTAATCATTGTAAAACCAAAAGTTTCATTCACATTTAGGGGAGAACAAACCGACTAAAATGAAAAATGTTGGTGTAAAACTAAAAAGATGTGGGTTATTTCCCCTTCTCCCCCCCTCCCCCCCCCCAAAAAAACCCCCAAACTTAGATCTTGGAAAAAAGATCTTCCACTTTCCACCTACATCTTTGGCTGGGGGTGGTGCTGAGTGTTGTGTGTGAATGATTCCGGGGCTGCTCCCCTCTTCCCCATTCAATGGAATTCTTTCTCCTTTAAGACAATTAGGAGACAATGCAAGCTGAAACCTGATGCCAACTGCTCATTGTTTTAAATGGGGAGTGATCGAACTAAACAGAGGGTGAGGCGGTTGACCTAACTTCCCTGAGAGCTTTCTGTACACAATTCTGCATAAGGCTCTGATAGTGATGAAGGGGATTTCATTCAACAGCCCTCAAGATGTTTGCAGCAGCAGGACAGAGAGTTGAGGAGGTAGCTAGCGGCAGCCCTGGTGTTTATGGTACTGTGTGCAAGCAGTGCAGCTGTGCACTGAGATGTTTCTAGTTCATTCCACCCTGCCTAGGAGTAGATTCCGCATCTCTGTACATTGGCAATATGCCTAGGGAAGGAAGGGCCTAAATCTTAATCCTGCAATAGACCTTTTAATTGAAAGAACTCCACTACACTAGCTCCTAAGGGAAGCACTTGTATTGTTGGCAAAGGAATCATCCTTGATGCCAGAAATCCAAGCCTCCCCTCAGCTCTGAGAATTTTCAAGAGAGGCGCTCATGTTTGGTGCCTTGGAATCACTTACCAACCATTAACTCAGTCAGGCTGAATAGGGTGACTAGGGAGCAGGAACAGAGCTGCCCATCAGTCTGAAGAGAATGAGATTTTGCTGCACCATCTTTCCCTGTGTCCCATCCCTTCTCTCTGACAGCTGTAGCCAAGGGCCAGGTTACTCAACAGAGCAGCTTTGCGATTAATGCCTTGGCCCAATAAAAAAATATAATCTTAAGTACTTTGCCTCATCCCTTATGTTTGGGACTGTCTTGGTGACCATTCTCTCTCAGGCCTCCTTAACACCCATTGTATTCCAGTGGCATTCTTAAAAACCCCTTCATGTGTATTTTTCTTTCTTTTCAAGGAGCAAAGTTGGGGGAGGTCCCTCGCTCTACAGCTTTTCTTTCCTCGTTGTGCCTCTGACCTCCTTTCCTCATCAGTACCTGGATCCAAGATGCTTCACCCCTGTCCAGTCATGGCAAGTAGGCCACATTACTGAGGAGAACTCCATTCACCACCAGTACCAGAGGCCCTTCCTCCCTCCTCTGCTCTGGGTCTGAGCTGGAGCACGTATCCCAGCACCCTTTGAGAGTAAACGGCCTCCATCATGGGAGCTGTCCAGCTAACTGCTGCTGTGGCGTTTGTCTGTCTATTGCTGCCTGACACAGCTGCTCAGAACCTCATCAAGAACCCCCGGGAACAGAAGACAGAACACTCTCTCTTGATCAATGAGATCAATGCAGATAACCCAGGGCTGGACACTTGGGAGTTTTTAGAGCTCTATCACACCAGTGGCCATCAGGCTGCCTTGGACGGCTACTACCTGGTCTTTTACAATGGCAATGGCAACCAGGCCTACAAGGTCTTGAACCTTCAGGGCCATGTTACCAATAGTCAAGGGTTCTTTCTTGTGGGGTCCCATACAGTGAATCCCCTACCTTCTTTGACTTTGCGTCCTAATACCATCCAGAATGGACCTGATGCTATTGCTTTGTACTACGGGAATGGGAGGTACTTTGAAGGAATTAAAGTCACCAACAATGGGCTAGTGGATGCTTTGGTCCATAAATCAAAAAAGGCTGACAAAGCAGACACCTTGCTCAGTGTCCTGACCCCTGACCAGGATGCTTTCTTGGAGGACCCTCTCTTTAGGAGCACAGATGAGTCGCTAGAAAGGTGTCGTGGGTCGGATTTGCAGTGGTTCTTCCAAGTGGCCATGCCCACTCCTGGCAGGGATAACCACTGCATCCCCTCTTCACAGCTGAATGCCTCCACTGTGCTGATCAGTGAGATCAGCACTGTGTCTACTTCTGAGGGGCTTGAGTTCATAGAGCTTCAGGGACCTCCTTCCACCACCCTCGGGGACCTAGTGCTGGTGCTGATTGAAGGAGGCGCCAAGGAGGTTTACTTCTTTATGGATGTTTATGGAAAAACCTCTCCTGATGGGGTGCTTCTGATTGGCCCAGCCCAGTCCAAAACCCCAGGTACAACCCTATCCTCCAGGCTACTGGGGTCTGTGAATGGACTCTAGGTAAAAGGACAGCATAGTCCAATTGTTCTTCTTTTGTTACTAGTCTTCCCTTCTATTGGAAGGGGGTCTCAAAGGTGAGACTCATCTAGGGAGCCATTGACAGGGATTTGATGCTTGTGTTCCAGTGACCACAGGAGACCAGGGAGTTTGCTCTGGCTTGAGAAATGACTGTTGCCTGGGAGACAGGAAACCTGGATTCTCTCCCAGCTTGGCCATTGACACCTCTGCAGCTTGAGCCTAAAATCCCCAAAATGTCTGGTGGTTTGGGGTGCCCAACATGAGGTGCCTTTTTAAAGTGGCTTGATTTTCAGAACGTACCAAGCACACTCTAAAACAGTGGTTGCTAGGCTTTCTGCCTGCACAACCCCGTTTTGAGAATTAAATCTAATCCCATGACTCCATACAACAGCAAATTATTATTTATCATTTCAGTAGCACTTTCAATGTTCAGAGTCCTTTATTATCCTTGTTTAGTTCACCCTCCCACCAACTCTGGGAGATAGGTCATTGCGATTCCCATCTTACAGATGGGGAACTGAGGCCGAGAAAGACTTGCCCAAGGACAACTAGGGTGTTCTTAGATGGACAGCTGCCCCGCCTCTGTGCCACCTCGCTCCTGGGCATTCGTTTAAAAGTGGACTGCCTGGTGGTGAGCCAGAGGAGAGGCTATCTGTGCTTCAGGGCAGCTCTGCTGGTGGTGCTCCAAAACATCCCAGAGCACCACAAGTAGAGTGGGTCACCAAAACCCAGAGCACTGACTGGGGGCAGAGTGGCAGTCCATCTACTCAGTGGATGGGCCGCTGCAGCTCCTCTCCAGGCCAGGGGTTGCCCCAGCAACACCCTAGAGCAGCTGCAGGTGGCAACCTAGAGTGGTGGCCAATCCGCACACAGCTCTATGGTGTGGAGGGGGGTGGGGTGCCGTGCAGGCGGACTGGAGGCCATAGCAGCACTAGGTCTGTTGGTCTGTTTAAACCCAGCGCTTTCAGGGCTGGCCACCCCGGCCGGAGAAAGTCCGGGATGGACTATCTAAAGACATCCCTAGTGAGTGGCTAAGATGGAATTGGTACCCAGGGGTCCCAGGTCCAAACCCAACACCATAGCCATTAGGGTCCATTAGCTCTTAAAGGCAGGCAAAGTGTATCAAATACCAACTGGGATTATGACCCCATCTGTAGATGATATGACCTAACCTGAGGTCCAAGTCCACAGTTTGGGAACCTTTGATCTAGAAACTGGGTCCTTTTTAAGGTGTCTCAGTTTGAGCAGCCAAAACTCCTATCCCCACCTAAATACCTAGGCAGGGTTGGGGAAACCTTTCCCTCCCACAGGCCATTTTGAAAACTAGTACAAGCTCCATCAGCTGGATAGGAGTGGGGGACGGGGTGTGCTCAGGATAGGGGAAGGAAGGAGAGGGTCCAGATCATTGATATGTGCCACGGACCCATTGGGCCACTATCCTTGAGTGCATGCCCTCCGCTCCCTTCCCCTGAGCTCGCGCTTGCAGTACTTGAGGGTAGGGACAGGATCCATGAGCCAGACCAAGGAATTGGAAAGGGGCTAAATAAAAAACTGCTGTGGGCTGGATTTGACCCACAAACCACAGGTTCCATTCCCCCCCCCCCCCTGATCTAGGTCGTCACTACTTTCTGCCTCCCTTTTTTCCCCTCTGTGGCATGGTAATGTTTGTCTTCCTCTTGCAGCAGCATATTGCAATCCCGCAGTGGACAGTACTATGTCTTAATCCCCCCTCCCTCCCCCCAAGTTCTCTGGTTCTTGCTAGAAATCTGCCAGGTTACAGCTTGATGGGTTGTGTGCTGCTCCCCAGTATCCCACACCAAACGTCTGCAAATTCTTGAATGCAGTAGATGGGGAAATATGTTAAACTCAGACATGCTGAAGGAGGGTTGTGGATGACCGTGATTATGACATACAACTGTCTTGGGCAACTGCCCGAGTCGAGATTGGTCATCTCTTAAAAATGTGCAATTACCAGCTACGTTGGTGTTTTTCTCTACTTCTCACTTCTATTGCTGTGGGAAAGGGACCTGCCTAAGCTGGGTGGTTAGGAATCCTCTGCCCTTATGCGCAAAGTTCTGTACATTGCGCAAAGCTCAATGAAGAGATTAGACAAATCCCTCTACCTCACCTCCTCCTTCAGCAGCCTTTTGTCCTACTTGTAACAATGGCAGATGCCCTTTCAGACAGCTTAAGATGATGGTGTCCTTTTTTTTTTTTTTTTACAATGCACAGTTGCCCGCAATGTTCCCTGCCCATGTTTTTTTTTTGTCTCTTCCCACCCCCCACCCCCAACCCCCAAACATCTTGAGCTGCTTCCTCTGTGTCCCTGGCTTTTCTTGAGAAAGCTGCTGTTTTCTCTTCAAGCTAGAAGTGTGGGTGATTCTGGTGTAATAATATAGTTTGATATTTGTTCTACTCAAGCAGTAGAGGCAAAGTAGTAAAGTGATATCTTTTATTGGACCAACTACAGTTGGTGGAGGTATGCAAGCTTTTGGACCCCACAGGGACCTAAGTCAGCAGTTGGAACTGGAGACTGAGCAAAGCAGAGAGGTGTATACAGTGTTTGGAAACAATAGCAAAGGGAGGGGAGGGGAAGGAAAGTATGAGAACGAGTCTCGGGTAGGAGGTCCATAATTCAAAAGGGTGGAATACAAGGTGGGAAGAGTGAGGGTGTTCTTAGACAAGCACCTCTCCACCAATTACCCACCCATCAAGCATGTTTCAGGGCCGCATTAGCAACATTGCAACATGCATGATGGGGAGGTGCTTGTCTAAAAAGACCCTAAGAGTTGCTGATAAGAAGGGAATGAATTCCACTAAGAGAATTCATTCTGTCAAGCTAGAGGCAGTATCTCCTGCCAGGCAGCTAATCAGATCTTTGGCAAATAAGGCAATGCCTCCACTTACTCCAGAGCAGTGTTGGGTGTCCTAAGCAAGACAGAGGCAGCAGTCAGACGTGCGTTTAAATTGCACAGCCACCACCGTGGCAGCGTGCGATTTAAAGCACCGCGCACTTCCGGGTTGGTCTGAATGCGGTGAGTGCGCACATTTCAGCCTAACCCGAGCTCGGAGCAGCTTTTCAAACCGCACTCCAACAGGTCGGGTTAGGCGGAAATGTTGCATTCAGACCAACCGGGAAGTGCGCGGTGCTTTAAATTGCACGCTGCCACGGCGGCGGCTGCGGCTGTGCGATTTTAAACGCACGTCTGACTGCGCCCAGAGGGCCATAGGTCTTACTCTTGTGCAGCTTAAAGGCTGCATGATCCTGTTTATCATTGCAAGCCCAAGTGCTCTTAGGAAGATTCCCATCTGCTGCTGGTCAGTGCAAACTTGACACTCGCAGAGTGAGTAGCTCTCGGCATTCTGCCTGCTCAGAAGGGGGAGGAGAATGAGGGGAATACATTGCCCCAAGGGTGACTATAAATTGCTGGCAGTGGGGGTGGCTAGAATGGCAGCTTAGAAAGCGAGGCTACAATCCACCAATTATTTACCCCAGAGTAACCCCTTTGAAACTTCCCTGCCCGAGGCCCTTTTTGCATTTTCTATTTGTGGTAGTGATTGTCATAACTGTCTCGGGAGACTCCCTGTGGTATCTCTATTGTGTTTAGTGTTGCCACCTCTTGCGGTTTGACTGAGATTCCCATAGGCCTAAAAGGGGGCAAACTGCAAAACTGGCAACCTTACTTGTGTTCATATGTTTTGTGAATGGTAGCAAGCAACCAGTGGTAGTTACCACTTTTGAGATACGCTAATGCAACATATGAATATTCATAAGAGGTAACGGTTCTCCAGTCAGGTATTGTGTGGTACCCAACCACACCCTTCTTGCATTCGCAAGCTCAGAGATGCTACGGGGTTAATATTACAAGGTTTCTTTACCACAGGAGCAAATTTGGGTATTTTGCTGCCCTGTATTTGGCAAATTTGGGTATTTTGCTGCCCTGTATTTGGCAAATTTGGGTATTTTGCTGCTGAAGCTTAATGAAACTAATAAAGGCAAAGGGATTTTAGTCAATTTCATTAAGCCTCTATTTAGCATGTGCTGTGCTGGGCTTCCTGTCCGACAGCTGAAAATAGAACACGGAACTCATCCAGGGGGTTTTCTGTTTCCTGCTGGTCAGCTGTCAGATAAGAGAGCCCAGCATGCATTGCATACATGTTTGGCAAAATGAATCGAGCTCCCTTTCTGCCCACCCCCCACCTCGGTCAATCTTATACAAACAATTGGCTTCAGCCCAGGGCAAAATTGAAGGGTAGAAAGGGAGTCTGGTTAGTTTCACCAAGCAGTATCTTGAAGGCTGAGTCCCTGCTCCCCACCTGAGAGCTGACTTGGGGGGAACAGAGAGCTCCAGTCCAACCAGGAGATAGGTTTTCTTGCTCACTTCTGTTCAGCTGTCAGGTGGGGAGCAGAGAGCCATATGCGCTGAATAGAGGCTTGGAGACACTGACCAAGATCCTGTTCATATGGTCAGTTTCATTAAACCTCTGAGAATCTGCAGTGCCCTCCCCCCTCCTTCTCCTTCTGTGGTTCACAGTGCAAATTAGCCTCCTCATGACTTGCATGGAGGCTGGGAGAGAATGATGCTTTGCTCCAACAGTGCAGCCTCAGAGGGAATTGGCTGCTCCTCTCAGGTTCGCTGCCCTAGGCTGCTGCTTACCTCTGTCTAGCACGTAATGAGGGGCATGCCTGGCTTTACTGTCTTCAGAAGGACAGCTGCCCCACCTCACCCCCAGGTGGCCCATTCATTTAAAGGCGGGCCGCCAGATGTGCAGGCAGGGCGGGCTGTCCCAGCAGTGCTCTAGAACATCCCAGAGCACCGCCAGCAGAGTAGGCAGCCAGCTGGAGATAGGGTTAATGTCCGTCTGCTCGGTGAACAGCTGCTGCAGCCCCGCCCTCCATTGGGGGCTGCCCTGGCTGCACCATGGCATTGTGGGCAATCCACCTGCAATGCTATGCTGTGGGGGAGGGGTGCTGCACAGGCACACTGTAGGCCTTGGCAGCCGCCGGGTCTCTATAAAACTGACCCAGGCACAGCTGCAACTGGGCAGACGTGGGTGTGCACCCCTGAACTTGCTTCAGGGTTGTGCACCTCCACATCTGTGTGAAAATACAAATCTTATTTTGTGAATGAGCCTTTATTTTTTCCCCTCTGTTCCATGCTACACGCTGTGACCTGCAGAGGCCCTGTGCTTTGGTAATTCCCTGATGCATTGTTGCTGGATGATATACATTGTCTTCTGTAGATTTCCCCCCCCCCCCCGGTCCTCTTTTCAGTTTATTCCCTTTTAACCTCTCACTCTCTTTTCTGGACTGCAGTGGACCTGCAGTTCCCACAGAACGCCAGTAGCCCTCTCTTCAGAGCTGGCCCCAATGCTGTTGCTCTGTACCTTGGAAACAGCAGCAGTTTCTCGCTGGGGACAGCAGCGTCCGCAACCAACCTATTGGATGCCTTGGTGTACACGAGTAACAGGAGTACAGCCCCTGAGCTGCTGGAGATCCTCACCCCTGGGAGACCGATCTTCTATGAGGATGAACGGTGAGCAGCCATCCTACAGGGGAAAACAAGAGAAGCATAGAGAGGTGCTGACAGAGTGAGAGAGAGAACTCTTCCCTAAAGCAGCCTTCCAGATCCTTGAGGACGCCTTAGGCCTTCCTCCTATGTTACATTAGTGGTAGAGATAATCATGAGTATGCTGGGAGAAACTCTGTAGTGTATCTGTTGCATTCATATGTTACATGAGTGGTAATGACCACTTGGGATAAGTTAACAATGTGTAAACATTTGTAGGTAGGGTTGCAGCCTCTCTCCAGTTTGATGTGGCAGAGCCACATTGAAAAGGGGTGGGGCAAAAGGACTCCTGTGCTGAGGTGGCCACACCCCCTTTGAAGCATTTTCACAATGCTCAACAGAGGGTGTAGCCACATCAGAAAGGTATGGGAAAGCCTTTTCGCTCGTTTCCAACATGGCCCTGCTGCCTCCTGAAGCCTTGATTTCTCTGGATAATCCAGGTGCCCCTGAATCATCCTGAAAATTGTGGCTTGGCCCAGAGACTGTGGGTTAAAATCTGAAGGGGTGGTAACTCCTAGGGGATAATGGTTCTGGGATTAGGGAGGGTTAGCCAGTGCACACTTCTAAGCAATCACATGATCAGAGATGTGTCGGGGTCAAAACCCAAATGTTTCTTTTTCAGTGAGCATGCACCCTTCATCCTAGCATGTGAACAAGTAGGTAGGTTTGTGATTGGCTTGACTGTCCCCGCTTCCGGACAACAGAACTCTTTTAATTCCTCTCTTGTCTCAACTCCCCCCTCCTCCCCCCCACCCCAACTGTTGGCTCTTCTAGAGTGATCAGCATCCCCCTATTTCCAACAATCCACTGCTGCCATGCAGAATGGGAGGCCACCTCAAAAGTCACCCCATCCCACCCCACTCAGAAGCCCTGATAAAAACTGGGATGAATCCTTCACTGAAGTGTGAGCTGAAGTGAAAAGTGACCAGCCAGCACATGCTGTTCATGCATCTCATACGGGTAGAAGGATGACCTGGGCCAACTGAGCAAGGTTGGGGGGGAATGGGTGGGGGTTGGGAAGATGGGTAGAAGAGACTAGAGAAGCTGTTTGTCTTGTGGTCAGGAATCCAACTGTGTGCCCTGAGCCCTTGTGGATGGATGTCCATTTCTGCATCAGAAGCAGCTGTAGTGATTTCCTAGCCATAGGATGTAATGTTCTCTCGGAAAGCAAAGCAGCTACATGTTGTGCAGCCACTCAGACCCTCAACTCCCTCCCTCATCCCACATTTTTAAGCTAGGATTAAAGCCCACTCCTTAGCTGTTTTTGTTCAATTCCTTACACCCCCATCTGGCTGGGTGATCAGTCCCTGCTCTTGCTCCCCCACAACCTCCTCCAAGGAACCATGTACCATCATGGTCTTAGATAGGATGGAGCCCAGAACTGTGCTCTGCTTCAAAAGGAGCTCTGATGCACTCCTTATCCAATTGGCCAGGTGTTTGGCAGCCTGGGATAGGGTTGGGTGGAGGAGTTAAGGAGAGGGTAGTGGGGTTTAGGGGGGTTTAATTGTCTTTATATATTTTTATATCTTTGTAAGTTGCCCTGTGGGAAAGGCTGAGTAAACAATCAAATCAAATTCTCCTCACCACTATGGGTCCCCATGCTTCGACAGTCCCAGAAGGAGGAGGAAAGCGATGCCCCTGGACTGAGCAGCAGCAGCAGCTTCCGTTGTGTTTGACTCCTTACCATCCGCTTCCCTCCTTTAGCAGCTGTTCAGTCTGGAGTTCTCACTTTTCCTCCTCGCTATTGCCCTGTTTAGTACATCATAAGGCTGGCCCTGCATTTTGTCTATGGAGATGAGCAGAGTCTCCCTGGTGCATGGTCTGTGGGACTGCGTTAGTTTTTGAGAGTGGAATAAGAACACTGGTGGAGGATTATAGGAGAGGGGAGAGCTGAAGACACTGCAGTCTTCTACCTTGGGGCCTATCTATCTCCTGAGCTTCCTCTCTGAGAAGGAAGCATGTTGTCTGTCCCATCCCAGGCCTTCTCTTCTGAGATCAGGGTGGGGAGGACAGACTCAGAGAGGGAAATGGCTATGGCTGATTGTCAGCCGGCAGCACCTATGTGTCTCTGGCACATCTGTCCGTATATAAAGTGCATTTACCACTGGAGTTGGTCCGGTAAAAGGACTCCTTTTAATTCCTTTGTCTCCCGCTGTCCGTATCAAGACACCAACAAGGTGATGTGTCTGTAAGCCGGTGCAGCTGCTGCTCTGTGACACGTGACGCCTCCGCGTATGCTCTCAGCAGCCCTACTCCTGGTCAGTTCAACGACTGTCCCAGCAAGCGCTTCAGTCAAGCTATCTCCTTCTGCCTCCATGGAGCAGGTGAGTGCCACGTGGTGCTGTTGTACATATTTTCCAACCTTAAAATCCCTCCTGAAAATCTACCTCTTCTGTCAGGCTTTCCCTAGCTCCTTATCTCCTTAGTCTCCTCCCTGTTTTCTTTAGGCTCCCTTGTAGCTAAGCTAAGCATGTGCACCTGCAACTCCATGGATGTATTATTCCTCTCTTCCCCTCTGTTCCTTTCCCCTTTGTCTCCCCTCCCTTGTGTTTCTTAGATTGTAAGCTCACTAGGGCAGGGACCTGTTTCTAATTTATTATTGCAAGTCACCAGGTACATTGCTGTCACTATATAAATATTTAATAATATTTCTGGTTGGAACCTTTATTCCAATTCCTTGGACTCCAGGTAGGTCAAACTGAGTTGTAACACTCACTGCATGGCAATTACTTTGAACTTGTAGCTTGATCCGTCCTCATTTTCCAGGTCACTCCTCATCTCTTTGTTTCTCAGATTGCCAGCAGTGGTCCCCAGGGTCCAATGAGATCCAGAGGGTTCTAGCCCATTCTCTTGATGCACAGTGCAACTGTGGAGTGTCTGCTGTGTATTTCAAAGGTAAGGTGTATCTATATTGGCAATGGTGCTCTGGTTTAGGGGAGGGATTTTCGCTTCCTGCATTACAGCCCAGCTAGTTTATCTTGAAAGGGGTGAATTTCCTTGTCATAGAGATGTGTGGACCAGGTATAGTGCAGCAAGAGGTGCTGGGCAGTACTTCTTCAGGCAGCTCGGCCAATGCACCACCTGCTTTTACCCTGGAAACAGTGTAGCCTAGTGGATGAGGTGTTGGACTAGGACCTGGAAAACTCTGTTCAAATTCTGTCTTAGCTATGAACTCACTGGGTGGCTTTGGGCAAGTCTTTCTTTCAACCTTGGTTTCCCAACTATAAAATGGGAGTAATAATGACCTACATCACGCTGTTGTTGTGAAGGTAAACTAGATAAGAATTGTAAAGCACTTTGAACACTGAAAGTGCTACATAAATGATTTAATATATATCTTTCACACACACACTCATGAAGCCTTTCTGGAGTGCAGACTTGCATGCAGCCTTGACTGCTGCAGAGATTTCTACTAGGGCTGCTTCTGCAACCCAGCTAAACCTATGTACATGCTTAGATCTGCACATGGTTCTTTAGAGAAAAAAAGCAGGTGCTTTTAATCCCCAGTGCTTGGATACTGCAGTTATAAGAGCACCATAGAAGTACCTAGATGGAAGCAATTCTGTAAGGCAGAACTGTGATCTGCAGTGACCAGGTTCATTCCTTCACTGGTCCCAGTGCATGTGCTCCGCAACTGTGGCCAGGGGCGTACCAAGAACCTCCACTCCAGGGAGAAGACACCTGGGCTTCAGTACTCGGCCCTCATCTGCAGTTCCTCCTCCATGGTGGGGAGAAATCTCCCACTGATTAGGTGAGGCTGAGGAACCCCCCATTCTTGTAGATGGGGATTCAGTCATGACAGTTGTGGTGGTCACAAATTTGAGAAGAGATTTCCTCCTGATCTTCTTTCCTCATCCTACCAGTGATTCTGCCCAAGCCCTTGTATACATTGCGGAATGTTACTGTGCTCATTCATGATGGCACAGAGCCCAGCCAGCTGTTGTCTTGGTCAGCATCACTCTGTGGTTAGTAGAGAGAAAGTTTGGTTGGTCTGTGGTTGGACCCGACTTGGAGTGTCTGACTCTGGCTGCTGTTGGTCAGATGTTCCTGAAGGTTGGGATACAAAGAAGGTAATTGCTCAGGTTTGCAAAGCATGCCTGGGTCTCTCACAAAGACTATTCCTCTGGACTTGTGGAGCATCTGTAATGCCCCTCCTTTTCTGCCCTTGCTTTGGGTTCTGTGGATGAGCTCTACCTCTTGAAGCCAGTGCCAGTCGAGTGTGCTTGTGGGTTGTCTATCCCTGCCAGAAGTGGTGCAGTCATGACAAAGCTGATACTACTCCTTCTGCAGATCCGACTGAGACCTGTCAGGGCACGGAGTTTAGGCTCACCACACTCCTGACTGCCAAGTCAGCAGGGCAGCTGAGCAGCTTGCTGCAAGCCTTTGCCAGCTTCCTGGAGAGTGCAAGGACAGTGCCTGTTGCTACCTGGAATGGCACAGTCGAGAAGGCTTGTTCCAAGGGCACTGGCGTGACCAATCTACCTCCAGGTACATATATCCAAGTTCTGTTCTGGGGAATGCTGCCCAAGGTCAGGCTGCCCTGTCACTAGATCTGTTATGCCTTGGGGTAATAGAAAAATCCAGACTTCATCAGTTCTTGTGCTTGGTGGCTGGTGGAGGTCAGTTGTTGACCCTCAGTTGTGCAGGCTGTGGAGAAGGTGAAGAAGCATTCAGTGGAGGAGAATAAATGGCCTTTAGTTCTTTTTATGGGGCAAACCCAAAGATGATACATAACTTGGACTCTTTATTTTTCAATAAGGCTGGGGTGAGCAGTTGCCCTGCATTTGGCCCATGTTTGTGTGTTCACATACTGGCTTGGCAGAACAAATATAACATGGAGTACTGCCCCAAGTTATAGTAACTAAATGGGTGTAACTTGCACCATGAGGAGCCAAATGAGAAGTGGCCAATTTGGCCCTAAAATCTTGGAAGGACTTTACAGGTGTGGCCTGAAACACCACTATGCAGATCAGTGGGGAGGGGGGAGCATATGCAGATATTAGTAGAAGTGGCTGATAGGATTGATATCCGTATGCAAGAACCTCCCATCCTGTCTAATAGAAGTGGTCTTTGACCAACCCAAGCATGAGAGGGCTCTCCTTGGGCTCGGGTCATGTTCCCCAGTGGCAGAAGGCCTTACCCCCATGGAGTACCACAACATCATGGCGTTCCTGGGGGCAGGGACACATTAGTAAGGGGTGGAGAATACCTTAGTCCCACCCCTTTTCTGACCTAGCCCTGCCCCTTGCCAAGCACAGTGACTTAACAGCACTCTGTGGGGGCAACAAGGTTAGCTTGTTCCCCAACCCTCTTTTGACATGGTCCCACTTATCACAGCACTCTGTAGGATCACAGTGCTCTCTGGGTAGGACAGGCCCGCTGGATACATTGAGACCCCATCTCAGAAGAGCCTGAGTACATACAGCAGGCTCTGGTCCAGTGCAGTAGGATTCGGGCTCAAATGTCTGGCCCAAGGAGGGTTCTGCTGAATTAAGCCCCAAGCCCAATCCTTTAGTCGTAGGTGACTGGTAACTGTCAGTAGTGGGGGGGGCACAGGAGTGGGGGCTGAACAGTGGCTGTAGAGGGATTCTGAAAATCTGGAGGGCATGTGCCCCCTTCCCCCGCCCACTCCTCCACCCCTGGCAAGAGTCACCTAGTCCTGTAATGATGTATTCTTGCTTCTGAAGGAGCTTCAACGGAGAAGCCAGGAGCGACCCCAGATCCGACTTCCCACCATGAGCTGCTCATCAGTGAGGTAAATCCTGACAATCCAGGAGGGCATGAGGACAATGAATACGTGGAGCTGTTTTACACCGGGCGTGTGCTCTTTGATCTCCATGATTACTGGCTGGTCCTCTACAATGGCAAGAACAACCAAGCCTACAGGGTGGTGAACCTGACAGGCCACACAACTGATGAGCAAGGCTATTTCCTGTTGGGGAGTGCGGGAGTGAGCCCAAAGCCCATGATCGTTCTGCCTCCCAACACCATCCAGAACGGGGGGGATGGCGTGGCCCTCTACCACAGCTCCACGCACACCTACAAAGCAGGCATGGTGGTGACAGAGGAGGGGCTGGTGGATGCTATCGTGTCCACAGCCCGGGAGTCTGAGAAAGCGGACAAGCTGCTGATGGTGCTGACCCCAGGGCAGAGCATCCTCTATGAAGACGACTCTCACAGCAGCCAGGACGAGTCTTTGAGCCGGTGCCATGGCCTAAAACCCAGGAACCAGAGTAGCTTTCAGGTGAGGGGCAGAAGCTTGGAATCTGCTAGGAGGCCTAGGGAAGTCGGTCACTCACTGGGGAGCTTTGGTGGTCTCTAGAAACCAAGAATGATGGCATCAAATGTGCCCTTGGAGCTGGTGGGATGCTTGCAGCAGCGGAGAATGTGAGGAGGAAGCTGCCTGGACTAGAGGCCAAGGTCCCAGTATGATGATGTCAGTGGGAGTGAGAGTGCTGGAGAGGCTCTGCTTCCTATCAGCCTTGGTGGAAAGGGAGGGGTGGTGAGGGGCTGGTAAGCTGGGCCTCCAGCATGGAGGGGAGAGATAGGGAATGGGACTTGTCCCAAAGGATGGTAGCAGAGATAAAGGCAGTACTGGAATGCGCGGGGCACTTAGTCCTCTTCCAAGGGTGGGGATGCACCCTTCTGGAGGGGGAGTGTGAAAGGGCTTAATCTGTGCTAGGTCCCGGACCCATATTGCCAGGACCTGCCAGCCAGCTGAGGGTAATTCCCTTGCCAACAACTCTGGGGCAGGGTGGGAAACGGTAGCAGCCACAACAGGCAAGCAAGCTAGGATGCAGTTAAGGGGGACTCCCCTATGCTAGGGGCTGCTGTGTTACAGCATAGTCAATGTATCCAAGCTGCTTTGGATACAGCAAAGGAGATGATGAAGTGGTGGGGATTGAGGTGGAAATCCCGCTACCCTTTAAAGTGAGCTTTTGAGATGAATCTATTCATGTCTTATGCAGTGGCTGTATTTGGATTCTAGGCCAGTAGCTCTCAAACTTTTAAAACTGTGCCCCCCTCCCCCCCGGTTTCCTTTTCACCCTACCACACACACATACATGTACCTTATTCCCTCTCTCTCCCCGTCACTACCCCATCATTTTGGATAGGGCTGTCCAACTGGTGTTTCTCAGGCCACATCCAGTCCACAATAGGATTCCTTCTGGCCTGCAGCCTAAAATCTGATTTTGTTAAATACCAGTATTTTCTAAATTTCCAGAACAACATCATGAAGCAACAGCTTCAGACTCTGCATGTTTAACTTGCACAGTTTGTGTGGATAAGTCTGACTACCTCTGCACTATAGAAACGATGTATGCTAGAAATGAATTACTGGCAAAGGAATTATCCTTGTGCAGTCTGGCCTGCTAGAGTGGAGCTAAGGGTTTACTGCGCTTCTCATGCCCTCCACTCAGAGTTCTCCCTCCAGTTAAGAACTGCATTTGTGGGACATGTATAGGAGGGAAGGCAGCAGAGTGCTGACATCCACCATTGTAGCGAGAGGTGTGCCTTCTGCCCTGAAGAATAGGGCAGAAATTTCCCTCCCTGCGCTCAGTCTCTCTCTCTCTCTCTCAGGTGACTACGATAACACCGTTAAAGGAGAATGCCTGCCTTCCACCCGGTGCCAGCACCTCACCACCGACTCCCAGCACCCTTGTTATCAATGAGCTGGGCCTAACCAACAGCACCATCCTGTACCAGTTCATTGAGCTGAAAGGGAAGCCTGGCACCAGCCTGGCTGGGTATATACTGGCATTTTTCTCTGGGCAAGACAGCAAGGCATATGCCAGCATCCCACTACGGGGCACATTTGGAAACGAGGGTCTGTTTGTGATTGCGCCAGAAGGACAGTCTAGGTCTGGTAAGACTAAGATGTCTCCTGTGCTCAGGCTTTGAACCTCAAGTGAACTATCATTGGATGGTTTCAAGCTGATAGGGTTGGGTGGTCAAATAGAGAGAGGCCTGTGGGAGTGGTTTTTGTATTCAGGTTATCGGTTTGAAATCAGCCCCGGTCCATCAATAACACCCAGCACATCTTGTGGTTTTAATTGTCTGCTAGGCCACAAACACCCAAGTGATGGACCTAATTCAGCTTGTAGCCAATTAGGCCTTGAACCTCACCAACAAGCCCAAATTACCCCCACGCTGCCCCCTGGCCCCATCTAACAGGATTGAGTAAACATTAGAGAATGAAATCCCTTCTGTCCCTCTCAATGGGTGTCTGAAAGCATATTGCCAAGGGAGTGAAATGAAGGCACCTGAGTGGAGAACCTCGGGCTCATGGACCAAATCCATCCCATGTCTATTTTTATTTGGCTCCATTTCAGTTCTTAGATCTGACATATGGATCCAGGCCCTGCCCTCAAGCACGGAGAGTGTGAGCACAGGGGAGGGGCTGGAATGGAACCACAGCATAGATCTTCCATGATTGGGACCCTCCCCTTCTCCTATCTTGAGCACATCCCTTAAGCATTCCCGGCCACCTTCAGAAGTGGGGGTGGTGCCATCCACTGCCAATCACGGTGACTTCCTGTTCCTACACACTGCTCCTAGGGTTTCTGTCAGGCTGACACTTCTGGGGGAGGATGGGGTGCTTCCAGGAAGGATTGGGGGGTTGCCATGCTACTTGCAAGAGCTGCCCAGTGCTTTCTGCCCAGACAGGCGCTTTTGTGGATCCCTGCTCCTGTCCTTCCATTTGATCTCTTGCCCCCTTACCCTGGCAGGTGCCCTACACACTAGGCAGCTGGTAAGAAACCCCGTGAAAGTGCCGACCCCTACCAGAACTGGGGCTTTCTGGGTGGGGGGAAAGATGGTGGCCCACCTGCCCTAAGGCCAGGCCTGGTTGGTAGAGCAGGCCTGTGGAGTTTGCAAGGCCAGGACAGCAACTCGACACAGGGCCTCATCAGTGACAGCAGCAGCTCGCTTGAGAGACTTCCCAACTGGGGCCTTTCCTGGTGACTGGTGGCTCTGCGCTCATGGGTGCGGGAGGCCCAGGAATCCCAGAGGTGTGGGGCCTCCGAGTACAGAGGCAACAAGGGCATAGGCTCCTATCACCCCTATGTTAGGTTGGCCCTGTTTTTTTGCATTTGCTTTTAATTCTTGCCATGATCTTTTAGAAGCTTCCAGCTCCTTGGGGTGATTTCCTGACTTGCTGGGAAGTTAGTGCTTCCAACTAGAAATTGTTTCTTCACAGCATGTCAGCTGCTGTCTTTTGTCTCCCCATTTCTGTTTCCTGGGATGCATCAATGAAGTTTGTCCCTACTTGCTACTAGCTTGCGTACCTCCCAAGTGTCCTGCATCTGGCTCTAACTTTGTTCTTTTTTTAAAAAACAAAAAGCTCTCCTGCACTGCTAATGCAGGGTCCACTTAAGAGGATTGCCCCAACAGTTACCTACATCGCCACATTGCTAATGCTGCTGTGGCATCATAACCAACAGCTACTGGGAAAAATGCAAATGCCTTTTTTAGTGGTTGCATTAAGCAGAGCAACCACGAGGTGTTTCCGTAGCTGAAGTGGTGAGACTTAAAAATGAGACTGGAAGGTCAAGGATTCAAGTCTGGCACATAAGGAATTCAATATGTACATGACTTTTAAATTTGCTTTTTAAAAAAGCTGTCTTTTTCCTTTCAGTTCAGCCTTAAAATTAGGCAATGGGATGTCTTTAAATGTGCATGAATCAGCCTATGCAAATTAAAATGTCCCCTTTCAAGGTGTGTGGGGGTTGAGTGGTATGTTGTCTTGTCCCTTTGGGCTCATCACCCTTCCCAAAGCTTTCTGGTGGTGGTTCACCACATTTTCCACTTTGTCTGTTTTCAGATCAGCTACTGCCACCTCTTAAGGATGCCTCATCTGTCAGGCAGGGCTCCAGTGCAGTGGCAGTGTACCATAGCCCTGCAGCAGGGATTCCCATTGGCTCCATTGCTACTGGGGAGAACCTGGTGGATGCTATGGCTTATACATGGGAGTCTAACACAAGCAGAAGTCAGCTGGACCTCTTTGGACCAGTCCGTTTTATGTCCAGTTCATGGGAAAGGTAAGATCACTTCTACTCTGTCAGGGGCAGGGAACCCCGGACCTGGAGGCCAAATATGGCACACAGCTAGTTTTTATTTAGCCTCTGGATCCAGTTCCTATCCCTAGGACCTGAAAGATTGCTCAGGTTTAAGGAAGCAGACATGGCAGGACATGCACAAAGAGATAGGAGAAGGATCCATCATCTTGCCCCTTCTCGAACACCCCCATCCCACCCTGCTATCAACTTCTGTGTAGTCCCTGTTGGAGCTTGTACTAATTTTCAGATTGGCCACTGGGCGGGAAAAGGTTCCCCCATCAATGGTGTAGGTTTTCTCTCGGGGAGCCCTCTGTGGCAGAGATCAGTTCTGCAATCGTTCTGAGTGTTTTTGGCTTTGGTGTACTGCAAATATCGGTATGTTCACCATATTGGTGAAAGGAGTATGGGGAGGGGAATCTTAAAACTAAATTGGACGTTGTAATGGGGACCCTAGCAAGTTGGTCTAGATGTGGCCTAGTCCCTCTGCTTTTCCTCAGCCGGACCAATATGGGGTCTGCAATAAGACTCCAAAGCAAAGCATCAAGCCAAATATGCAGACCAGGCATAATTTCAACCTATCTTATAGCACAAAAAACTAAATGAAATTAAAATATAACGGATCACAAATTGCTCTTGGATAAGGTTTCCAGAACTTGGTGGGCAAGATTTGTGTCTCACTCTCTAGTTATTGGGGATTATAGGAAAACCTCCCTCCAGTCACCACCATGGGGAGCTGTTTACTTCATATCTGACTCATAACAGGGTTTTTACATCCATTCCTCTGGAACACCTGGTAGTCGCCATTGCTAGAGACAAGATATTGGGCTAGACAGGCTGTTGGTTTTCAGTGTCTGCTGTATGTTTCTATAGAAATTATCAATATATGTTTGTGGTAGACTGCCTAAAAGCCGGTCAAAGGTTCCTTGTTGTGCTGAACGTTATGCAAACATAAAGTCCTAGTCCCTGTTCCAAAGAGTTTAGTAGGGGAAAGGAATAGAACGTGTGAGCTGAGTTATGGCTTGAAATTCAGTTCAGTTCTAGAGATGGAGATTCCTCATTCAGTACTTGCAGGTTGTCTCTCATTGAAGATTCTAGGAAGGTGGTCACTCTTGATTTTACACTTCAGGATTTTTTTTACAGGGGGCATCTCTTGCATTAAATGAGAATGGAAACCATTTGTAAAAGACAAGTATTTATTAGCTTTGTTCCTTTCTAATCACACTAATAGACATGAAGTCAAAAATGGCGGGGGGGGGGGGGAAGGACAACTTTGTTAATCAAATTGTTCACCTGTTTGTCAAGAATGTAGGAGATGTCTCTTATACACATCTAGATGTGTATAAGAGACAGCCCCTGGACTGAGCAGCAGCAGCAGCTTCCGTTGTGTTTGACTCCTTACCATCCGCTTCCCTCCTTTAGCAGCTGTTCAGTCTGGAGTTCTCACTTTTCCTCCTCGCTATTGCCCTGTTTAGTACATCATAAGGCTGGCCCTGCATTTTGTCTATGGAGATGAGCAGAGTCTCCCTGGTGCATGGTCTGTGGGACTGCGTTAGTTTTTGAGAGTGGAATAAGAACACTGGTGGAGGATTATAGGAGAGGGGAGAGCTGAAGACACTGCAGTCTTCTACCTTGGGGCCTATCTATCTCCTGAGCTTCCTCTCTGAGAAGGAAGCATGTTGTCTGTCCCATCCCAGGCCTTCTCTTCTGAGATCAGGGTGGGGAGGACAGACTCAGAGAGGGAAATGGCTATGGCTGATTGTCAGCCGGCAGCACCTATGTGTCTCTGGCACATCTGTCCGTATATAAAGTGCATTTACCACTGGAGTTGGTCCGGTAAAAGGACTCCTTTTAATTCCTTTGTCTCCCGCTGTCCGTATCAAGACACCAACAAGGTGATGTGTCTGTAAGCCGGTGCAGCTGCTGCTCTGTGACACGTGACGCCTCCGCGTATGCTCTCAGCAGCCCTACTCCTGGTCAGTTCAACGACTGTCCCAGCAAGCGCTTCAGTCAAGCTATCTCCTTCTGCCTCCATGGAGCAGGTGAGTGCCACGTGGTGCTGTTGTACATATTTTCCAACCTTAAAATCCCTCCTGAAAATCTACCTCTTCTGTCAGGCTTTCCCTAGCTCCTTATCTCCTTAGTCTCCTCCCTGTTTTCTTTAGGCTCCCTTGTAGCTAAGCTAAGCATGTGCACCTGCAACTCCATGGATGTATTATTCCTCTCTTCCCCTCTGTTCCTTTCCCCTTTGTCTCCCCTCCCTTGTGTTTCTTAGATTGTAAGCTCACTAGGGCAGGGACCTGTTTCTAATTTATTATTGCAAGTCACCAGGTACATTGCTGTCACTATATAAATATTTAATAATATTTCTGGTTGGAACCTTTATTCCAATTCCTTGGACTCCAGGTAGGTCAAACTGAGTTGTAACACTCACTGCATGGCAATTACTTTGAACTTGTAGCTTGATCCGTCCTCATTTTCCAGGTCACTCCTCATCTCTTTGTTTCTCAGATTGCCAGCAGTGGTCCCCAGGGTCCAATGAGATCCAGAGGGTTCTAGCCCATTCTCTTGATGCACAGTGCAACTGTGGAGTGTCTGCTGTGTATTTCAAAGGTAAGGTGTATCTATATTGGCAATGGTGCTCTGGTTTAGGGGAGGGATTTTCGCTTCCTGCATTACAGCCCAGCTAGTTTATCTTGAAAGGGGTGAATTTCCTTGTCATAGAGATGTGTGGACCAGGTATAGTGCAGCAAGAGGTGCTGGGCAGTACTTCTTCAGGCAGCTCGGCCAATGCACCACCTGCTTTTACCCTGGAAACAGTGTAGCCTAGTGGATGAGGTGTTGGACTAGGACCTGGAAAACTCTGTTCAAATTCTGTCTTAGCTATGAACTCACTGGGTGGCTTTGGGCAAGTCTTTCTTTCAACCTTGGTTTCCCAACTATAAAATGGGAGTAATAATGACCTACATCACGCTGTTGTTGTGAAGGTAAACTAGATAAGAATTGTAAAGCACTTTGAACACTGAAAGTGCTACATAAATGATTTAATATATATCTTTCACACACACACTCATGAAGCCTTTCTGGAGTGCAGACTTGCATGCAGCCTTGACTGCTGCAGAGATTTCTACTAGGGCTGCTTCTGCAACCCAGCTAAACCTATGTACATGCTTAGATCTGCACATGGTTCTTTAGAGAAAAAAAGCAGGTGCTTTTAATCCCCAGTGCTTGGATACTGCAGTTATAAGAGCACCATAGAAGTACCTAGATGGAAGCAATTCTGTAAGGCAGAACTGTGATCTGCAGTGACCAGGTTCATTCCTTCACTGGTCCCAGTGCATGTGCTCCGCAACTGTGGCCAGGGGCGTACCAAGAACCTCCACTCCAGGGAGAAGACACCTGGGCTTCAGTACTCGGCCCTCATCTGCAGTTCCTCCTCCATGGTGGGGAGAAATCTCCCACTGATTAGGTGAGGCTGAGGAACCCCCCATTCTTGTAGATGGGGATTCAGTCATGACAGTTGTGGTGGTCACAAATTTGAGAAGAGATTTCCTCCTGATCTTCTTTCCTCATCCTACCAGTGATTCTGCCCAAGCCCTTGTATACATTGCGGAATGTTACTGTGCTCATTCATGATGGCACAGAGCCCAGCCAGCTGTTGTCTTGGTCAGCATCACTCTGTGGTTAGTAGAGAGAAAGTTTGGTTGGTCTGTGGTTGGACCCGACTTGGAGTGTCTGACTCTGGCTGCTGTTGGTCAGATGTTCCTGAAGGTTGGGATACAAAGAAGGTAATTGCTCAGGTTTGCAAAGCATGCCTGGGTCTCTCACAAAGACTATTCCTCTGGACTTGTGGAGCATCTGTAATGCCCCTCCTTTTCTGCCCTTGCTTTGGGTTCTGTGGATGAGCTCTACCTCTTGAAGCCAGTGCCAGTCGAGTGTGCTTGTGGGTTGTCTATCCCTGCCAGAAGTGGTGCAGTCATGACAAAGCTGATACTACTCCTTCTGCAGATCCGACTGAGACCTGTCAGGGCACGGAGTTTAGGCTCACCACACTCCTGACTGCCAAGTCAGCAGGGCAGCTGAGCAGCTTGCTGCAAGCCTTTGCCAGCTTCCTGGAGAGTGCAAGGACAGTGCCTGTTGCTACCTGGAATGGCACAGTCGAGAAGGCTTGTTCCAAGGGCACTGGCGTGACCAATCTACCTCCAGGTACATATATCCAAGTTCTGTTCTGGGGAATGCTGCCCAAGGTCAGGCTGCCCTGTCACTAGATCTGTTATGCCTTGGGGTAATAGAAAAATCCAGACTTCATCAGTTCTTGTGCTTGGTGGCTGGTGGAGGTCAGTTGTTGACCCTCAGTTGTGCAGGCTGTGGAGAAGGTGAAGAAGCATTCAGTGGAGGAGAATAAATGGCCTTTAGTTCTTTTTATGGGGCAAACCCAAAGATGATACATAACTTGGACTCTTTATTTTTCAATAAGGCTGGGGTGAGCAGTTGCCCTGCATTTGGCCCATGTTTGTGTGTTCACATACTGGCTTGGCAGAACAAATATAACATGGAGTACTGCCCCAAGTTATAGTAACTAAATGGGTGTAACTTGCACCATGAGGAGCCAAATGAGAAGTGGCCAATTTGGCCCTAAAATCTTGGAAGGACTTTACAGGTGTGGCCTGAAACACCACTATGCAGATCAGTGGGGAGGGGGGAGCATATGCAGATATTAGTAGAAGTGGCTGATAGGATTGATATCCGTATGCAAGAACCTCCCATCCTGTCTAATAGAAGTGGTCTTTGACCAACCCAAGCATGAGAGGGCTCTCCTTGGGCTCGGGTCATGTTCCCCAGTGGCAGAAGGCCTTACCCCCATGGAGTACCACAACATCATGGCGTTCCTGGGGGCAGGGACACATTAGTAAGGGGTGGAGAATACCTTAGTCCCACCCCTTTTCTGACCTAGCCCTGCCCCTTGCCAAGCACAGTGACTTAACAGCACTCTGTGGGGGCAACAAGGTTAGCTTGTTCCCCAACCCTCTTTTGACATGGTCCCACTTATCACAGCACTCTGTAGGATCACAGTGCTCTCTGGGTAGGACAGGCCCGCTGGATACATTGAGACCCCATCTCAGAAGAGCCTGAGTACATACAGCAGGCTCTGGTCCAGTGCAGTAGGATTCGGGCTCAAATGTCTGGCCCAAGGAGGGTTCTGCTGAATTAAGCCCCAAGCCCAATCCTTTAGTCGTAGGTGACTGGTAACTGTCAGTAGTGGGGGGGGCACAGGAGTGGGGGCTGAACAGTGGCTGTAGAGGGATTCTGAAAATCTGGAGGGCATGTGCCCCCTTCCCCCGCCCACTCCTCCACCCCTGGCAAGAGTCACCTAGTCCTGTAATGATGTATTCTTGCTTCTGAAGGAGCTTCAACGGAGAAGCCAGGAGCGACCCCAGATCCGACTTCCCACCATGAGCTGCTCATCAGTGAGGTAAATCCTGACAATCCAGGAGGGCATGAGGACAATGAATACGTGGAGCTGTTTTACACCGGGCGTGTGCTCTTTGATCTCCATGATTACTGGCTGGTCCTCTACAATGGCAAGAACAACCAAGCCTACAGGGTGGTGAACCTGACAGGCCACACAACTGATGAGCAAGGCTATTTCCTGTTGGGGAGTGCGGGAGTGAGCCCAAAGCCCATGATCGTTCTGCCTCCCAACACCATCCAGAACGGGGGGGATGGCGTGGCCCTCTACCACAGCTCCACGCACACCTACAAAGCAGGCATGGTGGTGACAGAGGAGGGGCTGGTGGATGCTATCGTGTCCACAGCCCGGGAGTCTGAGAAAGCGGACAAGCTGCTGATGGTGCTGACCCCAGGGCAGAGCATCCTCTATGAAGACGACTCTCACAGCAGCCAGGACGAGTCTTTGAGCCGGTGCCATGGCCTAAAACCCAGGAACCAGAGTAGCTTTCAGGTGAGGGGCAGAAGCTTGGAATCTGCTAGGAGGCCTAGGGAAGTCGGTCACTCACTGGGGAGCTTTGGTGGTCTCTAGAAACCAAGAATGATGGCATCAAATGTGCCCTTGGAGCTGGTGGGATGCTTGCAGCAGCGGAGAATGTGAGGAGGAAGCTGCCTGGACTAGAGGCCAAGGTCCCAGTATGATGATGTCAGTGGGAGTGAGAGTGCTGGAGAGGCTCTGCTTCCTATCAGCCTTGGTGGAAAGGGAGGGGTGGTGAGGGGCTGGTAAGCTGGGCCTCCAGCATGGAGGGGAGAGATAGGGAATGGGACTTGTCCCAAAGGATGGTAGCAGAGATAAAGGCAGTACTGGAATGCGCGGGGCACTTAGTCCTCTTCCAAGGGTGGGGATGCACCCTTCTGGAGGGGGAGTGTGAAAGGGCTTAATCTGTGCTAGGTCCCGGACCCATATTGCCAGGACCTGCCAGCCAGCTGAGGGTAATTCCCTTGCCAACAACTCTGGGGCAGGGTGGGAAACGGTAGCAGCCACAACAGGCAAGCAAGCTAGGATGCAGTTAAGGGGGACTCCCCTATGCTAGGGGCTGCTGTGTTACAGCATAGTCAATGTATCCAAGCTGCTTTGGATACAGCAAAGGAGATGATGAAGTGGTGGGGATTGAGGTGGAAATCCCGCTACCCTTTAAAGTGAGCTTTTGAGATGAATCTATTCATGTCTTATGCAGTGGCTGTATTTGGATTCTAGGCCAGTAGCTCTCAAACTTTTAAAACTGTGCCCCCCTCCCCCCCGGTTTCCTTTTCACCCTACCACACACACATACATGTACCTTATTCCCTCTCTCTCCCCGTCACTACCCCATCATTTTGGATAGGGCTGTCCAACTGGTGTTTCTCAGGCCACATCCAGTCCACAATAGGATTCCTTCTGGCCTGCAGCCTAAAATCTGATTTTGTTAAATACCAGTATTTTCTAAATTTCCAGAACAACATCATGAAGCAACAGCTTCAGACTCTGCATGTTTAACTTGCACAGTTTGTGTGGATAAGTCTGACTACCTCTGCACTATAGAAACGATGTATGCTAGAAATGAATTACTGGCAAAGGAATTATCCTTGTGCAGTCTGGCCTGCTAGAGTGGAGCTAAGGGTTTACTGCGCTTCTCATGCCCTCCACTCAGAGTTCTCCCTCCAGTTAAGAACTGCATTTGTGGGACATGTATAGGAGGGAAGGCAGCAGAGTGCTGACATCCACCATTGTAGCGAGAGGTGTGCCTTCTGCCCTGAAGAATAGGGCAGAAATTTCCCTCCCTGCGCTCAGTCTCTCTCTCTCTCTCTCAGGTGACTACGATAACACCGTTAAAGGAGAATGCCTGCCTTCCACCCGGTGCCAGCACCTCACCACCGACTCCCAGCACCCTTGTTATCAATGAGCTGGGCCTAACCAACAGCACCATCCTGTACCAGTTCATTGAGCTGAAAGGGAAGCCTGGCACCAGCCTGGCTGGGTATATACTGGCATTTTTCTCTGGGCAAGACAGCAAGGCATATGCCAGCATCCCACTACGGGGCACATTTGGAAACGAGGGTCTGTTTGTGATTGCGCCAGAAGGACAGTCTAGGTCTGGTAAGACTAAGATGTCTCCTGTGCTCAGGCTTTGAACCTCAAGTGAACTATCATTGGATGGTTTCAAGCTGATAGGGTTGGGTGGTCAAATAGAGAGAGGCCTGTGGGAGTGGTTTTTGTATTCAGGTTATCGGTTTGAAATCAGCCCCGGTCCATCAATAACACCCAGCACATCTTGTGGTTTTAATTGTCTGCTAGGCCACAAACACCCAAGTGATGGACCTAATTCAGCTTGTAGCCAATTAGGCCTTGAACCTCACCAACAAGCCCAAATTACCCCCACGCTGCCCCCTGGCCCCATCTAACAGGATTGAGTAAACATTAGAGAATGAAATCCCTTCTGTCCCTCTCAATGGGTGTCTGAAAGCATATTGCCAAGGGAGTGAAATGAAGGCACCTGAGTGGAGAACCTCGGGCTCATGGACCAAATCCATCCCATGTCTATTTTTATTTGGCTCCATTTCAGTTCTTAGATCTGACATATGGATCCAGGCCCTGCCCTCAAGCACGGAGAGTGTGAGCACAGGGGAGGGGCTGGAATGGAACCACAGCATAGATCTTCCATGATTGGGACCCTCCCCTTCTCCTATCTTGAGCACATCCCTTAAGCATTCCCGGCCACCTTCAGAAGTGGGGGTGGTGCCATCCACTGCCAATCACGGTGACTTCCTGTTCCTACACACTGCTCCTAGGGTTTCTGTCAGGCTGACACTTCTGGGGGAGGATGGGGTGCTTCCAGGAAGGATTGGGGGGTTGCCATGCTACTTGCAAGAGCTGCCCAGTGCTTTCTGCCCAGACAGGCGCTTTTGTGGATCCCTGCTCCTGTCCTTCCATTTGATCTCTTGCCCCCTTACCCTGGCAGGTGCCCTACACACTAGGCAGCTGGTAAGAAACCCCGTGAAAGTGCCGACCCCTACCAGAACTGGGGCTTTCTGGGTGGGGGGAAAGATGGTGGCCCACCTGCCCTAAGGCCAGGCCTGGTTGGTAGAGCAGGCCTGTGGAGTTTGCAAGGCCAGGACAGCAACTCGACACAGGGCCTCATCAGTGACAGCAGCAGCTCGCTTGAGAGACTTCCCAACTGGGGCCTTTCCTGGTGACTGGTGGCTCTGCGCTCATGGGTGCGGGAGGCCCAGGAATCCCAGAGGTGTGGGGCCTCCGAGTACAGAGGCAACAAGGGCATAGGCTCCTATCACCCCTATGTTAGGTTGGCCCTGTTTTTTTGCATTTGCTTTTAATTCTTGCCATGATCTTTTAGAAGCTTCCAGCTCCTTGGGGTGATTTCCTGACTTGCTGGGAAGTTAGTGCTTCCAACTAGAAATTGTTTCTTCACAGCATGTCAGCTGCTGTCTTTTGTCTCCCCATTTCTGTTTCCTGGGATGCATCAATGAAGTTTGTCCCTACTTGCTACTAGCTTGCGTACCTCCCAAGTGTCCTGCATCTGGCTCTAACTTTGTTCTTTTTTTAAAAAACAAAAAGCTCTCCTGCACTGCTAATGCAGGGTCCACTTAAGAGGATTGCCCCAACAGTTACCTACATCGCCACATTGCTAATGCTGCTGTGGCATCATAACCAACAGCTACTGGGAAAAATGCAAATGCCTTTTTTAGTGGTTGCATTAAGCAGAGCAACCACGAGGTGTTTCCGTAGCTGAAGTGGTGAGACTTAAAAATGAGACTGGAAGGTCAAGGATTCAAGTCTGGCACATAAGGAATTCAATATGTACATGACTTTTAAATTTGCTTTTTAAAAAAGCTGTCTTTTTCCTTTCAGTTCAGCCTTAAAATTAGGCAATGGGATGTCTTTAAATGTGCATGAATCAGCCTATGCAAATTAAAATGTCCCCTTTCAAGGTGTGTGGGGGTTGAGTGGTATGTTGTCTTGTCCCTTTGGGCTCATCACCCTTCCCAAAGCTTTCTGGTGGTGGTTCACCACATTTTCCACTTTGTCTGTTTTCAGATCAGCTACTGCCACCTCTTAAGGATGCCTCATCTGTCAGGCAGGGCTCCAGTGCAGTGGCAGTGTACCATAGCCCTGCAGCAGGGATTCCCATTGGCTCCATTGCTACTGGGGAGAACCTGGTGGATGCTATGGCTTATACATGGGAGTCTAACACAAGCAGAAGTCAGCTGGACCTCTTTGGACCAGTCCGTTTTATGTCCAGTTCATGGGAAAGGTAAGATCACTTCTACTCTGTCAGGGGCAGGGAACCCCGGACCTGGAGGCCAAATATGGCACACAGCTAGTTTTTATTTAGCCTCTGGATCCAGTTCCTATCCCTAGGACCTGAAAGATTGCTCAGGTTTAAGGAAGCAGACATGGCAGGACATGCACAAAGAGATAGGAGAAGGATCCATCATCTTGCCCCTTCTCGAACACCCCCATCCCACCCTGCTATCAACTTCTGTGTAGTCCCTGTTGGAGCTTGTACTAATTTTCAGATTGGCCACTGGGCGGGAAAAGGTTCCCCCATCAATGGTGTAGGTTTTCTCTCGGGGAGCCCTCTGTGGCAGAGATCAGTTCTGCAATCGTTCTGAGTGTTTTTGGCTTTGGTGTACTGCAAATATCGGTATGTTCACCATATTGGTGAAAGGAGTATGGGGAGGGGAATCTTAAAACTAAATTGGACGTTGTAATGGGGACCCTAGCAAGTTGGTCTAGATGTGGCCTAGTCCCTCTGCTTTTCCTCAGCCGGACCAATATGGGGTCTGCAATAAGACTCCAAAGCAAAGCATCAAGCCAAATATGCAGACCAGGCATAATTTCAACCTATCTTATAGCACAAAAAACTAAATGAAATTAAAATATAACGGATCACAAATTGCTCTTGGATAAGGTTTCCAGAACTTGGTGGGCAAGATTTGTGTCTCACTCTCTAGTTATTGGGGATTATAGGAAAACCTCCCTCCAGTCACCACCATGGGGAGCTGTTTACTTCATATCTGACTCATAACAGGGTTTTTACATCCATTCCTCTGGAACACCTGGTAGTCGCCATTGCTAGAGACAAGATATTGGGCTAGACAGGCTGTTGGTTTTCAGTGTCTGCTGTATGTTTCTATAGAAATTATCAATATATGTTTGTGGTAGACTGCCTAAAAGCCGGTCAAAGGTTCCTTGTTGTGCTGAACGTTATGCAAACATAAAGTCCTAGTCCCTGTTCCAAAGAGTTTAGTAGGGGAAAGGAATAGAACGTGTGAGCTGAGTTATGGCTTGAAATTCAGTTCAGTTCTAGAGATGGAGATTCCTCATTCAGTACTTGCAGGTTGTCTCTCATTGAAGATTCTAGGAAGGTGGTCACTCTTGATTTTACACTTCAGGATTTTTTTTACAGGGGGCATCTCTTGCATTAAATGAGAATGGAAACCATTTGTAAAAGACAAGTATTTATTAGCTTTGTTCCTTTCTAATCACACTAATAGACATGAAGTCAAAAATGGCGGGGGGGGGGGGGAAGGACAACTTTGTTAATCAAATTGTTCACCTGTTTGTCAAGAATGTAGGAGATGTCTCTTATACACATCTAGATGTGTATAAGAGACAGCCCCTGGACTGAGCAGCAGCAGCAGCTTCCGTTGTGTTTGACTCCTTACCATCCGCTTCCCTCCTTTAGCAGCTGTTCAGTCTGGAGTTCTCAC
>QEPC01009159.1:1320701-1339804 GCA_003113815.1 Sphenodon punctatus | reverse complement strand
GGGGGGGGGAGGAGAATGGCTGCCCATGTGCGTTGTTTGCAGGGCTGCTGCATGGAGGCTGCCCATGGTGGCTGCCTCTTAAAACCCCTCCCCATGTGTGGGCACTCTGCAGCTGTGCCATTCAGTGACCACAGACCCCCTCCTCGGGCCTTGCTCACTTAAACACCCTCAATGTTGCTACAGACTGAGAACGTGTCACACTTTCCTAATTAAAATCAGGCATTCCTGATTGTAAGATGCAACACTTGTGACCCTCAGAAAGCAAGTGATAAAGTATCTCAAATAGTAATCAGGAATGTGACATCTCTACCCTCCCCAGGTCCTGTATTGCAGTTTGGGAACCTTTCAACTAAGACTTCTCTCCTCCCCCCTTGCTGTTTTTTCTAGGCGTCCCCAAAATTACACTACCATTGAGATGAATGACCGCAGAGAAATTGCAGCAGACTTCTGATAGTGCCAGGAACAGCATTGCCAGCAAGAGCTATGTTTACTAGGTGGGGGAAAACACATACATCTCTCTCTGTGGGTGAGGCATGCTGCCTGATGCCCAGCCCTGTTGCAAGACTGCTACACAACCCCCTTGTGCACTGAAAATGTAACTTTGTAAATGTCAAATTCCTAGATTTTCTTGAATCAATTTTTCTAAGACATGACTAAAGTTTTACAAAAAGAGTTCTGTATGAGTGTTTCTTTTTGCAAAAATGCCTGGTCACTAGTATTTCCAAAATTGTATACGCTGGGGAAGCTGCCACGCAGCTGACAACTTAAATGGAGCTACTTCTTGCAGGGAGTCTCCCTCTCAAGAGGTGTTGGGCAATCAGCAAAAAGCCCCCGAAGGGACATTGTGCTGGTTCAGGCTGGAGGGGAAAAGAATGGGTGGATGAAAAACATTTTTCATGCAACATTCTTGAGGAATAATAGTGCAAACCCACATTCTGGGAGTTGACATTTCTGTTTCCTTACAGCTTCCTGTACTCCTTGATGATCCCTTGTTCTGCCACTTGATGCAAAGGGTTGTCTTGCAAGGAACTGACCCTGGCATGTAGCAATGGTGTCATGTGAGTTGATTAACCTGGCACAAGCTTCAGATAAACAGGAAACTTTTTTTTAGTCCACCCCAGAGTCCTGGACCAGGGCCTCCTTTCGTTACTCTGTGCTCCATGCTACTTCCCTGTTTGTAAAATGCAAACCTGGGGTGGCCCTATTCCTAAGCACTGTATGGAAGGATAGCATAAGCAAGAAACAAGTGGCTATCTGGGTAAGGGATTTACTGCTAGATCCAAAAACATTAAGGGCCAAGTTTGCAAGGGGAGAAGGGTGTATGGCATTGTCTTACTATTTGCAAAATGGCAGGAGACTATGTTTTGCCTAACAACCTTCAACTACCATCTCTGTGCTGGCTGGGTAAGGGGGTTGGGGTTGTATCTAGTTCACTTTTAAGAAAAATGGTTCAACTTAAACTTGTTACTTTGTCCCACAAAAAGACCTAGAAAAGGAACTTGATTGGGTGCTTTTCTTTCTAGTGCCAGTTCCTCATTTGCTCCCAGTAGTCACCTTCTAGTGCCAGACACTGCTCTCTTGATCTTCCTCTGTACTCCCCAGTGCCTAGACCTACCTATAACTAATGGACAGCTGTGACTAGCAGCCAACCAACAAGCACCCGGCTTCCTTTGGAAACACCCCCATCTCCAGTGGTGGAGCAGTAGTGAACTCCCTATGTTAAGGCAGTGGCTCAGTCAACCCTTGAAGTGCTCCAACTAAACCACGACACTGAAACAAGACCAATTCTGTGAATGTGTAGCTCTGGATACTATTCTAAATACCCAGTAAAACACTATTTGCATATTTAACACTCCTATTGAGAGGGAGAAGGAGGCTAGTAGCTCTTGTTTGAGTATTTCATCAGATATCCAAAACAAAATGCTGTAGTAGAAGAGGGGAGAACTATACATAGCTACTAGATTTTTGTCATACACAGCATCATGCCTTGTACCATCCCTGCCCTCTCCTGGTCAAATGCTATAATAGCTAATACTCGAGTTCAAGGTTTCATTGGCTACAGCACAAAAGGCTAGAATGATAACAGAGCAGCAGAAAGTACCTTGCCTCTAAGTATCAGTGGCAACCTGCAACCTTCCAGCATACTCCTTGTCTTTGAGGACAGTGGCGTTACAGGGCTACATGCTACAAGATGTATAGCTTCCCCTTCTGGCTCCTAATGGCAGGGAACCTGGGTTACAGAAAGATACCATGACCAAAATAAAGCAGTGGTTCTTCCCATTGTGTGTATAGACTTTACTGATACTTATTCACTCTCCTCTCACAAGACTGGGAAGAGCAGAGTATGATGGAGGTGATCAGGAGAGCCTCATTTTTGCTGCATGAGATGTCCATAGCTTAAACTACTAATCCAGTGTTGCTAGGATACCCCTAAGTGCAAACTCAAAAGGTTACCTCTGAACAAGGAGAGCAAGACCTCCTTTGGTTAAACAGCAGTCCTGTAACTGAGGCCACCATCTGTGTAATCCACTTGATTTTCCCAGCCGTTAGCTCCAATACTCTATAGCAATATAAATCCGCTTGATTAGATTCTGCTTCCTAGAGGTGTGTGTTTGGTTGGTTTAGCAAGGCCCAAGCTGCCATGCCCAGCGACACTGGGAGAGGAGGAGGAGACAGGGCCTGCAAAGACAGTTCGGCTACTTCCAGCAGTAGCCCTTCTGCTTCTGTGACTCACTTTGGTTGCTGTGAAGCAGGAACTAGCTCCATATCACACTTGTACCCAGGTCTGCCTGTATGTTGGCATCACCCTTTGTTAGATAAGCTCCATCTTGAACTGACTGAAGTTTGGAACAGTGGGCGAGGGCTCTGCCATGCTACTGTAGGGAACACAGGGCTGGTTTCCTGGCACCACTCCATGGCTCACTGTAGAACTGAGCTGCTGTAGCGTTATCAGCACCTCCTGCTGGAAGCGCTGCTGCTGCTCCTGCTGACGCTCCAGGCGGCACTGGCGCTCCAGCATCATATGCATGGCCTGAGTCAGCTTCTGGACCTCTGTGTGCACAGCATCCAGCTTCTCCACAAGGGCCTGTGGGCTAGCCACAGGGAGGAGTGGTGCTGCAGCCATCTGTCCAGCCCACTGCGAATTCTGATTGGCTGTAGGACAGGCAGGGTTTGGCAGGGCTGTCTGAGTGCTGGCATCTTTAATCTAGAGATAAGAGGGATTAGCAATGCATGGGTGTGGTCTTCACTCACAGGAGAATCAAACAATTGTGTCCACATTTGAGACAGTGGTCATAAAGGCAAGTGCTGCAGCCAGCCAGCAGCAGGCAATAGCCTCCACAGCTCTGCCCAAACTCCTGCTGTTCCATCTCCCAGCACAACCACTAACCCTCTAGCCATGTCCCCCATCTAGTTCTGACAATGCATTTTGATTTCAGCCCCTCTTTAGAGAGAGTCAATACCGTCTCATAATCAAAGCAAACCTACACAATACCTTCAGAAGATGGGCTTGGGAACTAAAGTTTAGGGCTTAAGTCCATTGTTTTTGGTGTCAAATTTTAGTTCCCAAGCCCATCTTCTGGAGGTATTGTGTAGGTTTCCTTTGATTATGAGAACTGAAAGATCAGAAAGAGTGGTTGTGCTGGGAAAAGTGACTGTCCGTGGTAGAGTCAGTGACTGCTAATAGCGTACCCCATCCTCCTTTTGCACTCTTCCCCGTTGTGTTACTTATCACCCTTCTCTCGCCCCCACACACTTCCTCTGTTGCATGATATATAGCCTCTGTACTTTACTCAAGTCTTCAGTTATGACTCCTACTTGCCTGAGGAAGGACCTTGGTGAGATCCAAAAGCTTGCACATTTCCACCAACGATAGTTGGTCCAATAAAAGATATAATTTAAACTAATTTTCTCCCCCTTTCACTTGGGACCAACACGGCAACCACACTCTCTCTCGAAGGGACAAAAGGAGCTTTGAACAGGCTGTTGTGGTCAGCCAGCCTGACACCCAAAGAAACCATCCTGGAGAACAATATTGACCTTTGGAGTAGTATGCATCTCTAGAGCAAGTCTGGGGCAGTTTTCTGGCTATGCTCCAAGGAGAAGAATTGGAAACAATGTAGATATAGGGCTACATCTAGAGGAGTGGGGATGTTTACTAATGCAATTATGTACATTCCCCTTCTGCTCCAGCCTACCCTTCTAAGACAAGGGCACTAGAGCTGGCAGACAAGGCACAGATAGGCTCTCTTGCCACTACCTGCCACCAGCTCAAAAATGATCAGTAATGATGACTCCTGGAAGTGAACAGCAGGAATTGGACCACCTCATTATAACCTGTTGTGCACTTCTCTAAAGCAATCAAAGTTGGCCACTGCTGGAGACAGGATACTGGGCTAGATAGACCATTGGTGTGACCTCGTACAGCGCTTATGTTCTGAGACACAACCGCCTGCTGCCAAGCTGTGCATCTCCCCCCCAAGTAATCTGTAGCCATCTGACAGACTTGAGGGATTGGGCCTTTTCTTACACTAGCAAAACATGTCAAACTTGTCCTGCCATTAGAACCATCACATTTCCTGGGTTGCTGCTGCTAGAGTGTGCAGACTGGATGTCACTTACCTGGGTATGGGGGCTAAGCGATGTTGCCATGAGATGTGGGTTTGCCCTGGGAGGCTGGCTGCCTGGCTGCAACCCCACCACAAAGGGCAGGACAGTTGAAGAGCCAGATGGACTCTGCCCATTTTGAATGTTTGCCTATTCAATGGGGGAAAGAGTGACAAGCAAGCACATGAGTCATAAGATTTAAAGGTACACAACACCCCAATTTCACAAGCACTATGGTCATTATCCTGCAAGTGAGCTAAGCATCCCACCCTGCTGCCGCTCTGCTTTCTCAGCCCTAGGCTACTCCCCTTCACCTCTGCTGATGCCCATAAATCCTGATCTAAAGCACACCCCTTCCATTCTTGGAACCGTTCCCTGCTTATCTGTTCCAAGTATGACTCACAGCAGGCTTGTATACCCCAGCTATAACCAGGTACCCACGTTCATGGCATTTTCCTTATTGATGGCAATGGGGAAAATGCAGCAAGCACGGGTCCCTGGCTATTGGTCTTATAATGACCGGAAACCATTAACTGAGGGAAATTCTCTGATGGTTTTAAGTATAAACTTATTCCTCACAACTCATGAGCTCCCAAATTCATCTTACTAACACGTGTTTCTGCTGCTATCCTCTTCCAGATGGCAGAAGAGGTACTTGTTGCCCTCTGGGGCAAAAGCGATGGTAATGTCAGGTTCACTTACAACATCTGGATAAAGAGGGTGCATGACTGGAGGCAGGCATTATGGAAGTGCTACTTCCAACGGGCCAGTCTTAAGACATTTTGCCACCCAGGAAACCCCCAACCTGCACGTCGGATGGTGGAAAGGTGCAAGACGTTGGAGCAGGGAACCCAGACCCTGGAGGATGGGGGCTACAGGGATGGGTGGACAGGATTGCCAGGCCTAGCAGAGCAAGAGCAGCAGGGCATCCTGGCAGACTGCCCGAGCGCTCTGGTGGCAGGTGGATCCTGTCCTACTCCCCTGCAGAGCATTCTGGTGGACTTGGGAGGCTGAGCCTCCCTACTCCAACATACTCTTCCACCTGCCCTGGGGAACCCAGTTTCCCCACCCCACACTTAAGACAGCAAAATGACACCCCTTTTACAGTCACCTTCCTAGGTGGCGTCTACCTTTGCCCAATGATAGAGCTAGCCCCGAGGCAAAGCACTTCCCAAATGTCTGTGCCTTAAGCCTTATCACCCCTTAAGCCTAAGAGGTAGCTCAGCATTCCCCATCAGTAGCACAGACAAGGATAGCACCAAAGAACATTATTTGCTTAAGATCATACAGCAAGCCCTCCCCTGCCTTATGCAAACTGCCAAACCCCAGCCTGCTGATGACTACAAAACATTGCCTCACTCTCTCCCCATTTTGAGAGAGGATCTAATAAAGGTCACAAAACCCCACTCAGCAATGGAGGCTGGATCTCTAGCCATCTTAGAATGGGACACAGACACACCACTGCCAACCCTTCAGCCTCATTCTTAATCGAGGATCCATCGACTCGTGGAATGTGCTCCTGCTGGTCTGGGGAGCTGCTTTCCAGTCACGCACCCCCCCACGCGTGCCCGTCTCTCCCCATCTCATACCTTTTTCTGGAGATGGATTGCCCGGTCCACTATCTTCTTCTTCACAATTAAGGCTGGATTCCTGGCAGGTGGCAGGAACACCCTCCCCCTGGTATTGAGGGGCTGTTGTGGGGCCTCTGGCAGGAATGGAGCTGGGTAGCTGGCAGAGGCCTGTGGCACAGAGCTATCATCACCTGGGCGAGTAGCCAAGAGAGAAGCAATCTGACGTCAGAGTCCCCTTCACCCTATATAAAGGGGACAGACTCCTCTGCACCCACACCCCGCAGAGGAATTAATAGATCCCAAGGAGTCCTGCTCAGTCAGCTAGGGTATGGAAAGCATGACCGTGTATGGGGACCGTCAGAAGTCAGTAGGATGTGGGCTTTAACAAGGCTGCATCCTTTTCCCACAAAGTTACAGGTGTGGGGAATGGCAATAGCCCACATCTGCCACTGAAATTTCAGGTAAATTAGGCTGCCCCCTCCCTGCTCCCTAAGATGGGGAGGAAGGACTAGGGAGTCTCTTTTCCTGCACAACAGAGCATGGGCATGCAGGGAAGCCACCACTCACCTGCCACCTTGCAATCATGCTTCCCAGCCTCGGCTCAGTCCCCTGCTATGAGAAGAGTCCTCGGCTGCTCCCCCCGGCCCCCGTCCTGTCACTGCTAGGAGGGGAGAGCTCTCAGCTGTACCCCTCCTCCCTGCAGCCACAACCACCAGGAATAGGCCCTCAAACATGGTCCACTCCCTCCGTCCCTTCCCCCTACTGGGACGTGGTATGGTGGAAGGTTTGTCCCCTACTTTCCCCCCAGCATCCCCAACAAGGTTTTGGGGAAAGTTATGCTTCTGGACCTGACAGAGACTAACAGACAGTAAGAAGCAGCTATAAAAGAGCCAGGCCTTACTGTTAGTGTGTGCTGCTGGAGAGGGGTCCATGGGTGTGGCAGGTACCTTCCCAAACTGTCCCTCGTCCTTGCACAGAGAAGTCACACTGACAATTTTGATGCCTTCCTTGCTGTCTTGATTGTCCTCAGGATGCAGTGCATCACAGTTTGCAGAGTCTCCTGTTGGAGGTGCTGAAGGTTGGGAGCCCGGCTGCCTGTTGCCTATGGGCTCACTCACCTTGTTCTGCTCAGTCTTGTTTTCCTGCAGCAAATTCCAAAGCTGCCCATCCTCCCAGCTACCAACCAGACTAGCTGCTCTCCTGCTCCCTTTATTGAGACCCAGCTGGGGTTGGGAGGCTCCTGGTGGCTGCATGGGCTCCACATTCTTACGTTTAAGGAACAAATAGATGGCCTGTGGTGTTACCCGGATATTGTCCAGCTCCAGGACCTTCTTGATTTTGCGGAAGCTCAGCCCGGCTTTGCGCAGTTCCACAATCCGTTTCTTGGCGTGGTCATCCAAACGACCCATTGTGTCCCTTGTCAAGGCAAAGGGTATGGACCAAAGCCCTTCTTGTTCCTTCAATCTGGAATCCCACAGCTACATCCCAAGTCAAGACTCCTCCACTCACATGGACCATGTAGAGCAGCAGATGAAGGAGGCAAAGGACACTTGGGGTTGGTAACAGGTAGCTTCTATGGCAGAAGAGCAATCTTCGGTAGGCTGCCCACTGCGTCCTGTTAAATCTCTACTTTCCTTGCAGCCCAGGGCAGCCAGCAGATGCCACACACCCCTCTGAGATTAAAGCAACTCAGGAATGATGGAGACCACAACATGCTTCTCTGGTCACTGGGCCCAATGAGAATAAAGAGTCACTGGTGTCATACGTGTGGCTCCATTTGGGAGGGAAGCAGAAAGCAAGTAGCAGGTAAGGACAGCCCTTGTAGTGGGGTTGGGAGAGTCACCTACAGTCCACTGGAGATGGATTCCACCACATCCCTTCTGTTTATGGGTCTGGATGAAGAGAAAGCCCTTTACAGCAGCCTGGAGAATTCTACCTTTTAGTGCAGGTTTGGGCCCACTGCAGCTTGGGAGCCAGATGGGGCTCCCAGCCAGGACTGATCCTAGGCCCCACACTGCCTTACTGGTTTTGAGTCTTAGTTCACTGCACCTGGGTTTTAGAAGCTGAAAGGCAGATGCTCCTCAAGCTCAGTAGCCAGGTCCACAGAGCACTGGCTCCACCAGCGAGTTGCAAGTCAGGAGAGGCTCAGCTTCAGAGATACTTCAGAGGGGAATGGATGTGTGAAGATTTTGGTACACGGCAGCTCTTGGTGTTGGGAACTTGGCCTGCCCGTTCCAGTGCGTCAAGCCTCGCAGCTCCTTGGGGTCCTCTAGCTACCTTCAGCACAAGGGTGGATGAAAGAAGAGGATTGCTGAGGGTAATATTTTTGGGTAAAGATTAGTGGCTGTTTTCTGCTGTTGCCTCAATCTGTATCTATATTAGAGATAGATTGATTTTAAACCACTTTGAAGAACACCAGAGAATGTTTTCCAACTAGTAGGAAACCCTCATGATAGTTGCCAAGTGTCCCTTCCCTTTTTAAAAAGTGTGCACTGTCCCAAGGAATTAAAAATAATTGCTAAAGCAGCCAGAGCACATAATTTCCAATCAGCCTTTAGAGTCAAGTCCCCACTTTGCTGGAGTCTGTGAGGATAAGTCAGCGGCTGGTTTGGAGGTTTGTGTCCCTCAAGTACAGTTCCTCAGTCTCTTGGAGGGGCTAGTTTTAGTTCCAGCTGGATTGTGCCCCAGGGTTTACAAATCTAGTTCTAATCAATAGCTCTGCAGTTGCTCGTGTTAGTCACTGATCCAAGTCAGGACAGTTTTACACAGACAGACTGATCAGGACCCATAGCACCTGCTTGGGGATCCTCTCTCAAGTTCTCAGAGCTAGTGTCAGCAGGCAACAGGAATCACAAGTGAAAGGGTGCACCAAGGTTGCAGTGACAGCAAAAATCAAGCAGTTAGCTCTTTAATCCTCCTCTTTCAAGTCAATGGCAGGTGTCAGAAGCAAACTCCAGAAGTCGGTCAGCAGACACTTGGAGCAGTCAAAGATCTTCAGTGTGTGTCGCTTCAAATCCCACCCTTTGGGCTCAGGTCTTCACCTTTGAAACAAATACAGTTAAACAGTTACCATACAATAACAGGAAGACCTCCAATATCTATACGCTAGGAAATCAATCATTGACATAGTTATATTTAAACACTAAAACCATAGTTTTCTGGGGGTTTACTACCTTGAGAAGGGGTGGGAGGAAAGTCTAGATTTCTTGGCCTGTCTTCAACCTAGAACTGTCTGCCCAGTGGCCTCCCACACCGAGTACTAGAAACTGGCTAGAGAAATCCAATAGAGAAGGGGTGAAGAGAACAGGAATTTTTCTGGGTACAAATACTTGTACAAAAAGCATACTCTCTCCCAGTTACATACAGCACACTACTGCTATGGAAAGCTATGGTCACTACTTCCCATGCTCTACGCCTGTCTCTCCGACAGTTGGAAGTCACCCTGACAGAAGTACACTTTATTTATTATTTATTTAAATTTTTACCCCACCCTTCCAAAATGACTCAGGATGGCTTTAAAAAGAAACAAAACAACCACTTGAGCCAGGCTTGCATTTGGGGTCGTGGTATTCAGGATCTGGATGAACTGCCCATTTTGATTTGTTGGGTACTTCTCCCAGGAGACAGAGATTGGCCACTGTCAGAGACAGGATGCTGGGCTTGATGGACCACTGGTCTGACCCATACAGCACTACTTAAAGTGCAGGGTGGTTGTGGCATCCGCTATCCCCTTTCATCAGGCATGCTGTCTTGTGCTACACTAGTGGTTTTCAACCTGGGGGTCCACAGACTACGTCTAAGGGGGGTCTGTGAAAAAAAGACGACTATTGGCACCTGTCCCTTACAAAGGCTGCTTCCCACCCCCACCCCACCTATCAGCTGATGGGCGCTGGGGGGCTCACCCAGCAGGCCTTTGCAACTGACAAGACCTGGCCAAGAGTGCTACTGAGCTCACGCTTCCCAGCGCTCCCAGACAGAGCTTGTTGGTTGCAAAGGCTGCTTCCCTTGCACATTGTCTTGTTATTTTTAGCACAACCATTTTCAGTAATTATCTATTTAGGTTTGCTATACATTTACACACAATAGATTTCCAGAGGGGATTGCACCTCCATTCAAAATTAGAGGTCCACAAAATGAAAAAAAGATTGAAAACCACTCCACTAGACAGTTAACCACTCTGTTACAGGAACATCTAACCAATAAGGACTGAAGTCCAGTTATAATAATAAAGCAATAATTACACACACACACACACACACACACACCCCTCACTATGCTAACTCACTACAAGGCAACACATCTTGTGTTCTCCTGGGACTAAGCTAAGAGCTCCTCTCTAGGATTACATTTAAAGCTGTGACCGAGGAAATCTAATAGCTGATCAAGCATTGGCTTGGTCTTCCCTGCACCAAGATGGAAGCATGAGAGGCAGCAGAGATGATAACACTGCAACCTCAGAACTACATGCTGCTGCAAACTTTTATTTTTGCTGGTTCCCAATTCCCTGGGCAATGTTCCTCTTCCAACATTTGAAAATTGACTTCACCAATGGTTCTGCTCCTATTCAGCCAAGCACAGCAGGGGATGAATCTCTGTTGACCATTACACACAGACTTTTAAAAACAGCTTCACCTTTTAAATAGCTTCTCATTGCTAACAGATCTACTTGAAAAAGCTTTTGGACTACCTCGGGCCTCCAATTCCAATCTTCCACTGTTCCCTTGTACTTGTGGCAATAAAGTGTAAGTAATAACATTAGCAGCAAGAAGTTCTAGCTCTAGGCCAACATGGGACTCTCTAGCATGGTATTACCTAATTGCTCAAGCACTCCATAGTCCAAGGAGTCCCCTTTCCATAAATCAAGCATTTGGTAAATACTTATGATGGATAAGAAATTTACAAGTGGCATTTAAGAGGTACATCATGATTCACTGGTAGATCACAAGCTAGTCTCCAAGTAGATCATAGTATTATTTAATCGAATTTTGCCACCCTTCCCGTAGGCTCAGGGCAGCTCACAAACCATACAAATCCATAAAATACAGAAACAGCCCCCCCAAACCTTCCTACAACACCCCACAAAACTCACCCACTACCCTCTCTCCATTCCTCACATCCAACGTCCCCTCACACCCATATCCCAAGCCCTCCATTCCCTGGGGTGTGGAGAAGGGAACCAGCCCCTCAGAGATTGTCCCTGGGAGCAGAATGGGACCAGCCCCTCAGGGAGTATCTCTGGGGAGGAGGCGGACTGCCCTATACTAAGCTTCTTACTCATTCATAACATCCCATCTCAGTTGCTGACAATGCATGTATATCCAAATTCACCTGCAACCTCTCAACTTTGGGTGTTTTTAGACAAGCGTCTCCCACTCATTACCCATTCATCACGCATGTTGCAGGGCTGCATTGGCACAGCCCTGCAACATGCATGATGAGTGGAGAGGCACTTGTCTAAATACCCTTTGTGAATATATCCCTTCTCTGTGTTGTGTGCACGTTTAGACAAGGGCTTCCCCACCTATCCTGCATGTTGCAGGGCTGCATAAGGGGCCAATGCAGCCCTGCAATATGCACGATGGAGAATGGGTGGGGAGGCACTTGTCTAAAAACACCCTACATCCCCCTCTCCTAGATCATAAGCCTCCTGTCTAATTAATGATTGTACAGCACCAGGTACATTGCTGATACTATATAAATAATAATTTGGGCAAGTCAAAAGAAGCCTTTCCTCATCCCCATTTTATACAGACATAACTCTGAGCAGGGACTCCATTTACAGCAACCAAGTCTGGTTGCAGGAAAAACTAAGGCCATGCTCAAAACACATTGCAAGAGGGCACTTTCCCCTGTAGCTGGTTGGTCTTGCATTAAAGACTCAGTGCTCCTAGACAGCACAAACACTGTCAATATCAAAATAATTTATTCCAGAGAAGCTACCAAATTGTTGTAGAGCAGTGAGTTTTCAGACCACGTGAGGTCTGAGTTAAAGCTCAGGAGTTATCTCTTAGCGCTTTTAGACATGCCTCCAATCTCACAAACTTCAAAACATCACTACTAGATAGATATCGCATAATGCTGAATGGTTCTGCACTAACTCTATGGGGCAGAAAGACTGACAGCAGGATTAATCCCTTTGCATGTTGCAGCAAATGTGAGACTGAATTAGCACAGTTGTTAAAATCTTGGTTTCCTAATTAAATTTTGGATTAACCACACCTTACACCCACTGCATCCTGGCCTTTCTGCATGATAAAAAAAAACAAAACACCAACCCCAGGGAGAAAGGGATTTTGCAAATGCATCCTTTGTAGCATTTGGCTAGGCAGAAGCTAACAGGCCTACCTGCCTGAGGTTAAGGAGGCCAGTTTAAATTTAGTAACAGAGTTCAGACTGATCCCTCGTTCAAATTCCCAATATATAAAGCCAAGTGCTAGGTCTTTACGCAGTCCAGTACCCTGGAGCAACCACCCCATCGTAAACACTTGCCTAGGCACTGCCACAAAACGTAATCCCTGCAAGTTAGAAATCCAATGCCCCATTTTCTGGTAAATGATCTAAACTACCACTTGCAGGCAGCACTGCTGCACAATCCCTGCTTAGAAAGTTTTCTCCCGTCCAAGCAACAACAAAACAATAAACAGAAATCCCCCTATTACTTACGTACGTACGTACGTACTCGAAACTGGATCCGGAAGACGTTCCCGGATTCCCGGCAGCTGACAACACGGAACACCTGCAGCTCCCGCCGCAGCACTCCCAGCTGGGCTTCATTGCAAAGACCCCCGGTGTTATCTCAACCACCAAACGCACCCCTCCCTACAAACTCGCTATCACTGCTACTGTTTGAAAAGCTCCAATCCTCTTTGTTTGGTTGGGGGAAAGCCAGCAAAGGCTGCTGGGAAGGTCATCAGAGGGGTTGGTGTACTTAGAGGGGAGGGGCTCAGCCTTAACTCTTTCAGGGCCAGGTCAGCAAAGCACCTATTAACCCTTGCCTAACCAGGAAGGGTGAGCACATGAGTATTTTGGCGCCCCTGGAAACAGACAAGGATGTGCAGCAGCCCCATCGTTGTCATTTCCGCTGCTTAACGCTGAAAGAGCGATCTCCAGGTGGCGGGTCTATACTAGCAAGGCGCTGCATAGGCAGGCGCTATCTGTGCTGAGAAGCGTGCTGCTGCTGTCGATAACTTTTGTACCTACCTAGTTTGCCTTTCTGATAATAACTCAGGCAATGTTCTCCTAGGGCGCCCTTTGGTAGCGACAAAGGTGGGGAAAGAGGGCCTGAGCCTATTTTAAGTGGTTGGGTTTTGTTTTTGTTTTAATATTAATGAAAATGGAAAATCTGTGTATTATGTATTGGTTTTGTATTGCGCAAATGGTGGGACTGGGAGGAAAGGACTGGGGGGATGACTAAGGTCCCACTATTAGATATTAGAGGGGTATGAGCCAAGTGGGATGTGGACTCTTCCGTGTGAGAGAGGGGGAATAATAGTTTTGAGGGGAATGGGGTTTGTTTAGTTATATGTGATGGGAGTTTTGTTTGTATTTAGGGTTTATTTAATTGTATTGTCAGGCGGTAGGAGGAGAGGGTTTAGGGGGGCAACCAGAGCCCCTATGTGAGAAAGAGAGGTATGGATTTGGAGGAGTGAGATGGGATTCCCCGGGTGGGGGAATGTAGAGGAGGGTTTAAGAGGTTAATGTTTTGTACATGTTGTTTATTTTTATTTTAAATATTATTGTGAGCAGAGAACAGGGTGGGATATGTCAATAATAATAATAATTAATAAGTAGGGGTGCAGGGTCGGCAACTCTTGTAATTTTAGGGGGTTTCTAGGAGTCTATTAATCTCATTATTTCAATACAATAATGAGAAGACCTTTTCCACCAATAAAGGGTGAGAGGGTTTGCCATGGAGGTGGGGAAGGAGGTGGTAGGGTTGCCCTCACCCAGGGACCAACCATCATTTCTCTAAACTTGTAATACACCCCTACCACATCCCATCCCATACACACAATCTCAGTCATGAAAGAAAAAAAAATCTCTTGTTTCTGAAATGACATAAATAGACAATATCCCTTTACAGCTTTATTTTTCTGGACTTTTTCATTGTGAAATCATGAATGGCCTCACTAAAGTCAATTTTTCTTGCAAGTTCACAATCAATAGACAAAACAGCAAGGTGACTTAAATATACTTGTTCCATAGTACAATGTCTGCATTTTTTGTCTTTTTGATGAGTGCTAAGTTGCTGAAACCTCTTTCAACTTCTGCCACAATCAGTGGCAATGTGCAAAACAACCCTGGAGCAACGACCCCATGCACACTTCACTGAAAATTAGTTGTAGTAGTTTTTTTTGTAAATCTCATTTAAAAAGATACGTGGGGTCAGTTCAAGCTCTTTTCAAAAGTATACATTTAACTTTAAAAAGGGAAACTATGCTAAAATGAGGAAACTAATTAGAAAGAAACTAAAAGGAGCAGTGGTGAGGATTAAATGTCTTGCAAGAGGCATGGAGACTGTTTAAAGACACCATCTTGGAAGCCCAGATCAAATGTATTTCACAAGTTAAAAAAGGTAGCAAGGGGACCAAACGTCTGCCAGTGTGACTAAATGGTGAGGCGAAGGAGGCAATTGGAGCCAAAAAGGCATCCTTTAAAAACTGGAAAGCTAGTTCTAATGAGGAAAATAGGAAAGAACATAAGCACTGGCAAGTTAGATGCAAAACGTTAATAAGGCAGATAAGAGAGAATTTGAAGAGAGACTCGCTAATGAGGCAAAAACTAATAATAAAAACTTTTTAAAATACATCAGAAGCAAGAGGCCTGCTAGAGAGTCAGTTGGGCCATTGGATGACCAAGGGGCACCCAAGGAGGATAAGGCCATGCAGAGAAGCTGAATTAATTCTTTTCTTTGATCTTCATGGCAGAGGATGTTGGAAAGAGACCCACGCCAGAACTGTTCTTTGTAGGTGATGAATCAGAAGAGCTGTCACAGATCAACATGATTTTGGAAGAGGTTCTCGAGCAAATTGACAAGCTAAATAGTAACAAATCACCGGGACCAGATGGTTTACACCCCAAAGTTCAGGAGAAACTCAAATATGAAATTGCAGACCTACTACTGGTAATTTGTACCCTATCGCTAAAAAATGCCACTGTACCTGAGAACAGGAGGGTAGCAAATGTAACACTATTTTTAAAAGGCTCCAGAGGCAATCCTGGAAACTACAGACTTGAGCCTGATGTCTGTGCTGGGCAAAATGGTGGAAACTATTATTAACAACAGAATCATGGGACATATTGATAAACATGGATTAATGGGGAAGAGTCAACATGGATTTAGCAAAATTAAGTGGTGCCTCACTAATCTATAGGAATTGTTTGAGGGTGTGAACAAGCATGTGGATAAGGGGAAGCCGGTTGATATAGCATAACTGGATTTTCAGAAAGTATTTGGTAAGGTCCCTCATGAGAGACTCTTGAGGAAATTAAAAAATCATGGGATACAAGGCAGTGTCCTATTGTGGACTGGTAACTGGCTAAAAATAGGAAGCAAAGAGTAGGACTAAAGGGTCAGTTTTCACAATGGAGAGAAAGAAATAGCAGACTGCTCCAGGGATCTGTACTGGAACCAGTGTTGTTTAATGTATTCATTAATGATCTGGAAAGGGGAGTAAGGAACGAGGTGATCAAATTTTCAGACAATACTGAGTTATTAAAGGTAGTTAAAACATGAGTGGACTGTGAAGAATTGCAGGGGGACCTTGCTACACTGGGTGACTGGGCATCTAAATGGCAGAAGAAATTTAATGTGGACAAGTGCAAAGTAATGCACATGGGGAAAAACAATCCAAACTATGTACACAATGCTGGGTTCTAAATTAGGAGTTATCACTCAGGAAAAGGACCTTGAAGTCAGTGTGGACAATACATTGAAATCCTCAGCTCAATGTGCAGCAGCCGTCAAGAAAGGAAACAGAATGTTAGGAATTATTCGTGAAGTGATAGAGAATAAAACTGAGAATACCATAATGTCACTATATAAATCTATGGTGCGACCGTACCTCAAATATTGTGTGCAGTTCTGGTCGTCCCATCTCAAAAAAGATCTAGTAGGAATAGAAAAGGTACAGAGAAGGGGAACAAAGACGATAAGGGGCTTGGAATGGTGACTTAGAAGGGCTATGACAGAAGTTTATAAAATCCTGAGTGGAGTGGAACACTTCAATAGGGAATGGTTATTTACCCTCTCAAATCGTACTAGGTCTAGGGGACACTCCGTTAAACTAACAGGTAGCAGATTTAAAACAAACAAAAGCATTTTTTCACTCAACACATAATTATGTTGTTTAATTTGTTGCCAGAAGATGTAGTCAAGGCCAGTAGTAGAGCTGGGTTTAAGAAAGGGTTGGACTCGTTTCTGGAGGATCGGTTCATTAGCAGCTATTAGCCAGGTAGGTTTGGGGAATGTAACCTCTTACTGTTGGGAGCTGGGAGTGAACAGGGAATGGATTGCCCCATAGTGATCTGTTGGGTACTTCTCCAGGCGACTGAGATTGGCCACTGTCGGAGACAGGTGCTGGGCTCAATGGACCATTGGTCTGACCCAGTATGGCACTACTTATTTAATTATGTTCTTAAGATTTTTTTCAGATGAAACATTTCACAAGGAAAATTCTCAGAAAGATCTGTAGGATACTTGTGAAGCAGACATTTACATGCCTCTTCCAGTTCTTCAGGCTCTACTGTGACTTAATTTAGGACTGAATGGAATGTAAAACAAATGTTATTGGTTGCTTTGCATCTGTGCTCTAATTCAGATAACATTGTCAAAATTTGCATAGAACATATTCCTTCTGTATTAATAAAGTCTGGTTCATGTTCAAGCATCTACAATTTAGCCTCAGTTTTTTTCTCATGGTAATGAGCTTGCAGCCTGGGCCTCCCTGAACCCCTGTGTCCTAGTAAAGTGTACCCATTCCTCTCCACTCCCATGCTTGGGCCCTGCTCTCGCCTCACCCCATGGATTTGTCAGGGGCAGCCCCTCAGGGGACATGAATGGTGGGGGTGCTTATCTGTTGCTTGCAGGGGTGGCTTGTGTTTTCATGGGCTTGGGGCCTATGTGATGCGGAGCGTGCAGAAAGGATATTTAACTGCTCCCCTGTGCCATCCACCATTTCCACAGCAGTGTCCTCAATGCAGCAGTTCCCTTTCTCATGAACAGTGCGTTTGTCATTTTGCGGCAGGCTTTCCAGGGTGGTGTTGTTGTAGGCTGTGGCTAGCCCCCCTATTTTGGGGGCTGTGAAAGAATTTTCCCCACTCGCTTTATTGGGTGGACTTTTCCCACTTGCTTTATTGGATGTGCTGGTGTCCCAGCACATCATCCCAGAATAGTGTACCCAGACAGGCAGTAGGGCAAGGGAAGGTGTCCAGTTGGATGGGACTTTGAGCTGGGGCTGCTTCAGGCTTGTCTTGCTGCTGGGGTGCCACGGCTTGGTACAGGAAGAGGAGGAGCTCGCTGGGCCTTCCGGTGGTGGGTTGAGTCTCTCCTAGTTGGGTTCCCCCCTTCTGGGCCCTAAAAACTCAGGTGGGGTCAGAGTGCCAAATGAAGGGCTGAGTGGCAGCCTTGCCATTCATGTTGGCCATTCATGAGGTGCCAAGGGCTGGCTCTCCTGGGCAACCTCAAGGAATCAAGCTCTGTGCTGGAGGTCAGACCCCTGTGGTGGCATATGTGACCAGTGGCGGTGGGCCACCTAGGGAAGGAGGGGCAATGCCCCTCCCAGAACTCCCCCCCGCTGGCTGGTCGGCCCTGAGTCCAAAAGAAAAAAAAGCAGCTGTGCGCGCCGTGGTGAATGTTTGGAGACAGCTCGAAGAGCCTGGCTTAGAGCAGCAACCTTCAGAGAAGGTTGCTGCTCTAAACCAGGTTCTTCGAGGTGGCTGCGAACATTCTCACCGTTTGTATGCGCGCACACGCACACAACCAGTGACTCACCCCCCCCCCCAAGGCTTCCTAAGGAAGCCTTTCAGGGACAAAAGGGAGGCATTTCTCCCTTTATGCGAAATGGGCGGCTAGACGCGCCGTCCATTCTGCATAAAGGGACCCTGCAATGGAACAGTGCCGCAGGGGGCACTGTTCCATTGCAGGGGCTGGGCAGGGGGAAAGTTCATACCAGGGCGCTGCATACAGGTGCCCTGGTATGAACTGCCCAACTCCCGCCTATGCAGGGAGGGTGGGGGGAGCTTCTGCCGCACGCGTAGCTCCCAGCCCCCCCCCGGAGTCCCTTCCTCCCTCCTTCCTCCCTGTCGAGTCAAACTGACTCGACTCTGGGAGGGAGGAGGGGAGGGGAACTTGGGAAGCCCGGCTGTGCGGCAACTCCCAGGCCCCACTGAACAGTTCGGGCCTGGGAGCTCCCGCGCAGCAATCAGGAGGACAGAGGACGGGACTGGACGAAGAGGACGGAGGAGCCTCTGAGCCAAGCCGCCGCCAGTGAGTAAATTGCGGGGCCATGGGGGCACGGGGGGAGTGGGGGTGGGTTAGAGTAGGGGGGTTGGGAGCCAGGGCTCCTTGGGAGCGGAAGGGGGAGGCTAGTGGGTGAGAGCAGGGCGATGGGTGGGTGGGAGCCAGAACTCCTGGGTTTCTTGGGAGAGGAGTGGGGGTTAGAGCAGGGGGATGCTCCAGGGAACCCAGGAGTCCTGGCTCCCACCTGGATGAGTGAGTGGGAACCAGGACTCCTTGGTTCCCTGGGAGAGGAGTAGGGGGGTAGTGGGTTAGAGCAGGGGGATGCTCCAGGGAACCCAGGAGTCCTGGCTCCCACCTGGATGAGTGAGTGGGAACCAGGACTCCTTGGTTCCCTGGGAGAGGAGTAGGGGGGTAGTGGGTTAGAGCAGGGGGATGCTCCAGGGAACCCAGGAGTCCTGGCTCCCACC
>QEPC01009159.1:1270878-1318300 GCA_003113815.1 Sphenodon punctatus | reverse complement strand
GTCAGGAGGCGGGAGGGGATTGGGTCAAGGGGGCAGGTGGAAGGGTTGGATGAAGAGAGCAGAGTGGAGATTTCCTCGAGAGAGGCAGGAGGGAAGGATGTGAGGAGAGAGGGGGAGGGGCGGTGCGGGAGGAGGAGGTGGGTGGGAGGCAATGTCCTGACGGATCTTGTCAATCTTTGAGGTGAAGAATGATGCAACATCCTGAGCAGCAAGGGAAGAGGGCGGAGGAGGGCAGGGGGGTTTAAGAAGGGAGTTGAAAGTAGAGAAGAGGCGACAAGGGTCGCGAGAGAAAGATTCGATCCTGGAGGCATAATAGTGTTGTCTAGCTAGGGAGATAGCCGAGGAGAGGGAGAATTTGTAGTGGAAGAAGCTTATTCTCGCTGACTTCATTTGACCTTCACCTGTGGATTGATGGCCCAATGCACTGTGACAGCCACTCCCTTGACCTAGTCTTATCAAAAAACTGTTCTCTCTCAGACCTCTCCTTTGATGCCCCTCTCCTTTGATGCCCTTCCTGACTCTCACCGTTACCTTGCTTCATTCCATCTTTCCCACACACCTCCTCCTGCTTCTTCAACCTCTCGCTCTTTCTGTGACCTTCAATCCATTGACTCTCCTGACTTTACTTCCTCCTTCTCCCCCCATCTTTCATCTGTCTCCTCTTCCACCTGCCTGGACTCTGCTGTCTCTGCCTTGAACTCATTCCTTTCTTCCACCCTTGATTCCCTGGCCCCCATCTCCTCCTGTCCTATCCATCGCATAAACACCCGTCCCTGGCTCACTCTTACCATCCTCCATCTCAGATCCTGCTCTTGAGCTGCCAAGTGCCTCTGGCGGAAAGCTCATGAATTCGCTGTCTTCCTCCACTTTAAGTTTGCGCTCTCTGCACTTAGTGATGCCTTTCCCTGGCCAAAGACCACTATTACGCCACATTAATCAAATCTCACTCTCGCAATCCCCGCCATCTCTTCTCCACACTTGCTTCCCTCCTGAAGCCTCCCTGTCCTTCCCCACCCCTCATTCCTCACTCTCTGCACAGGATCTTCTCTACTTCTTCAACAAGATTGATAAACTTCACCTTATCGCTTCTCAACCCTCTCCCTCCTCCACCTCATTCCCTGATGTTCCCCCTCCTGCTGCTCTTCCTTTCTCCTTCTCCCCAGCTTCTCTTGATGAGGGCATATCCCTCTTCTCCTCATCCAACACCTCCACTTGCCCCCTTGATCCCATCCCCTCTCGTCTCCTAACGGCAATTGTCCCGATCACTGTGCCTTCTCTGTTGCACATCATCAATCTCTCCCTCTCTACTGGGTTATTTCCATTGGCTTTCAAACACACCACCATCTCCCCTATCCGTAAAAAGGCTACTCTTGACCCCTCTGAGACTTCCAGCTATTGCCCCATTTCACTCCTACCCTTTGCTTCCAAGCTCCTGGAGTGGGCTGTCTACATGCACTGTCTGTATTTCCTCTCTTCAAATTCCTCCGTTGACCCCCTCCAATCAACCTTCTGCTCTCTCCACTCAATGGAGAATGCCCTTGCCAAAATAGTTAATGACCTTCTCTTAGCTAAGTCTAGGAGCCTCTACTCTGTTCTTGTCCTGCTCGATATTTGTGCCGCCTTTGATACTGTCAAACATGGCTTCCTCCTGGATTCGCTACGCTCCCTTGGTTTCCGGGACTCTGTTTTTGACTCTCTTTGTATCTCTCAAGCTGCTCCTTTAATATTTCTTGTGCTGGTACCTCCTCTACGTCACTTTCCCTCTCTGTGGGAGTTCCTCAAGGGTCTGCCCTGGGTCCCCTTCTCTTCTCCCTTTACACTCTTTCTCTGGGTAAACTCACTGAAACCCACGGCTTCCAGTGCCACCTGTATGCTGATGACACACAACTCTATCTCTCCCCCTCCATCCAGACTCGTATTGGTGACTGTCTTGCTGACATCTCTGCCTGGATGTCTTGCCACCAACTCAAGCTTAATATGGCCAAGACCATACTTTTCATCTTTCCTCCAAAACTTTCCCCTCCTGCTTCCCTCTCAATTTACATTGAGAGTCACCATCCAGCCTGTCCCTCCCTTCATCTTTGACTCCTTCCTCTCCTTTAAGCCTCAGATCCAGGCTGTTGCTAAATCCTGTCACTCTGCTCTGTACAATATTGCTAAACTCCAGCCCTGCCTTACTGTTGCCACTGCAAAAACCCTAGTCCATGCTTTAGTCATCTCTCACCTTGACTACTGCAACTTCCTCCTTAATGGTCTCCCTTCTTGCCCCCCTCAACTTAATTTAACAATCCACAGCTAAAATCCTTGTCCACCGCTTTAACCATGTTCAGCCCCTCCTCTCTGCCCTACCCTGGCTCCCTCTACGTGAACGCATTCAGCACAAGCTCCTGGTCTTCACCTTCAAGGCTCTTCATGGTTTTGCTTTCCCATATCTCTCCGCTCTTGTATCCTGCTAAACTCCTCCCTGGGAGTTTCACTCCTCCTCTGCCCCCAACCTTGCCTGCTTGTGATCCCCTTGCTCCTCTAAACATCTTTGCCCCTTCTCCCTTGCTGCCCCTCATGCCTGGAACTCCTTCCATGGATATGTTTGCTCTGCTCCTTCCCTCCCAACTTTCAAATCCTTCCTGAAAACCCACCCCTTCTGTCAGGCCTTCCCTAGCCTGTTATGACTGAAACTGCATCCTTTTCCCCCTCACTCAGAATCTAGTTCCCTGTAACTAAGTGAAGCACGTGAGCCTGCAACTTCTCAGCCTCATGAATGTACTCTTCTCTCCAGATGTTCACCTCTCCTTTGTCTTCCCCTCCCTTGTCTCTTAGATTGTAAGCCCCTTAGGAGTAGGGACTTATCCATAACTATTGATTGTACAGTGCCAGGTACATCGCTGGTGCTATACAAGTAATAATAATAAATAATATGTTTAAATACTGTATGTTAAAAAAATCAGTTTGTTGGTTGCAGAGGAAAGTCTAATCTGCAACATGTGCCATAATGCTCAGAAATTAGAAAGCAAATAATTTTTTTAACATCTTATAATTTCCCAGCTAATTGCATGGCTCATGATTTCTGACCAATTCTAAATGGATTCTCAAGAAGATACAAACATACATATAGGTTGGGAGAGGGAGTGGGCATAGACACACACCTGCAGTCTATACCCCAAACACAGAGACTACACAGCTGCTTTAGGCACCAATACACAGCATCACACAGGTGAACATACACCAATTTAGCTCTCAGGGGTCTCTTAAAGATCTTTGGGGATAAATGTCCCCTTCGTCGTTCTGGCGGCATTGCATGAATTTCAGTGATCCCTTCCCTAACCTTTACCAGCTGAGGCTTTATTAGCCAATGACTTGTTGACAAGAAACTCCAAGGTAACTGCCATACCACTTATACTATGTTGTACAATGCTGGGGTAATTTGCAAGTTAATTTGCCTTTGAAAATTTGGCACTTTAAATATTTGTTCCAGCCAGGTAACAAGACCACAATTCTAAACACCAGTGCAAGTGCATTTACAACCGGTCCACAGCCCAAAGCGGCAGAGTGAATGCTAGAACCTAGGGTTCCTGACTGCTATTCTTCTCACAAGGAGATGCTGATGTGGAAATTTCAAGGTCTCAGTAACAGTTAGGATTTGACAATTGGAGTCAGCTAGAGTTGTAACCGTGAGCCGGAGGCAGTCTGTAGCTGCCTGTGAGTGTTAATCAGTCAGTATGTAAATATGTTCTATTATTCTTCTAGAGAAATAACACCACCTATCCATCTCTCACCATTAGAAGGCATTGCTTTTCATTAAACCTACCATAGAGAGAATTGTCCACTAGCCATTTACTCCTATGTAATGACTCCGACAACTATGGCTGCTAGTGTTAGTGTTACATAGTCATATTGTATAAATGGCTACACCGTGTGCAAGGCATTGGAGAATTAGGCACAGTGCATCCTTCAGCTCTGTTAACACACATGTACCTGAAGCAGTATGTCCAAAAGAGAGAGTGTGCAAACTTATCTCAGCTAAGTAATAAACTCCACTGGATGTGAAACAAATAGCAAAAATTCCATCCTGTGTGGGCACAGTCTTCCATCCATTAAAGTCAAGAGCTCAGGTTCCATTGACTTTAATGGAAGGACTGTACTGAGTGTATGTTGATCCAGGGGTGAGTTGTCAGACACCTCTTATTTTAAAGGATGTCCCATATTTCAGAGCACTACATCTCTACAGAACAATATAGAACATAGCAATAGAATGTCTTTTTAAAAAAATGGTCTGTCAGTCCTACCCCCACTCCATCTCCACTCCTCTTTCCAGGGATATAGCTACCTGTCCTGTACAGTGCACAGGTGACCCCACATGGTCTTGGGAAGGAAGAAGGTGACAACTAACCATGTGACTGTCCCATTTATGCTACAGCAGCATTAATAAATCCTTGTTCCTTCCAACAGGGGCTTATCTTCTGTAGCAAGTTCCCTAGCGGTGTCCTAGCATCCTAAGGAGACTCACTCGCATCATGTGGAGGACTCAGGAGGAGTCCTAAAATGAAGGTTGTGAAGTTTGATGGTGTAGTCTAAAATTAGGGTTACGTCATGGGCAAATTATGGGCAATTGATGTTGGAAGGTGCCAGGTGGAGAAGTTGCATGATGCAGTTATAAGGGTACAGTAGGGAGCTGGGGATGGGGTTGGAAGATTGTGGTAATACTACTGATAGGGAGTGGGAATGTATTTGAAAGTGAATCTGGGGGGTTGGTGACGGGGTTGGGGGACTGTTGATGCTGGAGGTTGAATGTTACTGAGGTTCTGTTGATAGAAAGCTGGGGGGTTGTGGTGATACTGAGGAGCTGGTGACAGAGTTAGAGGGCTGTGGAGATGGATGGGGGGGTTGGTGACAGGGAACTGAATTGGGGGCTGTGGTGATACTGGGGAGGGGCTGGTGAAAGGCGCTCTGGTGATACGGGGAGCGGCACTGGAGACAAGGTAAACCATTCCACGAGCCCCCTTCAGGAGCTACCTGCAAGAGAAAAGAGGTGTATTCTCTTCTGTCTCTTTAAATCTCCCCGGTTTGAAGTTCGGTTTGAACCCGCCCTTTGGTTGGTGACGGCATCAGCTTGCGCCGCCAGGAGCCCTTCCCGCTTGCCTCGCGCCATAACGAGCGCGACGGGGAAGAGAAGTCGTGTCTGCAGTTGAAGAGGGGATTCGAGGATGTAAGTGCGGAGGGGAAATGGGAATCCGCTGCCATCCAGCTCGGGGAAGGGGCCGGGATCCCTCGCAATCGCTTGGGGGCGACGAAGGGAGTGTTCCGGATCTCCTAAGCAGGATATGGCTGGGGTGGGAGGGGAATGATGGAGGCCGGGGCCTAGAGGGATGTTCGCCTGAGAGGAATGCTCTCTTGGGAAGCCCGCCTGAGAGTTCTGGGGAAGTCCATGGGACGGAATCAGTGCTCCCTTCCGGCCCTTTTTGTAGAGGCGGGGCTTCCCTTTCGCCTGGCCCAGTTTCCCTGTGAGGTCCGCGGTCCTGCAGAAAGCGAGGGGTTAACTCTTCTCTCTTTCATGATCCCGCAGCTCTAGTTAAGCCAGCCAGATGCAGGGTCAATTTCAAGCAGGCATCTGCAGCTCTCTGCATGCAAGTTGGGGCTGCATCTTAGCCAGACGCCGCAGCAAAACAACACGATGCAAGCGTTGGTTGGCTAAAGTGATTGAAATTAAGTGATTGAAATTAATAGTACCTTTCATGTCCTCAAAGTGTTGCACAGACTGAGATACACAACATATACAGAGGATTTTATGTCAATTTTGGGTGTATTAATGGTCTCCATCACTGTGGCATTTGAATAGTCCGTGACGTTAATAAGAGCTTGCATACCCCATGCCGGGTAGCACCTTGGAGACTTAACACCATATTCTGATTAACAGTTAATTTGATGTAGTTGTACCTTCACTTTTACTCCTGAAGCATTCTCATGGAGTGGTAAACTAACATTCAGGAGTAGGAAGAGAAGCGTGTATGTCAAAAACATCAAGAACATACTCTCCGTCTGTTGGCATTTTGAAATAACTGTGGAAATGTATCAGTGTGAGGGTGGCAACCACAGCTCGGTAATCATTATAGCTCAGCTAGGCTGGGGATTGTCGTGGTACTACAGTTTATGTTGTTTGAACACTACTGAAGTGGAGTAGTTACTTGGATATAATTAAATAGAAATAATTACTTTGATTTACCTCTGTTTGACAAAATGTTGCCTAACTGGTGGAAGGTGGCATGAGCTTTCATAGGCAACAGCCCACTTCTTTAGAGGTTATCAGATGTTTACCCCATGGGAACTTTCCTTTGCCCCACATACACAAGATCAGTTGCTTTCCTCTGGGTAACTTGATGGCTGCGCTGGGTTAAACCACTTAGCTTTGAATCGGCAGTCAATTTCTGAATCAAAGTGGTGTGGTTCAGCTACTCTGGACTGCAGGAGCTATATGTTTGCTTTGAACTGATGCATATTACTCCATGGTATTTTAAGTCTTCTGTCTTATGTGATTGAGCCCTGAATTCAGCCTCACAATATTCCTCTAAGGGTGTGAAATGTTATCCCTAGTTTGCAAATGGGGAACTGAACTCGGGCAAAATTAAGCCACTTGCCCATGTCAGGAGATTTCTGGAAAGCCTTAGTTTGCTTCGCTTACTACTGAATGCAACTTCTTAACTACTCACAACTACAATACATAAATGTTTAACACAGACGTATGAAGAAGAAAAATGTCTCGGATACTTATTTGTTGTCTCTTGTGCTCAGATTCTGTCTTTTGATATTGGGTCCTGTGCAAATATTTATTTATTTTTTAGTAGAGAAGAGATAAAAGCAAATTTCTTGCAAGTAGCTCCTATCCATGCTCTCACCTGGTTTTAGACATATTGTTTCTGATGGCCTCTGATGATGAGATATTGTCCAGGGTTTGTAAAGAGCAAAATCACACTGGTGATTGGATGAAAGTACAGTATATGCTTTTTTTTCCTCGCATGCTGCAATTTCAGCATGCAGTAGTAGATGCTTGTAGACTGTAAAATGAACCAAGCAAATTTGTTCCATTAGGGAAATGGTACACAAGTGAGGTTGAGGAGACAGTTTACATTTAGAGTCCAAGAACACTCCTTTATAACTCTACCATGAAATTTTCCTTGGTATGAAAGATTACTTGGCTTACTCCTAAAATGTATAAACAGTTTTCCAGTTTGTATGTGACCTGGTGTTGCTCATATGCAGAAACATATCAAGAAAGTAGCACTAGAGGACAGGCACCACAGTTGCATCCTGAGTGAATAGAACAAGTGAATCTGATATTGACATGTTTGGCAAAATTAATACTATTTTATGCTTGCTTGGAATGAGAAAATAAATACAACTGGGATGGGATTGCAGGCTGCCATTATAGTTTACAATAGGTAGAAACAGACATGCACCTTAACTCCACTTTAACATTTCTTATGCATGTTACAGGGCTGCATAGGGTACCAATACAGCCTTGTAACATGCATAAGAAAGGTTAAAGCAGAGTTAACATGCACGTCTGTTTTCACCCAATGTTACATTTGCTGCTTCTGTTTGCTGAGACATACAGGGACTCAGTCTTCCTTCCTCCAACCTTCTCTTTTCCAGGTGCATAATGTTCCTTCTCGATCTTCTCACTTTGAACCCCACTGTGCCAAGGGGAGGTGCAAAGCTACAAATGCAGATCAGAGCCTTTTTGTTGTAGAAACATTAACTGCAATATTAATCCCATTTCATGTTTTCTTCCGCTCCCAATAAAGCTGAATAAGAAGATTGTAAAATAATAGGAAATTCAGAAAAAAAATCTATATACTGTATATACTATCTATACATGCTAGTTAAATATACATAATGCTAGAGACTAAATTAGGTGTTACTGCTCAAATCTAGGGATGTTTTCAGACTTGGGCGTGGATCACATTTGAAAGGGTCACCAGATGTTGGCCTGGGCCATAGCATGGGCCATGGCGGTGCTTAGCCCAGGCTGTTCCTCAGGACCATCCTTGAGGAACAGCCTGGGCTTTAAGCACTGCCACAGTCCGTGCTATGGCTGCTGGACCAGGGTAAAGTGAGCCATCACGTCTAGTGGCCTGCTCAGACTGGCCCCAGTCCAGGTTTGCAGTGCTTCTGGGCAGCCACCATGGCTGCCTATCAGGGAGGGGGCAGGCTGCTCCAAGCTGCACAGAGGTGGTGCAGTACATGAAATTTCAGATCGAACTCTGGGAGCCTAACAAAAAATTAAGTTGCCAGACTTTATCCTGAGATGAAAACATTCTTGCCCCACTACACCCCTGAACCAGTCACCAGCCTCAGTTTTCTGGGCACCAATGGCTCCCAGGCACCTGCAAATTTCGTACCCTGGGTGGGACTCTGCGGACACATCCGCGTGTCGCCCCACCCTCTCCCTGGCCCAGGCTGCTGTCGCTTTTTTGGCGGCCCAGGCAAATCCTGCCCAAAGTGAGGATCCTACTCTGGGCAGGATCAAAGCATGACGGTGCTGAGTGCTTTCACATCTAAAAACACCCTTGAAGTCATTGTGGACAATTAATTGAAAACTAGAACTCATTGTGCAGCAGCGGTCAGTCTGGCACATGATATTAGGAGTTATTTAGAAAGAGAATAAAACAGAAAATATAATGCTGCTATATAAATTATGGTGTAACAGTACCTTAGACATTGTGTGCAGTTATGGTCACTCCATCTCAAAAAAGATAGAGTAGAACTGGAAAAGATTCAGAAGAGGACAACAAAAATAATCAGCCGTATGGAACGGCGTCCTTATGAGGAGAGACTCGATAGCTTAGGACTCTTCAGCTTGTAAAAGAAATTACTGAGAGGAGATACGATAGAAGCTTGTAAAATCATAAGTGATATGGAACAAGTAAATAGGTAGCTGTTGTTTTACCCTCTCAAATATCAGTAGAAATAAGGGACATTCCATTAAACTAACAGGGAGCAGATTTAAAACAAATAATGAAGGAAACTACTTTTTTACTCTGCATAATTAACTTATGGAACTTGTTGCCAGAGGATGTTGTGAAGGCAAGTAGTAGGGCTGGATTTAAACAAGGATTGGATAAATGACTATTAGTCAAATTGATCAGTGACTGGGGGTGAACAGCAAGGAATGAAAAACTCCATTATGACCTGTTGAGTACTTCTGTAAAGTGACTGAAAGTGGTCACTGTCAGAGAGGATGCTGGGCTCAATGGACCATTGGTCTGATTCATTATGGCACTTCTTATGTTCTTATGCCAAATACTTCTTTCTCATATACCTGTCGGACTAGCCTGTGGAATTCATGTCAGTGTAATTACAGAGAGGGAGACAAAGTGGTTCAAATGATATCTTCTTCTCCCTCTCTCGCTTGGGATCAACATGGCAAGCACACACTTTCTCCGGATTGTAATTACAGATCCACTCTTATGGGTACCAGAATGCAAAGGCACTTCAGAAAATGTAAATGTTCAGTTCTTTAGCTTTCCAAATCCTCCATGAGGTTGGGTCTCTCTTCAAAGCTGCTTGTGTATTAAATGTATAGACATAGAACTGGAGTAGCCTACCAACTGCTCCCAAGGGCTGCTGGATTACACACTTCTTAAGGTGAAAGCAGTCCAACAACATTGTTCAAAATGTGAAATTCCATTGGGACAGCATGTTTGTGGCACATGAGGAATACTCATGGATTACACCTGGGGTTCAGCTCATGGCTAATATCTAATCATTAGCGGGGTGTTTATCTGCTGCCTCCATTGTATCAAGAGTACAAAGAGAACTGCAGGAGAGGATCAGTTAAATGACTGTACCCTTTCTACTGAGAGAAATCCAAACAATCTGTTTGTTGTTGCAAAACGTGTCAGTCTTTGGTTCCTTACCTCAGTCCAATGGCAGTGCTATGGAAGCCATGTACTGAGACTGAAAATGCAGGGGGTGGGATGCCTTTTCAGAATCCTCCTTTCCTTACCAATTATATGCTGGGCACCTGTTAGCTTTTGATGACTTGGTGTCTGGCCCTGGAAAGGGAGGCTGGTTGTCACAAGTCAGGTTAGAAAACAATTATACACCTGTCAGAGAAGATAGAAATATCCATATTTTACTGTATCTGCTTCATTTCTTGGTATGCTTATGCATACCTTTGTTGAAGGGCAGGGCTTTCAGTACCCTTTGTACTCTGAAGGAAATGTGAAATGATCCATTGGTGCAAATTCCACAGCAGATACCATGTGTTTGTCCAAGGGGATTTGACTGTAATTGCCATGTAACAATATGGGTAAATACAGTACTGTGTACAAACAGTATCTCATTAGCTGACCCCCAGTGTGCTGCCTTTTTTGCAAAATCAGGTTAATTACCATTGCTAGTGCATTAATTTCTTGTCTCTAAACCCTTTTATCTTGTCACTAGGCTGCTCTTTGGAGTATATTTCACTCGATTAGGGATCGTTTCTCAGAATCAAGGAGTTAGAAGTGAGATTTGAGATAAGTGAGGCCCACCGCAGTGCTACTTTGGACTCAGAAGGGGAAATGGAGTTATCAGGAATGAAAAAGAAGAGTTTGCTAGGATTCAAAGAAAATAATAAAAAGTCCAGCACTAGGTAATAATTGTCTGAATTTTCTAGGATCTAACTAACCCCTTTGGGGCCATGTAGTCTACTAGGGCTCTTCCAGTGAGGATGAGAAATTGGAAATTTATCCCTCCCTTCCATAAAGAGAACTTCCCTACATCACACCTTTTGACTTCCTTCCATAAAGCTGCTCCATAGTTTAAACTCCTGAGATTCATGTAAAACTGCAAGCACTCCCTCCAACCCTGCTGTCATTGTTGGATTGCTTTTTAAGTTGACCATTGCTATTAAAATGTGAAGTAACTTCTTGTGAACATTTATTCTTTAAAGGGCTCCCTCTCCAACCAAGCGCAAGGACCGGACTGAAGATAAATCCAAGGACAGATCCAAGGACAAACCCACCACCAAGGAATCCAGTGAAAAGGATCGTGGTCGGGATAAAACACGCAAAAGACGTAGTGCTTCCAGTGGCAGCAGCAGTACCAGGTAAGCAGAGTCTCTCTGATTCTCCCTGTGTGTGGTCCTGATGGCAATGGTTTGTCCCGATATTCTGCTGGTCAGAAGCTGCAAATTATGGGGTTTCAGTCTCATTTTTCAGAGAGGGCGACTCATTGAAGGTTGGCATCATGGTGCTCAAAAGTGATTCTCTCATCTGGTTCTTCGTGAGCTCCAAGTAAAATCTTCTTGGTTGAAACGATGATTGCTGTGAGGTTGTGCTCTTTCTTATTTAGCCATCAGTTCCAGTCTTGTAGTTGCAAAGAACTAATATTTAGTTCCCATCCTTTCCCATTTGCTTTGTTCTGACAGGTCCCGCTCCAGCTCCACATCCAGCTCAGGCTCCAGCTCTAGCACTGGTTCCAGCAGTGGCTCCAGTTCCTCTTCTGCATCAAGCCGTTCGGGGAGCTCCAGCACCTCTCGCAGTTCCAGTTCCAGCAGCTCCTCAGGTTCTCCTAGCCCATCTCGACGTAGACATGACAACAGGAGGCGTTCCCGCTCCAAGTGAGTTTCATTATTCCCTATTTAAAACTGCCATGTGATTGGGATGCTTGCTATTGAAAGGTAGGCTGGTGAACAAAAGCAGTGATTGACCTAATGGTTCAGAAGTAGCCTGTTTCTATTCTTTCCCATGGGTTCTAGCAATGTGTACATCATTACTTTCAAATAACTGTTCTGTGGACTGGTGTTTGACTGGTTTGAAAGGGGCTAAGTTAACTTTGTTTGGTCTGCATAAATATTCATACTGGATCTGAGACAGCTCCCCCATTGCAAACCCTGGCCATGATTCCCAAACTACTTACTCCACAGTAGGTCCCATTGAAGCCCTTTGGGCCTCAGTCACTTGGTGAGGATTTGGCATCGGCTTAAGTCTAGTGTGGTACTTTAGTGTGCAACTTGCATGTGTGCAACCCCCTTGTGCACCTAGGAGAATGAGGATTGCACCCAAAGTTTTGCTTATTCATGTAGATGTGGGTAACAAAGGGTTCAAAACAACTCTTCAGTATATGAAATTTGGGATTTGTAGAGAAGGCAGCCTATCTCTAGCTCAGTCCAGCTTGAGTAACTTTCAGCACATGACAGATTTTTGCAGGGGCAGAGAATAACTTTACTGTACAAGTTGGTGGAAAATCTGGATGTTTTAACAGCAAGATAGAGGATTTCTAACATTAAAAAATGCTAGGAGAGTGATCGTTTTGGCATTCAAGAGGTAGTTCGGGCTTTTCATATGAGGGAGGAGGTGCTCCCGTTTTGAAGGTAAGATGAGGCTTGACTTTCTCATTCCCTGCCGTCAGCAGCCCTCTGGGATCTGTCAGCACTCCCCTGTTCCAGTATCTGCTGTAACATCCATGAGATATTGACTTATTAACCTGATATTTCTGTTAAAATGGCCAATTAAATAGCTAGTGTTGACATTAAAGTTTAGAATGATTGAAAGGTATTGTTTCAAGCTGTCTGTAGCCTTAGGCATATATTACCTACTGCATCAGCTTGCATTGTGTTCATATTGTGAAGGGTATCTTAGCAACCATGAATGCTGGAGACTTGACTTTCAAGTGAAAGCTTTGATTGTTGAACTGAATTATGTACCAACTTAAAAATAGAATAACAGAATCCTATCATCATAGGGCTAAAACAGGCTCTTGGACTATGGGTCGGAATCTCAAGTGGGATCGGGCTATCAGCAAATGGGATCATCACTTAAGCAATAATAGATGTATGCTTTGTATGTTTTTGTTGCTGATTGGGGTTATGGGACTATAGTTAAGTCTCAAAATGAGGTCATGCAGACAAAATGTTTGAGAACCACTGGGCTAGAAGATGCCAGATATTTTCAGTTCTACACTGGGATTTGTATTAGTACCAGTGTGAGATATCTTCCCCCCACCAACCAGTCTTTTTAAAAAAAATGTATATGGGACCTTACTGGGACTGTTCCAGGTTCTCACCTTTATGTAACATCTACAGTCTGATTATTTTCCTTAATACTGCAGCAATTAGAATTAATCCTACTTAGGGCTTGCATATGGCTTTAGGATCTCAAAGCCTGTGCCAAAATATATATATAAAGAAACTAGGTTTGCAACATTAAGGTTTGAATGATAGATATTTCTACAGTAAATTATTTTCCCCCTTGTATGTGTAGTTTTGGGGAGAGGTTTTTTTTGTTGTTGTTTAAACTTCAGAAATGTAGGTCTCATTTAACCCTAGAGGATTCTAACTGGAGAGCTTAATGCAGTTAATATCACAGAAGTCATGAAGCTGACAACCAAGCAATAAGAGAAGAGAGCTGATCTTGGCATGTCATCTTTAGGATTGGTGGCGATTAGTTTCTGTTGTAGGAGACTTGTATGCTAACAGAAGAACTGATGCTTCTCTGACTATTCAAATCAGGTCTAAGCCACCCAAGAGAGATGAGAAGGAGCGAAAGAGACGGAGTCCATCACCCAGACCTACCAAAGTACACGTTGGGAGACTCACCAGGAATGTGACCAAGGTAACCGCCTGCTGCATTTCAAGCCTTTTACGGTCTTCTGAGTGTAGTGCTCAAGATCTTTGTTTTATGGATTTTTTTTTTTTTTTGTCTTTTTAAATCTAATCTTCAGATGCATTTTGTCACTACATTGAAAGTGTCATTACAATAGATACTTTTACTTTATCCATGCCCAAGAATAAGGTGGATTGGAAAGCTTTAGTGTGGGTGGCAACCTGCATGATACCTTATTTTATTATGCTTGGCTGAGGCGGGTGCCTTCGTTTTCATGAGCAGTAAATCCATATTAAGGAAATGGACACAGAGCGCGCACACTAGAACAGAACATGCAGACTTATCAAGCAGGAGACGGGTTAAAAATCCAAGCAGGTGGTACTGGCTGTTCTCTAGATCATGGGTGGCTAGAGACTTAGGGTGCATTCAGTCTGCTTGATCAAGGCATCAGTCTCAGGCAATCTACCAGGACCCCTCCACTGATGTCAACGCTCCAGGCCAGGACCTCTCATGTTGACTCCCAGCCCTAGGGCACCTCAGGAGTGAAGAAGGTGCCCTAGGGACCAGGAGTGAAGAAGAGCATTCCCCTTTAGAGAGAGCAGCCTTCACTACACTGGAAGAGCTCTCCAATCCAGTCTCCTCCCCAGAGACATTCCCGGGTGTGCCAATTCTGCTCTCCTCCCCAGAGGTGATCTTTAAAGGGCTGGTTCCCCTCCCTACATCATGATCTACTGGAGACTAGCTTGTGATCTGTGAGTAGATCACAGTCTACCTCTTGGCCGCCCCTGTTCTAGATAGTAGGGAAGGGAAGGGAAGGGAAGTGGATAGATCAGCTGAAACGGGCACAACCAGATATTTTGGGGGGAGAAAGAAGGGACCAGGGGAAGAATATTTTCCCTTTCCCACCCACTGCACCAGCAGGGCATGGACTGTTGAGGTACCTTTGTCCCATCGGAGAGGGGAGAAACAGCCCATCCAGCAACACTGCTCCTTCCGTCCTGCTGCTGCACAGGGCACTTGCTGTGGGGAGGGCACCTGGTCTGGTAAGGCAGCTGAGAGAGGTGCTGCTGAGCAACACATACAGTAGCAGCATCGTGCCAGTGTAACAACTATGGGAGGGTCCAAGTCCCTTGCCCCCTTCCCTGCCACATTTGCACTTCTACATTGAGAGCATTGTAAACGGGACTGAAGGGAGTGAAGATTTGTTACATCATCTTTGTCAGAGGATAGTAAAGGGAATGGAGAGTAAAGCACAGTGCATCTTCATGGCACTATTATAAATATAAACTATATCCCTGTAACTATGGATTTGGCCCCAAGAAACATCTATTCACTCCCTCGTGTCACTTGCCTTGGCTTCTGCTTTAACAATCGCACACACCTCTGACTAATTTACTACAGTCTAAAGGAGCTGCCTTGTGTTGAGTGGTGCTCTCCATGTAGGGTTTGGGTAACCTAGATGTGAAATAGGATCAGCAACAATAGGAATGGGGTGCTAAAAGGTAGAAATTCAGACCCTTGTCCAAATCTGGTTATTGAAACTGGTCAACCCCAGTGTTGTTGCTTGATGCTATTGATATCCCTTTAGCTGAGCGCTTCCTCTTGGTAAAAGCTAATAAATGGAAATATACACTGTCTTTAATTTATTCCCCCTTCAGGATCACATAATGGAAATATTTTCCACTTATGGAAAGATTAAAATGATTGACATGCCAGTGGACAGGCTAAATCCTCACCTCTCCAAAGGTTATGCCTATGTGGAGTTTGAGAACCCGGATGATGCTGAGAAGGCACTGAAGCACATGGATGGAGGTAGGTGTCAGACATTGGGCTGGAAGGCCAGTCAGGCCAATGGAAATTCAAAGTGGAGAGGATGAGATTATCTAAATCCTAAAGATAATTTATTAGAATTTTGCAGAGATCATCTTGTAACCTTCCGTGGCTGTATGCTAGTATCTAAAATATAAACTGGAAAATGGGTTAGGAGAAATTCTTCTTGAAAAAGACCAAGAAAGCAGCCAATCCTTAGAAATGTGAAAGGTCATGAAAGGCTATCGCAAGGATGGCTTGATTGTTGGATCTGGCTTTGAGAATCAAACTCATGTCCAGGGCCCCAATTCTCCCGTGGAATTTAAAAAAAATTCCACAGAAATCTGCAGGCCTCCTGGCCCGATTCTACAGGCCCCTCCCCTCCTGCTAAGTGGGCCAGGCTTGGCTGAGGGCATGTACCCTCCCGAACCTGCTTGGACCCACTTACTAACCCCTGTGTAGCAGGTGGTAGCAGGGAGCAGAACACTGCTGCTACTCCTCCTCCTCCCCCCCCCCCCCTTCCTTCTCAGCCCAGCTGACTTGGAGTTCCTGAGCAGGCTCGGCTAGGGAGGGAGTTGCTGGCACCCATCAATCACAGTGCACGCCAATCAGAGGCTTGCATGCAATGGTTGATGTGACATCAACGCACACAAGCCAATCAAAGGCTTGTGCGCTGTGATGTCACCCAGCAAGGGAAATTTCATGGGGACATTTCCCTGAGAGGGATTACCTGTCGGAGGGATTTTCGTTAGGGTAAAAATAAAAAAGCATTTCTCTTTCTGCAGACTGGGGAGGATATTGGTGGTAACCAACTTGTCCAGACACACTAACCATCTTCTCCAGACACACCCCAGGCTTAGTTCATGTTTCAGTCATCCTGGGCATGTTTTATGGTACAGGGGAAAAAATGCCACTCTTCAGCAGCAGTATGTTTAGCTTTTAGAGCGGTATTACTGTCCCTGGCCCATGTAAGTCTGTAGGATTTTAGCCCCTTTCAAACTTCTTCCCCCTCTCTCTTCTTTTCTCCTTGAGCACACTTATGTTCTCTCTTCTACTTCACTCAAGAGGGCTGTCTTTTGATTGAACATTTGTTTCTGTCTACAGTAGGCCTCTCCTAGACTCTTGATACAGCAATTAAGCCTATTCTACCTGGCTGTAGGTTGCCAGGAAAACCCACCTGATCTCCAGGTGACATCATTCAGTTCCCCCTGAGGAAAGTCATCTTGTTGCAAAGGACGGTTTAAAAATTTGATCCTGGCTGAATAGGGAAGGAAATGTCATGGAAGAAATGCCTCCATCAGAGCCCCTGTGTCAAACTGTTTGACTGTGTGGGATAGGGATAGGGAATTGTCGCACTTTTGACGTTGGAATCACTTGTTTTGTCCCTGCCATTCCGTTAATACACAGTGAGCTAAGTATGTGTCTGACTTGTCTAACATGGTGTTGCAAAATAGTAACTGGTTTGAAATGTGATGTGAGCTTCTTGGATTACATACTAAAGGGGCCTTCAATGAGCTCTAACACGGTAACACAGAGGGGAAAGTATTTGTTCCTATTTTACTCCAAGGGAAACTAAACATAGATGATGGATACCGGCTTCTTCTTTTATTATTTCAGGAGCAGGCTTCTGTATGTGAGGTGCTGTCTGCACTTACAGGGGCGTGTGGAAGGGTTCCATGTGCTGACTTGAGAACTCTTTTTTTTTTTTTTTTAAATGGGTGCCTACATACTCTGTCTAGTAGCTAGAACAGGTTATCTAGATTCCATTTCCAACTTTGTCAGTGAATCATTGTCACATTGGGTAAATCACTTAGACCAGTGGTCTATGCATCTCCCAGCTATACAGTTTTTGAGCTCATCTAAGGCCCCTTTAGTATGTAATCCCAAGAAGCCTACTTGTCACAGCAGCCCCGTGACAAGGGGGATGGTAGCTGCGGAAATTGCAAACTCCTTAAAGGATAGGTTTAAAATTAAAAAATACAGCCATCTTGATAAATTGGGAGATCTGTGCAGAAAACAATAGAATGAAACTCAACAAAGATAAATGTAAAGTATTACACAGGAAACAAACCTAGTTCAGAATTGGAGAGAACTGCCTCAGCAGCAGTACTGCCAAGAACCGTGGGGTTATAATGGATCACAGATTTCCCTTCCCTTTCCTGGAAGTTTTCAAGAAAAGACTGGACAGGCATCTGTCAGGGATGCTTGTGGCATAGGATATCCTGCCTCGGGGCGGGGGTTGGACTAGATGCCCTGTGAGTCTCCTTCCAGCTCTACAATTCTGTGATTCTATTATTTTCAGTTCTAATGGAAAACATTGAGCTCATTTTTTTGTCATTGTGACACTGAACAGGGCAGATTGATGGTCAAGAGATTACTGCCACAGCTGTGTTGGCTCCACGGCCTCGACCACCACCCAGGCGCTTCACCCCACCCAGAAGGATGCTGCCTCCACCGCCAATGTGGCGTAGGTCACCACCTCGCATGAGGAGAAGGTAAGCCACCTTCAGTAAAGGTTTTGAAAAGCATGTAGGCAAAAGAAGGTTGTGATCACTTATGTCTAATTCTCTTTGATCCTGGATAGGATTATCCTATGTTCTTATTTAGTAAATGGAAACAAAGGGAGTTCAGAAACTGCTCTCATGCAGTACACCCATTGTGTACTGGGTGCTCTCATGGAACACTATGGCCCTGTGTGTTCTGTGCCAAAAAAAGTACTTTCTTTGGGAAGGTAACCCAAATTGTGAGAATTTCTGTGGCACAGAATAAATTATGTAAATAGGGTGATATATGCAATTTGCTTTGAATACTGGGCTTGGGTTGCATTATTATTATTACATAGTGGATGGAATGGGGAAGAGGAAGAGTGGGATTTGGGGTAGAAGGTGTATTAGGGAAAGGAGGGGATGGACAGTCTGGGAGGCATGGATGAATGGGATCCAGGGCTAGAAACTGAGAGGGGTGGGGCATGCAGGAATTGACAGGTTGGACAAGCCGGGACATCCCCAGCAAAGCAAACCAACCTCCACGAAAGTCTGCTGCCTGTCTACCTGCTTACGTCTCAGCCCACACAGGTCCCTTCCTCAGGCATACAAAAAAAGTCCAGAACATGCTTGAGAAAGGGTCTTGTATGCCTGAAAACTTGCGCACACCAACAGAAGTTGGTCCAATAAGAGAAAATCTGAACTACTTTGTGTCCATCTCTTCCTGTTGTAGAAGGTCTTTCTGGTCTTGATATTCTGTAGATTTACATTACAGTGAAGTCATCTTAACTCTTTGTCCTTCCACTATAGTTATATTGAATATCATGCGTTGTTCTAGACTTCCGCAGCCTTTCTCAGATAAGAGCTTACAAGTCCAAGCCCCATTAGCTTTTTGAATGTTTGACAACTATTGTGGGTAAGGGTGTGTGTTTGGGTGCGTCTTAATTTCTGTTGCTTACACACAATATGATTCACAATGAGTGTACTGCTACCTTTTTCTGCACAGGTGACTGTATCTGACCAGTGCTCTGACTGGCATGTAAAATACTTTGGGATCCTTTTCAGATAAAAGGTTATGGGTCACTATAAGATTATTTGAAATGGTCATCCTCCTTCCTAATAAAGATTCCCTCCCTCCCCCTTTTTATTCCCTTTCAGGTCCAGGTCTCCAAGACGCAGATCCCCTTTTCGCAGACGATCACGTTCCCGATCTCCAGGCCGAAGGCGTCACCGCAGTCGCTCCAGCTCAAACTCCTCACGATAGAACAACAAAAAACTGGACAGCTTTTTATTTTTAACTTAATCCCATCCAACTGAATATTGTACCTTTTAAAATAATAGGTCTGGATGAGGGGGAAGGATGAGACCTTAAAATCTGTCATTAAAGGCAAACTCGGAAAATGGGGTGGGGTTAGACAAGTCTTTACCAAGTGGCTCTTAGTTTCCTGGTACTGTGAACCAAATGCTTTATAAAAGTAGCTTTGGTTTGGAGGCTTGAAATGGGGTAATATCATTGCCCAGGTGCGTTAACTAAAGAAAAGATTATTTAGCCCCTGCACTTCCAGTCTGTAAACGTCTGTTTGGATGTTTCCCAAAGGCTTAAGAGACCGTAGAAAAAGAATATCAACCCACACATTGGAAAGCATTTACATGTAGCAAGACAAAGATTTATAACTAATGGAGAGCTTTAGAACTGTCAGGGTTCCTACCCAGAAGCCTGCCTCTCATACAGAGTTGTTGTTCTGTCTACCCCTGAACAATAGAGTGGTTTAGCTCCTGTCTGCAGAGAGGCAGGAGGCTGCAGACTAAATTATTACACAGCAAATACGCCAGATCAAGATCTTGCATAGGTATGCAGAAGCTTCTGGTCACCCCACTCTATGGCATGTTCCAGATCATGCCAGGAATCTGAAAGCTGGTTTTCGATTGGCTCCTTAAGAACCCTCCTTGCCCTTCCTGAAGGGTTTGGGTACATATTTCATATACAACCCCCCTCCTCTCAGTGGAAAGATGTAGATGCTTTTGCTTTTAAAGAACACAATGCAAATTGGCAAGAAAGTGGCTATGCCTCCCCCGCCAATGCAGAGACAGGGATGTTTGAGACAGACCGGTTTGGAAGAATTTAGGTTCATATTACAAGAGACAAGGGATTTACAGCCAATTTGTACAGTCAATACTTTAAATTTTGTTTGATTTTTTTTGGTATAACTTTGTAGCAGCTTAGTCATGTTGTGTTTGTACTTGTGTAGAAAGACAATATTGAATAAACCAATAGGGTTTATGCACTGGTCTCTTTTCTTTAACTTATTGGTTTCTTCTGTAAGGAGTTCAGAATAGAGGCATGCGCCCTGACCTAAAACCAGTGGGGGCCTGACTGGTCCCATCTAGCTTAGTGAGCTGTCTTACTCTGTCCAAGCCCCTTGGGTTCGGGCCAGGTTTCCTATTGACAGGAAGCCCCACCCCAAGGAATGCCATGACATCACAGGTTCTGTGGGCATGTTGGAAAGAGATGGGAGGAAAGCCTTAACCCTGCCCCTTTTCTGAGGTAGCCCCATTCATTAGAGTACCATGACATCACAGCATTCTGTGGGGACAGAGCCACCAATGGACACATTGGGCCTGGGTTTGGATCTGTCTTGGGTCATAATTTTGACCCGAGCTGTTCGCAGGAGGTGCGGGATACAAATTGGAATAAATAAATAAATAATTTTCAGCCCGAGCAGGGCTCTAGTTTAAAAGCAGTAGATCAAACTGTTCCTTGTATATTTTGAAATGGAAACTTTTTCAGTCAACTCTGGAAAGGATTAACGGCCTAATGAGCACAGACAGGGGCTGCAACTCTGACTCCATTAAAATCAATAGCTGAACTCAAGATTTAGCCCAGAGTGATTAAATAAAGGGTTCATCTGCATTTCTTCTCCCATTTACCCTCGGGCTCTAGACTCCCAGACTCGTACCAAAATCCTTCCCATCAAGATATTACCATGTGCATGTTTGAGAGTGCTAGTTTTAAAGAAGATGGACAGTTATTCCTGAATTTCTACATGGAAGAAAGATGAGCCTCCGTTCAAAGCTACTGTCATACCTGGCAGTGGGTAGAGCCAACAAGGTTCTAACCATCCTTGTTCACGAAGTCTTTAAAAAGTTTCATCATCTTTCAGCACTTAAGGGACAATCAGCAGGGCAGCATAGAGAAATTGTTCTGTAGTGAGATGCATTGGGTAAAAACATATGTGACACTGGCCCAGCTGGGCCAGTGTCACGGTGGGCCATCTTATTTGCGGCACGCCAGATGTGGGCCTGGTTCCTTGCTCTGCCAAGTAGGAGCTGGGAGGGAAATGCGGGCCTGAATATGAGCCGGGCCCACAGTTTGTGCCCGTCTGCCACTTGGCTGGGGAAGAGTAGGTGAGCTGGGCGGGAACTTATATTTGCGGTCCCAGCTCATCCTGGCATGGGAGGATGTCGTGGGGGGTTGCCATGGCTGCCTGTCATGGTGGGGAGATGGGGTGACATTGGCAGCGCAGCCGAGTGACTGCACATCACTCTCCACCCTCCCGTCCTGGCCAGGGGAGGCCACAGAAACGTTAGTTGCCCAGGAGAAGTCCTCCTTGCTACCCCGGGTGGAACAGACATCCTAGTGATGTCTGTTAACACCCATCAAGTCTCCACAGTGTTGGAGAAAGGCACCAATTCGGTAATAAAGACAATTAAATTTTAAGTGTCAATCTCACAACTACCCTTGAGGTAGGGGTGCGTGCTGGCATTAAGTGCAGAGGCTGTGGAATTAAGGAATAAGTGTAAGGCCAATCTCAGTGCTGCATTAAGAGGCTGTGAGTGCAACGGTTCACCATTAAAGTCAATGAAAGCTGAGCCATCGACTAATGGAGGATTGAACCATGTGTGTGTGTGAAGGACAAGAGTGCCATAAGAATAGTGAGGAGTGGAGAAGGCAGCCATGGCTGTGTTCTCCACAACCCTGAAAGTAGTCTCTTTGTTTTACTAGTTGAGGCGATCATGTGATATGATCACACTTCAAAAAATCTGTTTTAAACTAACTGGCAATAGTCAACCCACTTTGAGGTGTCCACGTGGCTTTAAATTTTGGCTAGCTATTCTGTGTGTGCTGCACAGGAATGTGAGTTACCCCTGATTCAAATGGGTCTGCTTGTGCAAATTAATTAGAATTCTTTTTTAAAAGTCATGTGCATTTCCCTGATAAACTGGAATCTGGGGGTGTAATGATTAATTCATATTAACACCAATCTGTAGACAAGGTTTAAGACCACATTCACACCTTCAGCGCAAGGCTGGTCCATGCATATTTTGGCTCTGGGAGATAATCCAGAAGCCAAAATGTGTGTGGGGTTTGGCTAGTGTGAAAGTCCCCCTCTGCACGGCTTTACTGGCAAACACCCAGAAAACTACACAGCTTTCTGCTCTGTGCTCTTCCTGGTGTTTGCCAGCAATGGGTAATTTCAGACATGACGAAAATGCCTTTCACCAAAGTGAACCCCAGTGGATTCCCTGTGGTGGTGGCATTTCCATGAACGTCATTTTGGTCCCGGCCAGATGTTCACCACTGAACCTCCAGCCGGGATCAAGCTTGACCATGGTTCTCAACCTCTGGCCGGCTGGAGGTTGAGAAATGTGGTTAGAGTGGCCACGATCCAGGATGGACCAAAAATAACGTGTTACCTTTGGCCCATCCCGGATCGTGGCCCTGCCCGTGATACGGGATCGAGCGCAGCGGCCCCATTGGCCACTGTGCCCGCCCGTCTCCCTGAGGGCGGTCGGTCGGGGAAGTGGGGGTGGGTGGGGCTGTGCGGTCGCACCGCGCAGCCCCCCCCCATTTCCCCAATCCCTGTTGCGATCAGGCCAGCATGTCTAAAGGACAGCTGGCCTGATCATGGACCGGGATCCATCAGGGGTTCAGCGTGGCGGGCCTCCGGGCCCGTCACGATTTAAATTACCCAAAGTCACGCAGGGGGGCTTTTGCACTGGCCAAACATGGCACCTGTTTTGGCTTCCAGATTCTCTCCCAGAGCCAAAATATGCGTGGACTTGCCTAGAGCTGAAGGTGTGAATGTGGTCTTGGTGGCATTTGGTTCACTTTTTGAAGCACTGAATGAGTAGCATTTCAGAAGGGTAAATGACAAGCTGTGGTGAATAGCATCCAGGTTATTTATTTTTGCATTTATAGGCCGCCCCCTCCTGCACAAGCAGCTCGGGGCAGCTAACAACATTTTAAAATAGGTTAGTAGTTCTTGGGAGGTATGTAACTTAGGGTGTTGACAAACGAGACCGTAGCCCACTGGAGTCTGGGATTGCTATGTGTAGTCTCCATTTACATGTTTAGCGTGCCCACCTGCCTGTATATTGGGCTGTTTTCCCCCACCATGCACCCTCACCCTTCTCAGTTTTCCTCCCCCTATGATGACTCTTTGTCATGGCAGACCATGGGAAGAAGTTGCACCATCTGTTTCTTCTGGGAGGTGGTCCAGTGCCTGCTATCCCTGCCTATCCCCAAGGTTTATACCTGGGTTTATACCTGCCAGCACTTGGTGGCTGGAAGTAACATTTTCCTATGCCCAGAATGCTGAGTAATTGCATACTTTATTGAGTACCTATAATGAAAATTAAAAGCCAGAGCAATCAGTCTGCAAGTTGCCACCACCTGGTTTCTCATATCCAAGACTTGCATCAGTATCCTAACAGGTAGCAGCGCATAGTTTTATTGAGGTCTCACCCGCTATGGTGTTGGAAATTCCTCTTGGTTCATGTAAAACTCCTAGTAAAACATGCACCTTTTGTATCCCCTCTATCATCTGCATTACCATACAGTGCGGGTGGAAAACATCCCCACTTGCAAGGGTACTCTAACTAGAGTGCCCAAATCTTGTATAGGGCAACAAGCTCTCCTTCAGTCAGCTCACATTCCCTGTGCTCCAAGTCTCTTGTTTCCACAAAGATATTAATCTCTGACGTCCGATCAAGGTACTCCAGCTGGCCCCACAAAAGCTGTCTTCAGAGCACTGATGAGAAAAAGTGGTGAGGAGGGTCCAGTCTGTTACTGACTGTCCAGAAAATTTTTGATTTTGCTCAGATCCCAATCTCTCATCTCATCTGGGGCTGATACTCTTTCATTCTGCTTAACTTAGAAATGCAGCAGGGCTGCGTGGTGACTGCACTCCATCATGCATACATGCTCCCAGCTTGACTGTCTCAATCCCCTCTCTCTCAGCTGCTCTGATCCTTCATGACTGTCCCAGAGGTTCAGGTCATAGCTCTGCCTCAGCTTCTAGGCTGCTTTGCTCCTTACAGCTCCACATCAGTGTGCTTTGAAACGTTGGAAGTTTGACATTTTGTCTTGACACTGAAAGATGTCAAATTCTAATTATGAGACTTTCACCAACATAAAATAACAATTGTTTTCAATATAGAAATTATATTTTTGATGAAAACTATATATATATATATATATATATATATATATATATATATATATATATAGTAGAGAGAGAGAGAGAGAGAGAGGTTCCACCCTTAGCAGCTGAGTTGATTTTTTAAAATAAAGTGTATTGTGAGGGCAGAAGCCGAAACGTTCAGCTAATAAATAAATCTATGTTTACAGTCATTTTCTCCTTATAATTCTTATATATTGTTTATGACTGGCAGCATCCTACTAGAATCTGGAGCTTCCCTGCATGTATTGCTGTTGTGTTGCTTACCAGCCACATCAGTCTCTCTCTCTCTCTCTCTCTCTATCTATTGAGTAGCCCTAGACCAGAGGCTCCTAAACTGTGAGTTGGGATCATGAGTGGAGTCATACCACATACAAGGGAGAGTGTGGTCCCACTGATATTAGATGTACTTTCATAGTTGCCTGAGGTAATGGGATTTGGGATTCTATTAAATAGGTTCACATGGGCAAAACGTTTGAGAACTGATGCTTCATAGTAAAGGTACCCCAAACACATGGGCTACAATTCACAAACCACTTACTCCAGAATAGCCAATAGGACAACTCCAGAGTAAGTGGTTTGGGGATTGCACCCACATTCTTTTCCATCTTTCTTCAACAATGCTGTGAGAGGCTGCAGGTCTGGTGTGTGGGCAGTGGGGGTGAATGTCTGGCAACCACCTAATGAACGGGCAAGCGAACATCCGCTGAGTGCAGGCTATTGTGGGCTACTACTGTCTCATTTGTTAACAAGGGAGGGAGAATCTGCTGATGGCATGCACACAAGAATAAGGAACAGATCCATGATCTGGACCCTCCTTTTCCTGAGTGCAGTCCTTCAGCACTTCTGCCCCCAACTTTGATGTAGCTCTAAGCTCTACTCATTTTTCAAAGTGGCTCCTGGGAGAGACCATGGTTCCTCACCTGTGGTCTAGAGAGTGAGGGTGATTGCTGTGGTGGTCCCAAAAATAATATATAGAGACAAAGTAGTCCAGATTATCTCTTATTGGACCAACTCCAGTTGGTAAGAATATGCAAAAAAATAAATAAATGGACAGGGTCTTTCCTCAAGCTAGGAGCAAGTCAGAACTGAATATGAACAATTGCAAGACAGGTTCACACACCTGAAAATAACACAAGGGAGGGTTCTGGCATCTCTAATAAAAGAAACTAAGGAAATGTAAATACAGCCTGTGATCGGTGTAGACTGGCCAACGTTAAAGAGGTGATTCTCGAGCAGCAAGGACACGTGCATGCCTGCCTGCCTGCCTGCTGCTACTGTCTCTTTAAGACGGGAAGTAGTTCTCAGTTAGCAGATTCGGCACAGCACAGGCGGGCTGTAGGATGTAGAATCGGCGGCGGGGCTGGGTAAATGGCTTGCATTCCGCTCGGGATCTGAGGAACAGAAGCGAAGCGGTGAGGGGGTATTTCTGAGAGGAGCGGTAGCTGCGGTCACCTCGTGCTGCGCTAAATGCTCCTTCCAGCACGCATGCCGCTGCGGGGAGACTCGAGCTTTGCCTGGCGTTCGGGGATGGTTCCAGGCAGGGCAGTTACCGCCACTTGAGAAGGGTTTCCTTGAGGTGGAAGTGGGGTTTGCCGGGGTGAGGGGCTGCCTGAGCCTTCCCCTCGCCCCAGGTCACCTCTCCTGCGTCCTGACGTCGCTCCGTGAGGGGGGCGACCCCCCGATCATCCCTAATCAAGCGCCAGGCGAGCCCCATCCCAAAATCACGAGATTGGCTTGAAATCACGAGGTTCAGATCAAACTTGGGTTCTTATATTCCTGTTGGTTTCTGGGCCTTTAAAAGGTAGCAACCCCCCCCCCCCCCCCCCCCCCCCCCCCCCCCCCCCCCCCCCCCGCAGTCTTCTGTTCAACGTTTACTCTGCAGTGCTGAGGGCTGCATTCAGACATACTTGCTCATGAGTAAGTGCTGTTGATTTCAATGGGGCTTACAAGTGCGTGTGTTTAGGATTGCAGTCTTACTAGAGACTGCTAGCATATGCCTGGAATCACCTGCAGGCATGGGGTACCTCTGGCCCATGCCCAGTTTTCATTTAGCCCCTTTCCAGTTCCTGAATCTGGCCTGTGGATCCAGTCCTGACCTTCAAGTGTTGAAAGAGTGGGGTGAAGGCATGCTCTCAAGGATAGAGGCTGGATCCATGGCCTAGATCCTGAGTTGTCCTCATCCTGAGCACATCTCTTAAGCATCCCATGGTCCCAATTCCTATCCAGTCCACAGAGCCTCTATTCATTTTCAAATTGGCCTAGTAGAGAAAAAGGTTTCCTGGCCTAGTGGCTAAGGAGTTTGGACTCAAACTTGGGAGACAAGGGTTCAAAATCTGTAAGCCATGAACTCTACTAGGTGTCCTGAGCAAGTAACTTTCTCTCAACCTCAGTTCCCATCTGCAAAAATGGGAATAATAATGACTTATCACAATGGGTTGTGAGAGTGAACCAGATGAGGATTGTAAAGCACTTCCAACACTGAAAGGGCTATAGAAATAATTGATAATATCTTTGTGTAAGATGAGAGGTGTTTAGGATTCCAGAAGACAGGATTTAAAGAATACACCTGAAATTAAAACTCAAGGTTGAAGTCCTCCTGCAGGCAACCACAAGACACCCATGAAGGGCTGGGCTTGGAGCAGAGGTCTGCAGACTCTGAGCAGGGAATCCAAGCTGGGTTGTACTATCTCTGAATAGAGCTGCAATCTTGATAGGTATTTGCTATATGCTGTAGGTCTTTGCTGCTGTTTGGGGTTATGGGTGTGTATGCAGTAGTCCTAAAGTGGCAAACGGTTTGGAAGCCACTGGCTTAGAACATCAAATTATTCCCCCCTGCAACCTTAGGGGAGTTCCCTTTCAAACGATTTTGAGGAATAGGTATGTAATCCATCTGTCTCTGCTTTACTTTCTCATCTGTTTGTTATATTCTAGCTGTGACACTTTTGAAATGGATCCTGACTCTTTTGAAGTCCAGTGCACAGTACAAGAAGCCATCAGTGCTCTTTCATCTTCCAAAGATGGAGCCCAGATCATCAAGACTCTTCAGAGAATTAAACGCTACCTGGATGGAACTGAAAACCCAGCCCCAATGAAGGAGAAGAAAGAGTTTACCAGCATGCATTTTACTACCTTTCTGCAAAGTCTTGTCAGTAATCTGAGTCCTGATTGGTTAGAGCTACTTCCCCCTGACCAGCAGAAGGAACTATGGGATAATTTTTTCTTAGAAGGGCCAGCGGAGCAAGCCTTTTTGGTTCTTGTGGATTCTATCATCTCTACAGAGTAAGTGTGGCTTTTGCGCTGTGTTGGATAGCAATAACAATACACCACCTCTTTGGGGACTCGGCTACAAACATGGTTTCAATGTGAAGTGTCAAATGGAATCTTGTCATCTCCGAGTTCTAAAGTTGTTCACACATTCAGTGCTTTAACGTGAGTGTTCAATGTGTGCACAATGATCTTGTCTACGCTAGAAACTGGAATTGTGTTGAAATGGTGTTAGAGGCTAATCCTCCTGTACCAGGTGCTTTGATACATACAAACATAAGCAATGAAAAAAATTCAGCCTGCAGCTGGTTTTTATTTGGCCTCTTTAGTGGATTTGGCCTGGGGATTTGGTCCCTATCCTCAAGCACTGAAAGAGTGAGATATGGGGAAAGGAATGAAGATGAGGGCATGCACTTGAAGACAGGACATAGATCCAGGGCATAGATCCATGATCTAGCCTCTCCTCTTCCTTTCCTCCTCCTGAGCACATCCCTGGAACACCCCTGCTCCCATCTTCTCTGCGGCCTGTGGAGCTTGTATTAATTTTCAAAGTGGCTCATGGGAGGGAAGAGGTTCCCAACCTCTGGTTTATTGAAAAATTGATGGAAAGATTGTAATATGGTTAAGAACCAGAACTCAGGGTAATTGATTCTGTTGCCAGCTCTGCCACTGACTTGCTCTGTGACAATTAAATGTATTATTATTAATTATGATTATTAAGTATTTATATAGTGCCAGCAATGTACCTGGCTCTTTACAACTGTTGAAAATAGACAGGGTTCCTGCCCCAGCGGGGGCTTACAATCTAAGAAAGACGAGGGAAGGGGGCAACAGAGGGAGGGACGAGGATACATTTGTGAAGGTGTGAGGTTGCAGTACACGTACTTAGCTTAGTTACATGGGGGGACTAAAGAGATGAGGGACTAGGGAAGGCCTGACAGAAGATGTAGATTTTCAGGAGGGATTTGAAGGTTGGGAGGGAGGGAGAGGAGCAAATGTATTTTGGGAGGGCGTTCTAGGCATGGGAGGCAGCAAGGAGAATGAGCAAATATGCTTTCAGAAGCAGTGGAGCCATGAGCAAGCAAGGATGGTGGTAGAGGAGTGGAGCTTTTGAATGGGAGCATTTAGATTGTAAGCTCTCAGGCAGGGACCATATCCATCTTATTTTTTGTCAAGTGTGAGGTACATTGCTGGTGGTATATAAATGCTTATAATAATAACAGGAGACTAGTGTAGAGAGATGGGGGAGGGGCAACCCTGTGGATAGCCTTTTTAGATGAAGAAGAGAGGCTTGTACTGAATGTGTTCAGGTAGAGGGAGCCAGCAGAGAGAAGAGAGGAGGGGCTGCACGTGATCAAAGCAGCAGATGAGGTGGATGATCTTGGCAGCAGAGTTTTGAATAGATGAGTGTGGAAGGCCAGTGAGAAGGAGGTTGCAATAGTCAAGGTCCCTTGTCTCTCCCTATGTCTCCTCTCCTTGTCTCCCCTCTCCGTGTCTATTAGATTGTAAGCCGTAGGCAGGGACCACGTCTATCTTTTTGTTTTGTAAAGCGCCAGGTACACAGCTGGCGCTATACAAATGCTTATAATAATAATAATAAGGTGAGAGATTACCAAAGCATGGACTAGGGTTTTAGCAGTAGAAACAGTGAGGAAAGGATGGATCTTGGTGATGTTGTGCAAGGAGAGACAACAGAATTTAGCAACAGATTTGATTTTGAGGATTAAAGGAGAGGGAGGAGTCAAAGATGAAGTGCAGGTTATATGCCCGAGGGACGGGCTAAATGGTGACTCCGTCAGTGGAAATTAAGAAAGAAGAGGGAGAGGAAGGCTTCGGTGGGAAGACTAGGAGTTTACAGTTTTGGCCATATTAAGTTTGAGTTGATGGTGAGACATGAGACCATTTGTGAGACGAAATTGGATAGAGGGAGAGGAGGTGGATAGATAGAGGGAGAGGAGAGGAGAGGATAGATAGAGAGAGGAGGTGGAGAGATAGTGTTGAGTGTCCTCAGCATAGAGGTGATATTGGAAGCCGTGTGATTCAGTGAGTTTGCCCAGGGACCGAGTATAGAGGGAGAAGAGAAGTGGGCAGAGGACAGAGCCTTGGGGAACTCCATCCAAGAGGGGAAGTGACATGAAGGAGGTACCAGCAAGAGATACATTGAAGGAATGGTTAGAGAAGTAGGAAGAGAACCAATCAAGGACCAAGTCCTGGAAACCAAGGGTGTGGAGTGAGTCAAGAAGGAGCGAAAGGTCAGTGGTGTCAAAGGCAGCAGAGCGATCAAGCAGGACAAGAATGGAGTAGAGGTGATTGAATCATGAGTGAAGCTAAGAAAAGATCATGAGTGATTTTAGTGAGAGCAGTCTCAGTGGAGTGGAGAGGACGGAAGCCAGATTGGAGAGGGTCAAGGGAAGAGTTGATGGAGAGGAAGTCAAGACATTGGGTGTAGACAACGCACTCCAGGAGCTTGGAGGCAAAGAGAAAGAAAGTGATGGGGCAGTAATTGGTGAGGGGACAGAGGCGTCAAGGGAGGGCTTCTTTAGGATAGGGGAGACAGTAGCATGCTTAAAAGCAGAGGGAAAGGAGCCAGTAGAGAGGGAGAGATTGATAATGTACAGCAGAGATGGCGAGACAGAGGGGACAATAGAGGTCAGAAGGTGGGAGGGGATGGGGCCAGAGGAGCAGGTGTAGAGAGGCCGGATGTGGAGAGCAGGAAGTGGATCTCATCCAGGGAATCCAGTGGGAAGGAGGAGATGGGTGGGGGAGGCAAATGAGGGATGGAGAGGAGCGGACTGAGAGGAATTTCTTTTCACTGCAACTTCCTCATCTAAAACAGGCGATAGTCATATTTCGCAGCAGGGATTGCGAGACTGGATTTACTGTCAATCAATGCTTTATTGCAAAGCCAGAAGGTTATTGCACAGTTACAAAACCATTCCTGGGTACAAAAATTAGCAGAGACAAAACCAAATAGCAATACAGTCTTATAAGAAATCTATTTAAATAATTTTCCTTATTCTATTAGCAATGTAAAGAAATTTTAAGATTGCTAAATCTGACGATACGGCTACATAATCTATTGTGCTACCTCCCCTAATTCTCCCATTCAACACCCCCAAATTAGCTTGGTGAAAAATTCTTGCCAACACAGGTCCATTTTTATTAATGCCCATATCTCCTGACACCTTTTTTAAAAGGCGGGAATAATCTTCTAACCAGAAGTTCCCAAATTGAAATAATTTCTCATTGGTCTGGCCTAACCAACCATTAGAATCACCCCCTAGAAGAATAAATGCTTCTGGGAACAGCTGATCTAAATTACACAAAGAAATCCAATAAAGTTTCCCATATTGTATCATCATATACAGCAAAGAATCTAGGGGATGTGTATACGTTCACTATTAAAATAGTGATTTCTGCTGTTTGTAATTTTAAATCCAAAAATACCCCTGGGACAATAACTGAGCCCTTCCAGTTTCTATAACTGAGCCCTTCCAATTTGGTTTAACAGCCAAAAGACATGCTAATCCTCCCGACGGTCTTCCCTTACTCTTAGTGGGAATTGCATCCACCGTAAAGCTTTCATAGCCAGTTAATAATAAATTCCCAGTAAGCCAGGTCTCCTGGAGGAGAATAATATCATAGCCCATAAGGAACAGCAGGAAACCTTGTGGAGTTGTCCCTTCTACAAGGCTGCTAGGACAGCATTGTTGTCACCCTTGGTGTTCCGCCTCCAGAAGATGGTTGACCATCTGGCTTCTGCAACAAGAGTCAGGACCAGGCCTGTTTGCCCTGGGCAGTTTTCTAGTGAGGCTAGAAAAGTGCAGGAAGGAACTAGGTCTTGGGACTAATGATGCAAGACTCCTTATTGATTCAGGCAACTGGACTCGTATTGATTTATTTGGCATGAGTACGGTGGCCCAGGTGGCTATGTAAACCGTATTATTGTATGATTGAACTGTGTTTTATTTGTACTTTTTGGCCTCTGGCCGTAAATAAACGAAACTAATAAACTTGATTGCAAAACTTATGAAATAGCTGAACTGGTGTTCACATAAGTTTTCAAATAAGTTTTCCATATTACATTCATCTTCAAATTTCCTATAAGTAGCACTGCTACAAGAGCTCTTAAAATTTGAGTTAGTTCTGACCGCTCCTTCAATGTATCTCTTCCTAACTCCTCCCCCTCCTCCTCCCTACCCCTCCCAGTCGGAGTTCCCCAAGGCTCTGTTCTTGGCCCTCTTCTCTTCTCTATCTACACCTAACCCCTAGGCAAACTCATTGCTTCCCATGGTTTCCAATACCACCTATACGCTGACGACACTCAAATCTCTCTCTCCACTCCTCCCCTCTGTTCAAACTCGTCTCACCAACTGTCTCTCTCTTATCTCCGCCTGGATGTCTCAACGCCAACTCAAACTGAACATGGTGAAAACTGAACTCCTTATCTTCCCTCCCAATCCTTCCTCTCCTTCTTCCCTGCTATTTGCCATTGACAGGGTCTCCATCCTCCCTGTCCCCCAAGCCCATAGTTTGGGCTTCATTTTCGACTCGCACCTTTCCTTCAAACCCTACATTGACTCTGTGGCCAAATCCTGCCGCTTCTCCCTCCACAACATTGCTAAGATCCGCCCTTTTCTGTCCATCTCCTCTGCCAAAACTCTCATCCATGCCCTAGTCATCTCATGCCTCGACTACTGTAACCTCCTCCTTGCTGGCCTTCCCCTCTCTCGCCTTTCTTCCCTCATCTCTGTTCAAAACTCTGCTACGAGGATCATCCACCTTGCCCGTCGCTTTGACCATGTGCAGCCTCTCCTCTCCACTGGCTCCCTCTTCCTGAGCGTATTCTGCACAAGCTCCTTATCCTCACAAAGCCTTTCACAACCTCGCTCCCCCCTACCTCTCTGCCCTGATCTCCCTCCGAACCCCTGTTCGAGCACTCCGCTCCTCTTCCATCCCCTCCCTCACCCTCCCATGCCTCCCCTGCTCCCCCAACCGCCTTCGTTCCTTCTCTCTTGCCCCGCACGCCTGGAACTCCCTCCCTGCCCTCGTCCGCCTTGCCCCCACCCTCCACACCTTCAGGTCCCTCCTCAAAACCCACCTCTTCTGCTCCGCCCCTCCGCACTCCTGCTAATCATTCCCGCCCAGGGTTATCCCCCACCTGTTATCTGTAAACTCCCAATTTACTGTAACCAAGCCAAGAAAGTGTACCTAAGTTCTCACATCCTCAAGAATGTTGCATCCCTTGTTTCTCCCTCTGTTCCCCCTTCCCTGTCTCCCCTCCCCCGATCTTTAGACTGTAACCTCTCGGGCAGGGACCGTGTCTATCTTATTTTTTGTAAAGCGCCAGGTACATTGCTGGAGCTATATAAATGCTTATAATAATAATAGTTAATAATAACCAATCTTGTTTTCCAGCCTGACCCATTCCAGGATACTAAAGAGATTGTGGTGGATTCACTGGTGATTGTTTGTTTAGTGCTTTAGATCTGCAGGTGTAAATTACTGTAGACATGTAGAATTATTTTATTATTAGTTCTAAAACCTATGGACTAGATCATTTAGTGCTGCTTTGTGTGACTTGATGCAGTCAGAGCATTATGTGATCCTTTTATGCCTCCTCCATTATTTTAAATGGAAAAAAAATCTTCTTTATTTGTAGCCCAAGCTTTCGTCTGATGAAAGTTATTGGTGTCTTGGAACAGTTCCTGCAGAATGGTGGCCTCTCGACTTTGATATGGGAAGTCTGTGAGCAGCAGGCGCAGGCTGGCTCTCCTGCGTTACAAGAGGCTCTCCTCAACAAGGTTGTGTGTCTACCCGACCACTTTAGCAACAAGCTCCAAGGGGAGAACTTGCCAATATTCTTTCCCCCAAACTACTTCCCTCTTCTGGGTGCAGAGATCATCTTGGTGCTGCAGAGAATCTCTGATTCTCTAAAAGGTGAGGTTGCAGGGGGGTCGCTTTTGTGCTGATAGAAGACACCAGTATGTGAGCAGGATGCCTGGGTATAATTCTTGAGTTGTAGAGGACATATAGAGATATTGGGGGAGAGGGGGAGGCATCTTTTCATGTTGCAAAAAAAGTATTTATCCAGGTGAGTGTGGTTCTTATAATGATCCTGATCTTTGTTTGTACTTCCCTGGTGCTGGAAGGAGCTAAATTCCAGTTTCTCAGGCCCACATACATTTAAGGGCCTGGCACTGGCTTCAGCTCCCACAGAAAATACCTCACTCAGCACCTCTAAAAATTATTTATTTATTTATTTATTTTTTTCCAAATTTATATCCCGCCCCCTCCTGCAACGCAGCTCGGGGCGGCTCACAACAGTCAATAAAACATTAAAATTCATTTCAAAATATCAATATAAAATATACCATATAAAAACAGGGCTTAGAGAAATAGTAAAATAAATAAATAAATGGGTGGGGGACTAAAAACATCCCTCCCTCCCGAAGGCCTGGGCAAACAGCCAGGTCTTACAGTTCCGCCGAAATGTTAAAAGGCTTGGGGCCAGGCGAGCTTCCTCCGGAAGGGAGTTCCACAGCCGCGGCCCTACCACCGAGAATGCTCGCTCCATCGTGGCCCCCCGCTTAACACGGGGGACCTCCAGGAGGGCACCCCCGGCAGACCGCAGGAGTCGTTCCGGGGCGCGAAGGGCGAGGCGGTCCCTAAGGTAAGAGGGGCCAAGGCCGTATAGGGCTTTATAGATCATTACTAGGACCTTGAACTTGGCCCGGCACACTATCGGCAGCCAGTGCAGCGCTCGGAGCACCGGTGTAATGTGCTCCCGGCGACCCGTCCCCGTAAGAAGACGGGCCGCCGCATTCTGCACCAGCTGCAGCCTCCGGGCCAAGAACAAGGGAAGCCCCACGTAGAGCGCGTTACAGTAGTCGAGCCGCGAGGTGACGAAGGCATGGATGAGGGAGGCCAGGTCCGGGCCAGAGACATACGGACGCAGCCTACGTACCAGATAAAGCTGGCGGAAGGCAGCCTTAGCGACTGCCTCCACCTGCCGCTCCAGCCGCAGGTCTGCGTCCAATATGACCCCCAGACTCCGGACCTGCTGAGCTACAGGGGGGCAAACCCCCCCAACCAGGGGGGCCACCACCCCCTTCGCCCTCCCCACCACCATCACCTCCGTCTTATCTGGGTTGAGCTTCAGTCTGCTCCGCCGCATCCAATCCGCCACGGCCTCCAAACATTGGGATAGCACCGAGACAGCAGGGTCTGGGTCGGTAGAAAACGAGAGGTACAGCTGAGTATCATCAGCATACTGGTGACATCGCACCCCGAACCCTCTCACGACCTCCCCCAAGGGCTGCATATAGATGTTAAATAATAATGGAGACAAGATCGATCCCTGCGGAACGCCACACGGTAAGGCGCGGGGGCTCGATGTTTCTTCCCCCAACACCACCCGTTGGCTCCTCCCCGAGAGGAATGAACGGAACCATTCAAGAACAGTCCCGTCCAGACCCCCCCGGTCACGCAGTCGTCTCAACAGCAGCCCATGGTCCACGGTGTCAAAAGCGGCCGAGAGATCGAGCAGGATGAGAAATGTCGAACATCCCGCATCCATCTCCCGGCGGAGGTCGTCCACCAAGGCCACCAACGCCGTCTCGGTGCCATAGCCGGGGCGGAACCCAGATTGAAACGGGTCAAGGAGCCCGATATTATCTAGATGACCCTGGAGCTGGAGCGCCACTGCCCGCTCAATAACCTTCCCTAAAAAGGGAAGGTTAGAGACAGGTCGGTAGCTGGCGAGCGCGTCTACGTCCAACGATGGTTTTTTCAGCAGGGGGCGCACCACAGCCTCTTTTAAGCAAGGCGACAACCTCCCCTGCCGAAGGGACGCATTCACCACCCTCGCCAGCACCGTCCCCAACGTCTCCCCGGAAGCTTTTATTAACCAGGACGGGCATGGATCTAGTTGACAACACGTGGCCCTCACAGACCCCAGGACATCCACCACATCGGCCGGCGTCACTTCCTGAAACTCACCCCATAAAGATGGACCAGACGGACCCTCCGCCCCCCCGCGCTCTTCCCCTACTGCTATCAACCCAGCGTCGAAATCGGCCTGAATCCGAGCAATCTTGTCTGCGAAGTAGATGACAAACTCCTCACAGCGGGCCCGGGACAAGTCCCCATCCAGGCGGAGGGAGGCCGGACTAACCAGCCCCCGCACCACCCGAAACAGCTCCGCTGGACGCGACTTCGCAGACGCTATGAGGACGGCGAGGAATTCCTTCCTCGCCGTCCTCACAGCCTCCACATAGGACCGCAAATGGGCCCTATGGAGAAGACGATCGGAGACAGACCGAGTCCGACGCCAGCGTCGCTCTAGCCTCCTGCCCACACGCTTCATACACCGCAGCCCCTCAGTAAACCAAGGGGTCCTGCGGTGACGAGACCGAGGCAGAAGGCGCCTCGGAGCCACCCTGTCAATGGCCTCCTCCAGCAAGATGTTCCAATGCCGGACCAGCTCATCCACAGAGTGACCGTCCACATCCAGGGTAAGCTCCCTCAGGACCTCCTGGAACCGCTGGGGTTCCATCAGCCTCCGAGGGCGGACCATCCTAACTGGTCCCTTCCCCTTCTGGAGGGGGCGCGCTAAAAGACCGGCCTGAAGGAGGTAATGGTCCGTCCACGACAAGGGCACCGCTGTCACCTCCCCCACAACCGGACCCCCCGCCTCAAGGCCAGAGCCGAAGATCAGGTCGAGGGTATGTCCCCCCACGTGGGTCGGGCAGATCACCTCCTGGGACAAGTTCATAGTTGCCATGGCGGCCATGAACTCCCGCTCCGCCCCAACAAGGCCGGCATCGGCGTGGACGTTGAAGTCCCCCAGAACCAAGGTCCTGGGGGAGCCCAACACCACCTCCGAGGCCAGCTCCGCTAGAGCGGCAAGGGATGCCGCCGGGCAGGAAGGGGCCCGGTACACCAGCAGCACCCCTAGCTTGCCCCCAGCCAAATCAAACACCACGTGCAGAGCCTCTACACCCATAATCTCCCGCACTGGATACCTCCTAACAGGCCAGTCTTCCCTAAAAACAATTACATGCAGGGTTGGCAGTTTCTTGTGGGAGAAAACCAGTTTTGGACAAGGGACTGAAAAATACAGTTTGTACCAGTTTTTCCAGGAAAATTGGAAAAATAAAGTTAAACAGCAATAAAACTACCCTAAAATATTTAGCAGTTTGGTAATAGTGCTGCAGTAATATGGTCTGTTAAATGTTAAGCAATGAAATTGATGTATGTTTAGCAAACAAAAAAGAGGAATTTAGACCATCAAGGGGGGAAAAGGACACTCAAGGAAGACAAGACCATCGTAGAAAAGCTAAATAAATTCTTTGCATCTTTGCTTCTACAAGGAGAGGCACAATAGGTTAGGGCTCTTTAGCTTAGGGTGTTTTGTTTTTAAACAAGCGCCTCCCCACCATCATGCACGTTGCAGGGCTTCATAGGGTGCCAATGCAACCCTGCAATATGCATGATGGGTGGGGAGGTGTTTGTCTAAAACCACGCTAGAGAAGAGGTGACTAAGGGCATTTTCAGACAAGACACTCACTACCCACCCAACTCTCCCCCACTACACATGTTATAGGGCACCCATAGGCAACACTGCAGCCCTGCAACATGTGTGGTGGGCGGGTACTGGGTGGAGAGTGTCTTGTCTGAAAATGCACTAAGTTGGTGGGGAAGGTGGTGGATAGGACACAAGTTTACAAAGTTGTGTGATGTGGAACAAGTAAATAAGAAGCTGTTATATATTCTAATACTAAAATGAGGGGATGTTTTATGAAACTAACTGGCAACAGGTTTAAAACAAATAAAAGGAAGATTTTTTTTACACTCACTGTACAATTTTAACTTGTGGAACTTGTTGCCAAAGGATGTTATGATGGCCAGCAGTGTAACTGGGTTTAAAAAAGAATTGGATAAGTTCTTAGTGAATAGGTCCAGAAATGGCTATTAGTCAAGTTGGTCAGGGGATGTAACTTCTGACTGACAGGAGCTGGGAGTAAATAGGGAAGGGATCGTTCTATGATGATCTGTCGTGCACTTCTTTGAAGTGAGTATAGGTGGTCACTGTTGGAGACAGGATGCTGGGCTGGCTGGACCATTGGACTGACTCAATATGGCACTTATTCTGTTCTTCTGGTGGCTTTAATGCTTCAAGGATGGAGCTGTGCATTGTTCTTTTTCATATAACCTAATGTCTGACTTTGGCTTATGTAATAAAAACTAAAATATTTTATAACTTCCTTCAAAAAATAAGATGCCAAAACAATATATATATGGGGATTCAAAAGTTAAGAATTAAATAATATATATTACCCAATGAGGTTTTTTTGATTTGTACAACCATAAATGAATACCTGAATCTACTGCCCATGGTAATCGCACTTTGAAAATGTTAAAAAAAAAAAAAAAAGTGGAATCCATTGCAATTTGATGTGCTTAATGAAACGGTTTTGCTAACAGAAAATACTAATGTCTTAAACTAGGACTAATTAGTTTTTCCTGGGGTGGTAGAAACTGTTTCCGGTAAATCCCATGTCATCCTTCACTACATGATAGCTTCTGGGAGCAAGCTTGAAATGACAATGGACCCATGTAGGTCTGCACTAAATCAACTTGTTGGAAACCTTGAAAACTGCTGAATGATCTGGACACTTTTTTTTTTTTTTAAACTATTGTATAATAAAAAGACAAAGCTATTTTAACTTTTGCTCCAACTGCTTAAATTGGCAAAATATCAGAGAGCCGCAGCCTTCTGTGTGTATGCTCTGTATCTGTTCTGTGTCTGAACGCAGAGGTTTGGAAAGCAAGAGAGGTGTTGCTTCCCAACACAAAAAGCTGCTTTGCATCTCTAGATTTTACTACCAATAAAGGTGCACCTGTCAGTACCAGATATTGATCCAAAGGATACAGGTGACTGTTGAGCTAAGTGAAGTATTAAGTATGTGTATCTGTTTACTCCAGGTGGCTTGGACTGCTCCATCTCCTTTGTGTAACAGATACTGGGGAAGGTGTGTGTGCAAGGGCGAAGAAGTGAGTATCTTTATAACCATGCTAATTTCTCCTCCATCACTACCCAATGGGCAGTGTGATCCTTAAGCTGTTTAGCTCCAGTGCTAGCCCACAGCACTAATAAAAGAACCATTCATTTCAGTCGGATATGCATTATAGTGAGTATTGCCATGTGTTAATACCTAGTGTCAGTAGTTAAACTGTTGACTCTAGGTACTAGTGTCAGTACTGGCACTAGTCGGTAGCTTGGAGACTATACTGTAAATGGGTGAAAACAGATGTGACAGTAGCCCACTTTGGCCCAGAACTTACCTGCATGTTTGTTCTGTTGCCACCAGATGTTGGCCCGTGTACACCCTGGGGCAGGCGGCTGCTATGAGATGTATCCTCTGGAAAATGTCAAAGATGCATCCCGGATCAACACCTGCCCATCTGGGCCAATGCAGGCCTGAATGTATGTTAGGCCTGCCCAGCCCTGTTGTGAGACAGTGGCCATGGATCAGGTCCGGAGGAGTGTGCTCACCCATCTTACTGAACAACTCAGGGCATGCTCCCGCCCCGCCCCTCCCAATCAGCTGTTAGGCGACTGTGGTAGCGTGCTCCTTTCAGGGGCCCCATTGTGAGCTGATAGGAGATGCTCATGGGCCCCTTCCCATGAGCTGTTTGGTGTTCGCAGCCAGACTGTCAAACAGCTGACGGGGGGTGCTCCTGAGGGAAGCGCTAGCCGGCCTTTTCAAGTGACAGGGAGCCCCTAGCTGCCATGGGGCTGGCTCCCAGTCACTTGGAAAGTCATGGCACTGCTTTTCCCCCTCCAATGGCCTGGTGGGCTCCCTGTCACTTGGAAAGGCCGGCTGGCGCTTCCCTCAGGAATGCCTCCCCATCAGATGTTTGGCACCTGGTTGTATGCACCAAACAGCTCATGGTAGCAGGTGATGGACCAGCTCCGTATCATGCAGCCTGCCTCCAGAGCATACAGCCCAGAGCATATGATCCACTCTTATATCACTGGGTCCTGCAGCCAGCCAGGACAATGAAATAGTTCACACCAGAGCAATCCACGGTGTGACTGTCCTGCCTAAGGCAGGATGTCTGAACACCATAATCTGCTTTCAAAATGGTTCCTTCTGCGTGAGTTTCAAATGGTGCCAACCTGCCCTCAGGGCTGGCCCCAGGGTTTGAGAGGTCATGTGCGAAGTCTTGGTGTGGGGCCTAATTTGCATAATTAGGCACCACCTAATTATGCAAATGTATAAATTTACATAAAGCTTACTCCCTCTGGACAGGAAGGAGTCCCATTCTCCACCCCTCCGAGCAACCATGGAGAAGCACGGCCGCCTAATGCTTCCCCCCCACCTCCCCAGCCGAGCGTTTACCACCACTCCCCAGGAGTGGTTCCACTGCAGGGGCGGGCAGTGAGGCAGGCACAGAGAGATTGACTGCATCCACTGCCTTACTGGAGGAGGGGGTGAGCTTAGGCAAGTCTGGCCTCCAAGGCCTGTTGGCTGCCGGTGCCGCTTGTGCCTTGTGCATGCATGCAATGCAACTGGTCCAGAGGTGCTGCTATCACACACACAAGACACCCATAATACAGCCAGCTTATTAAGCGCGTTATGCCATGAAAAGAGACACACAACCAGTTCAGTTGTGCCCCCATAATCAGTTCATGCTGCCCCCACCCCATAACCAGTTCGTTTGTGCCCCTGCCCCCATATAATCAATTCACGCTGCCCCCCACCCATAACCGTTTAATTTGTGCCCACAGGGCAGCGTGAATTGATTATATGGAGGGGGCGCAAATGAACTGGTTATGGGGTGCGGAAGAGAAAGCAGTATTCCTGTTAGCAATAACTTCATTAAGAAGAGTCAGTGAAATAGCAGCCATAATCATCTCAGAACCATATTTGCAGAATTATTTTCCAAGACAGAATAGATATTGTTTACATCCTAAATTCCTACCTAAGATAGTATAAGTAAGACAGTTGTGAGAATGTGGCCCTTTTTACATGGGCCTCTCCCAGCCATGAACACGCAGATTTCTGTGTGTTCATGGGTGGGGGAACCCCATGTGAATTATGTGGTGCATGCGCCCATGGTGAGTGGGGGTGTGTGCGCGCTTGCCTAAACGCATCCCCGCTCACCCCCCCACTCATCCCTATGCACGGAGCAACCGGGGGAAACGGTGGTTACTATGTGGGTGTGGGTGAGTGGTGGGTGAGTGGGGATGTGTGTGCAGCCGTGTGCATGACCCACCCATGCACTGGCACGCCCACAGACTCCCCACCCGGCAGAACCATGTAAAAATATCACATGAGGAGCCACTCGAAGAAGAACAGATGGTTGCTACCTTGTAAACAAGGTTCTTTGAGATGGCTGCGAACATTCTCACAAGTACCCACCCTTCCAGCCCCGCATGGAATTATTTTCTTATATTTCTAGAAAGGGTTGAAAGGAACTGTCATTCAGAGGGGGAGGGTTCTTTTTATACTAGAGGAGCTCGAGACCATCATGTGGTCTTATTTGAATAGGGTGAGCGTGCACAACCCAGTTGTGAGAATGTTAGGAGGCATCTCGAAGAACCTTCTTTACAAGGCAGCAACCTTCTGATCAGCACCTGGGGAGGAGCTGTTTGTAAACAAACAGCCTTATCTCCCAGCCCGATTGAGTGAAGGCATAGGCAGGTGGGGTCTGGAGCCAGGGAGGGAAGAAAGAATCACTTGCTGGGGGAGAAGCTGGCTGCAGCCTGCTGCCCAGCCAGGAAAGTGCGGGACCCCAGCTGGCCGCGGGGCCATGTGCGGCCGCACATATGGCACATGCCTGGGACCGGCCCTGCCTGCCCTTTGGAATGACCTGTTCCATTTGTAGGCACTGTCTTTAGGGAAAAAACACAGATAAAGGGTAAAACCAATAACAACCACACACCAAATCAGGACAACACAAAATTGTTACTGGGAAATATAATAAAAATGTATACTAAATAAATTATAAAATTATATTGTATATAAACAATGATGAAACAAAACCAATCTCAAACAATGAATGTATCATAAAACCGGTGGCTAGGGAAGTCTATATAAAGGTCAGAGGGGTGTATAAAAGCCTCCTGAAGCGTAAGAAGTTTCATTATTTACTGGATGGGTGGGAGGATCTATTTAGGGCTGCCGAGGATAGGAATTCCTCTAGATTTTGGGAAAAGATCAAGGTAGCGTGAGGTCAAAATAGGAGTAGGGAGCAGGCAAAAGTCCTGCCCCAGAGGTGGGAACAATTTTATGCTACTATTTTTGCCAAGCCCTCCATAGATTTAGAGTTCCCGATAAGGTGGTCTTTTGAGACCCTTCCTAGGTGGGATCCAGTCTCCCCAAATGAGATGATCGAGATGATTGCTTTGCTTAAAAAGAGCAAGGCCCCGGGAAGTGATTTAGTTCCTGCCGAGCTGTTGAAAGGGAATATAGAATGGTGGAGCCAGATGCTGGCACTGCTTTTTACCTTTATTAATGATACAGGTAAAATCCCAAAGAATTGGCTGGAGAGTCTTATCGTTCCAATTCACAAGAAAGATCCGTTAGACGATCCAGCAAACTTCCAACCTATAAGCTTACTGAGCATTATTGACAAGCTGTACTCTAGATATTTGTTGACGTGATTGACTCAATGGGTGGACCAAGGTAACTTGATGGGCAGGGAACAAGCTGGATCCACAGTGGATCATGTATTTGTTATGGACCAGTTGATTAACAAGTATGTAGTATCAGGCCAGAAGGCAAGTCTGTACATCTGCTTCGTAGATCTCAGAATGGCCTTTAACACAGTCTGTAGGGACAAATTATGGATAAAGTTAGTTAAGTATGGGATTGACCACAGGCTGTTGTTATTGGTACGAGCATTGCATTCTAAGAACCTACTGAGGGTTAGAACGGATATGGCTGGGAACCTCTCTGGGCCGGTGGAGGTAAAGTGGGGGGTAAGGCAGGGTTGCTTGCTGACCCTCCATTCTCTTTACATTGTATTTTTAAATGATTTGGGGGTCTCTATTAGGGACCCCATGTTCCACGCTGTGGAGATCGGGGGACAGGTAATATCATTCCTGCTCTATGCGGATGATACAGCTTTAATCACTGCCTCAGTTGGTTTAAGGAGGTTGATGACGGCCTTCGGAAGGTATTGTGTAAGGGAACATCTTAAGATAAATTACGCGAAAACCAAGGTCCTGGTTGTTAGCAGGTGACGTAAAGTACATAGATGGTTTTTGGATGGAGAAGAGAGAGAGCAGGTTCCCCAGTATAAATATCTGGGGGTTATATTTGCAAAGACCCCTGCTTGGGAGATTCACTTTAAAGCCGCTCTACGACAATTCAGGGTTACAGGGCAAGGTGTAGCAAATTATTACTGTTTAAAGGAAGGAGATTATTTAAACCGGCCCTGCGACTTCTACAAATGAAAATGGTGCCTCAGTTGCTCTATGGAGTGCAAGTCTGCGGGGTAGGTAAGGTTATGAAAATGGAGAAGGAGCAAAATAAAATGCTGAGGGTAATCTTGTAGGCCCCTAGGGCGACGCCAGCTGTATTGTTAAGGGCGGAAGTTGGGTTTAAGTGTGTGGCAAGTTATGCTAAGGCAGCAATTCTAAAATATTGACTTAGGTTCGCTGGCTTGCCAAATAGTCCTGGCAGCGTGGGAAAATGGCACCAATGGGTGCAGCGAGAATTGGGCCATTTGGCATTGTCCCTGGCACACTTTATGAAGCTCCCCTTCAGTAGAGCCTGGTTAGAGGTGAGAACCAGAATTTGGGATCAAGATTTCCAAAATGAGCATGACCTACTCAACTCATGTTCCAAAAGGTGGCAGTATTGTATAGGGAGTGGTTGATCCCACCTGAGGGCCCCAAATATCTGGGTGAGATAAGTATACGGGCAACTGGAGTAGCCTTTACCTTGGCCAGACTAAATAGCTTCCCATCTGCGGTAATGGAAGGCAGAATTGAGGATACTCTATGGGAGGAAAGACTTTGTCAGCAATGTGGTCTGTGCAAAGTGGAGACGATCTCACACATTCTCCTGGAGTACCCGGCCTATCAACATTGGAGGAAGGCCTATAGCCCCGTCGGTTAGTCTTACTGTATGTATCACAGAGGCCGCATTATTGCAAGATAAGGATATTAGAATCTCTAAGAATGTGGCAAATTTTCTGACCAGGATTTACTGGGTTAAAAGAAATAGGGCGAGAGGGGAGAGTAGGAGCCTGAACTGATAGCAGATCTTGGGGTAGTTAACTCCAGATGGGGGACTGAGAATTGGGATATTTAGGATTGATTGTGACAATTGACTCCGGAGTGATGAGCGAAACGTGGTCAGTCCCTGGATCTTTGGGCGGGGGGGTGGGGCAGGAGTTTTACCTTGGTAACATGCTAATCAGCACGTAATTGTATTTTAGGTTACCCCCAATTTTAATTTTAATTCGTTAACTGGTTATTCGTTTTAGTTGTAAAGGGAATTGACTTTGAAGTTATAATTGAAATTTTCTGTTATGTTTGTATGGTATTTTAGGGTGTAGAGGATGTAAAGTGATGTTGTTGCAATGGCCATATGGCCACGCAAAATAAATAAATCATATCTCTCTCTCTCTCTAATCATAAAACCAATCCAGCGCGGTTTGAGCAAACCACTCTTCTTTAGAGAAATCTACAAATAAATAAAATTAATAAAAATAGCAATCAAAAAGTACTTAAATATCATATTGAACACGAATCGGTATTACTTTTTGGGAATCATGATATAAAAACTATACAATAATACCAAGATTATATCTGAAATATAAATGGAGAAAAGAGAGTGGGTCAATATATACAACTCATCCAATATAAACATCTGTATAACGTAGACTACATCTGAAACCAATAGAAAGTAAAAGCCAGCAGTATAGCTGAGTTTAAAAGAGGTTTGGACAAGTTTCTGGAAGATTAGCAGCTATTAGCCAGATAGGATTGGGGAACAAACCCCTTTACTGTCAGGAGCCTGGGGATGACCCACAGGGAATGGATATCATGGTGACCTGTTGGATGCTTCTCCCAGGCCCCCGTGATTGGCTACTGTCCGAGACAGGATGCTGGGCTCGATGGACCATTGGTCTGACCCAGTACGGTGGTACTTATGTTCTTATACAACTCTCTAATACTATGCTGAGAATCCGGCTTGCATCGAAAGGGCACCTATCTGATAATATACCAGCCACCAGTGGGGTGAAACAAGGATGTGTGTTGGCCCCGTTTTTGTTTAATTTCTTCATTAATGGGATTGTCATGGAACTTGCTAGTGATCTGTTTTATCCCGTCGCAGTGCAGAGCAGGCATATTTCGATTTTGCTCTGTGCTGATGATATGGCTCTTGTGTCAAATGCTAGACTGGGGATGAAGAGACTCCTGGAAGCTTTAGTTTTTTTTGGTAAGAACAACCATCTAAAAATCAATTATAAAAAAAACTAAAGTTCTTCCTGTGGCTAAGAGTCCTTGTAAATATAAATAGGTCCTTGATAATATAAGACTTGATCAGGTGCAGAATTATAGTTATTTAGGACTGACTTTTTCTGCCACAGGATCCTGGGTAAAGCATGCAGAATCTATTAAATTAAAAATGGCCCAATCTATTGGGGGACTTATTAAATTCTGAAGGACAGATGGGGGGAAGCTTATAACACCTGCTTTGAGGCTTTTAGATTTGAAGGCCAGTCTGCAAGCCCTATATGGTGCTGAAATTTGAGGCGCTTTCTTTGAGGACGAACTGGAATTTTTTCAAGACCGATTATTTTGTGCGATACTAGTTGTACCAAAGAATACTCCGGCTTGCCTTGTAAGACTTGAAACTGGTGTTTTGCCAGTAGCAGTAAAACTCTATCTGGCGTATGTTTTTTATTGGCGGTGAGGGTGAGAGGTATGCCTCAAGACAGGCTTCCTCATCTCTGCCTTACTGAATTTACATCTCCCACTCTTATTGTCCCAGTGCTATAAGATACTCATTTTACTTCTTAGAATGGCTGGGCAAACTGGAAGCATTAGTGCACATGTCCACTACGAAGGTAAAATCCTTGATCCATAGATAATTGTCTGATATGGCTATTTTAGCGGACATGAGAAAATCGCCAATTTAAAATCTGCTTCTCAGTATCACCTTTTTAAAAAGGTTCCCAGGTTGGAACCTTATTTGTCGGTTCTGGACAACACTGTTCTAGAAGAGCATTAACCCTTCTCAGGTTTGATCTTATCCCCTCTAGGGTGTTGTCTGGGAGACGAAAAGGGCTTCCATACGCCCTTAGATTATGCAGCTGTAATCTTGTTCAAATCTAAGATCTGCTACATTTATTATTTCATTGCCCACATACTGAAGTATATCTTCAGAAATGTTTGATTCTAGTGATACAGAATAAGACTCACTGGTTATCTCAACAATTATTATTTTTCTTGGCCACAACCAAAGATGATGATTCTATTAGATCTTGCTAAAATGGCTCTTGCTTTCATTGAAAGGAACCAAGTTGTTCTGGAAATGTAGGGATGGACTCTGTCGATGGTGATTCCCCACTATCTCATTTTGTTTAATTTTAGCTCTCAGATTTACTTTATTTTCTTTTTGTGCTTTATATTGTTGTTTTATATATTTTTATTTTATATTTACTTTATATTTTTTTTATTTAATCTTAATTTTTTTTTCTTTATTTCTTACATACTAGGGCTTTTCACCTTTTGCCCCTATTTCGTATAACACATTACATCATAACCTTTCCGTTACATATAGTTCTTTGTTGTTTCCCCCCCGCCCCCTTTATTTACTTATATGTATCAGAGGTATGTATTTATTGTTTGTTCATACTCCTGTTCTCATGGCACTTCAGATTATTATTATTATTTTATTATAAACATTTATATAGCGCCAGTCGTGAGACCTGGTGCTGTACAGAACATAGAAATAGACATGGTCCCTGCCTGTGGCTTACAATCTAAATGACAAGGAAGGGGAGACAGGAAGAGACAGGGGAGAGAACAGACAAACATTCAAGCGGATGTGAAGACTCAGGTGCATATGCTTGGCTTGGTTACAATCAGGTTGGTTGCAGCAGTCTGCAGAGAAGGGCAGACAGTAGGTATGTGGGAACGTCTAGCAGGCATTGGAAAAGGTAGCTCTTGAGAAGGGATCTGAAGGAGCGGAGGGAGGGGGCAAGGTGGATGTGGGCAGGGAGGGAGTTCCAGGCATGGGGGGCAGCGAGGGTGAAAGGTCGAGGGCAATTAGGTGAGCAGGAGAAATGAGGAAGAGTGAGGGAGGGGACAGAGGAAGAGCGGAGAGTGCGTGCAGGAGTGCGTAGGGAGATTAGGTCCAAGAGGTAAGGGGGAGCTTGGTTGTGGAGTGTTTTGAACGTAAAAACCAGGAGTTTAATCAGGATACGTTCAGGAAGGGGGAGTCAGTGAAGAGAGAAGAGGAGGGGCTGCACGTGGTCGAAGCGACGGGCAGAGTGAATGACCTTGGCAGTGGAGTTTTGGATTGAGATAAGGGGGAACAGGTGAGAGCGAGGGAGACCAGCAAGGAGGAGGTTGCAGTAATTGAGGTGAGAGATAACCATGGCATGAACAAGGGTTTTGGCCGAGGAGGTAGAGAGAAAGGGGTGGATCCAAGCAATGTTATAGAGGGCGAATCGTCAGGATTTGGCAACAGAGTCAATGTAAGGTTTAAAAGAGAGGTGCGTGTCAAAGATGAAGCCCAAGCTACGGGCTTAGAGAACAGGATGGATGGTGACTCCGTCGATG
>QEPC01009159.1:1217508-1255825 GCA_003113815.1 Sphenodon punctatus | reverse complement strand
TCCTGTCTCTCAGATTGTAAGCCCTAGGGGCAGGGACCCTGTCTATTTTATTACTTTGTAAAGTGCCAGGTACACTGCTGGCGCTATATAAATGTTTGTTAATAATAATAATATAGCCCATATTACTGAGAAGACAATTAGAGTTTCTTTTGTATGTTTTACTTTCTGTTGGTTTCAGATGTAGTCGACATTATATAGGGGATGTTTATATTGGATGATTTGTATATAATTGACCCACTTTTTTTTCTCCATTTATATTTCAGATATAATATTGGTGATATTGTATAGTTTTTATATCATGATTCCCAAAAGGTAATACCTATTTGTGTTCAATATGATATTTAAGTACTTTTTTGACTATTTATATTGGATCTTATTTATTTGTAGATTTCCCTGAAGAGCGGTTGGATTGGTTTTATGATACATTGTTTATATTGTTTGGGATGGTTTTGTTTCATTATAGTGTTTGACATTGTTTTACATATAATATATATTTTATAATTTATTTAGTATAAATTTTATTGTATTTCCCAATAATAATTTTGTGTTGTAGTGTCGATATGGAAGCCCTGTTCCTCTCACTCCGAAACAGAGTGTCGTCATGAGAGAGAAACTCCTGTGGCTAAAGGGAGGGAATGCTTTCTCTTTGACTGTCATGGTGTAATTGAATTAACAGAATCCTAGAATTTTAGAATTGGATGGTCAAGGGTCATCTAGGCCAACCCCCTGCTCCTTGGCAGGATATCCTTGTCTACAGCTTCATGGACAGATGCTTGTTCAGCAGAGTTTGACAATCTCCAAGGAAGGAGATTCCACAACCTTCCTGGGCAGCTTATTCCATTGCTCAGCAGTTCTTACAGTCAGGATTTACCCCCTAATATTTAACCAAAATCTACATTGTTGCAATTTAAGCCCATCCCCTCTTGTTCTGCCTGCCTTGTCAGTGGTGAACCAATGTTCACCATCTTCTTTGTAACATCCTTTTAGATATTTGAAAACTATCATGTTTCTCCCTACCCCCCCCCCCCTTTAAATTCATTCAAGGTAGCCAGATATTCCTTTACAAAGCGCTCACAGCTTTGCAATTCCAAATGTTCCTCTCTGCTGTAGTGGAAGACAGATACAATGGAGTGGGCCAGAGAAACCAGGACTTGTCCATATAATTGTGGAGTAATAGAGGATCTCCCCCATCATCTGCTATCCTGCCCTTTATATGAGGGTGTAAAGAACTATTGAATCTTGCCTCTGCTTGGTGAGAAGTTTTTTGTTTTTGTTTTGTAACAGTGCTCAGAGACTCATGTTTCTATTGTCCTTGCAGAACCTAGTTGTTATACAAAATGTCACTATTTTTGCTAGATGTGCTGCCTAAATCAGGGGAAACTTTTAACTTGTTTGAGATCTGTATATAGTTACAGTTTTGTACTATTTCTATTTTGCTATTGCTGTTAATAAACATTCATTCATTCCTACTGTTGTTTGCAATTGTTTTAATATTGTTTGCCATGATGACTAAGTGCTAAATGGAATAAATGTTGACATGACATACCAGATATTCCTTTACATCTTCTTTAGTTACCGTGACCTACATCGCCTCCCTCTCATTGACCATGTCCTCCTTGTCTGGTCAACGTTTACCTATTTTGAGAAGACTGAGGCAAAGTACCTATTGAGCAATTTTGCCTTCTGTGCATCTTCTGTTAAAACTGCTTTTCCCCATTGAGCAGAGGACCCACACCTTCCTTAGTCTTCCTCTTGCTTTTAATGTATCGGTAGAATCCCTTCTTATTGTTTCTGACATCCTTTTGCTATTTGGAGGTTGTTACAAGCCTTTGTCTTCCTGATTTTTGTCCTGACATATTAATGTTATTACTTGCTACACTTACCCTTAGTGGCACATCTTTCCTTTCATTTTTTGTATATACCTCTCTTGATTTTAAGATTTTGCAAGAGGTCTTGGTGCAACCATGATGGCCTCTTCTGATTTCTCCAAATTTCTTCTGCATAGGTGTGGCTTGTAGTTGTCTCCAATGTTATCTAGTCTCTTTTGTCTTTAGGAAGAAAAACAAACATGGCACAGATCTTGCAGGTCATCATGATGGATCCCTCACTGTCAGTTTTCCTTCACTCTTGCTTAGAGATGTCCCTCCTGGCAACCTCCCCAGGCAAACTCCCCTGTTGTCTGACCTTGTTTGTTGGGCTTCTATTGCTGGCTTCTGTGTCGCTACCTGGCCTTTAGCTTTGTGATCTGTTGGGATTTGGGTTCTTGCGGAGCTAACCACTAATCAAGGCAGGGCTATGAACAAAGGCCTGAGAGGGCTCCGAGTCTCACACCCCTGGAGCACATGGTCTCCTGCACTCCCTTGTAGCATTTCAGTTTTTACCATATTTCTATCCTTCTGATTATAGCTATCATGTCGTCTTGGAAATGCATTACCTATGGGGTTTTCTAAATCAAACTTGTATTTTGATTTTGTTTTGAAATGTCTTGCTCCTGGAGCTTGGGGCATCCCTCTTGTGGTGTTGTATTTCCCTCCCCCTTCTGTCGGATCAGTTATGCCATCTCTCTGAGCAGTCTGATTTCAGAGAGAGGCTGCAGTCTCTGATGTGTCCAGAACTAGAACAGCTCCAGCAAGGAAACGTGACTGGGGTGGGCAGTAGGATTGGGAGTAGTGGTTACATATTTGTTTGTATTTTTATGCTGTTATCCACTCTGAGTCTTTGAGGAAGGATGAGTTATAAATTTGAGATGGAGCTTAAATTCCTGCCATTCTCCTTTTTTTCCCTTTCCTGAAACAGAAGAAATACTGAACGTGTTGGTGCCTCACCTCACGGATCGCACTCAGTGTGACTGCATCTGGCAGAGGATGTGCTGGCGACTGGTTGAGTGTGTGCCAGATCGCTGGATGGAAGCAGTGGTCTCTGGCTTTGTTGAGTCGGCATCCAGGTAAGAAATCAAGATTTTGTCTACACATGTGGATATTTTATTTATTTAAATGTATACCCCACCCTTCCTATTAAGACTCACCTTCTCTCTTTCCCTGCTGAAAGGAGTATCAGAAAGCAGGGACTGCGGGGGAACTTGCACACCATTCCCTGCAGTCAGAGACTTGTGTTAACTGCACCAAATAATCCTAAATTCTGCAACCTGGGAAGCCAAATTCTGCATGTTCACCATAAGCAGAAAAATTTGCACAATGTCTTCATTTCCATAATTAGACAGTTAATTTATATAATTTTTGCTTCCCAGCATGCACTTGCCCAGCAGTAAACCCATTCCTTTCCCTCAACCATTCCCTCCTATAACACTTCAGCAACAGGCTAAAAAAAAAAATCAACACACACCCCATCAGCAAAAAGAGAAACAATATACACAGGCAGCCCCCACCCCACATAACCTAGCACCACCAATCCACTCCTAGCACACACACTGGGACATCCCCCTTCATCCTCCCACATACCCAAGCTTTACAAACACAGCTTGAGGGCAGACTGTTTCTTCATTGCAGCAGTCACCTTGTGAACTCTCTCCACAGTGGTTGAGAAGTGGGGTCCTCTCCACATGGCATGCTAGCAAGGTTGCCTCTACCTTTCACCACAGCACAGCCAGGAAGAGAGGAGGAAAGCTCACTACAGCTGTCTTCAAATAGAGTTCTGAGCCACGCAGCTTCCTCTTGTAGGCTCCCCTCTGTAACAAAGGAGGCACTTTAAAGGGCCCTTGCTGCCAATCACATGAGAAACAGCATGATTGCAGCCATTCAGTAAATGCGGGTTCCTCCCTACAGCACTTCTGGCTGGAACTGGAGGTCACCTCAGCCAGCATGGCTACATTGTTTATTGTGCCTTCTGCTGGGAGAGGCTTGGAGTTGAGCACCTGCAAGTTTCCCCTCAGCCCACACTCATTATATAGCACCAGAAATGTGCCTAGCACTGAACATTCATTAGTTGGAGATAGGCTGAGATCTCTGTTCTGGGGGGGCTTACAATCTGGGATAGACAAGGAAGAGGGGAAACGTAGGGACAGAGAGAAGTCACAAGGGTAGGTGTTCAGTTTAATTACAAGGGAGAAGGAAACCCCAAATGAAAGGATGGTGGTAGGTGGAGCATCAGTGAGAAGCCTTTTCAGGGTAAGGAACTAGGGAAAGGCTGACTGTTTTCTGCACTGCTCCGTATAGAGAGTATAAACTAATCTGACATTAGCTACCCACAAGTAAGGGTTTCCTGTCATGTTCATTAGGTAGCCTGAATTTCACAATGCATAGCCTCTGCTGCGTGGTACACTCATGCTTGCCACCAACAGTGTATGTGGAGGCCAACCACGTCCACATAGTTGTTGTGATGTCTGTTGGCTGTGTGCCCGTCTGGATCTCAACAAGCTTTGAGCTGTTTCTTGCAAAGATTCTGGCCAAAGATTTGCTTTTCTAGATGGTACAGTGCTTCATGAAAGGTGTGTGTTTGACCTTTGAGTTCAGTTTAATTGCAGTTGGGCAGCAGCTTGCAGAAGCATGTTATAACTAAAGGTAGCATGAAGTAGAGGAGAGAAATTGATCCTTGATGCTTTGCTGTTGATATGTCTTGCTAGGGCCGATGTCTTGTCCCGAATACTGGGAAACCTGGTTGTGAAAAACCGGAAAGCTCAATTTGTGGTGACACAGAAGCTGCTACTCCTGCAGTACAGCTACACGGTAAGGGCTGTGCAGTGTTGCTCTTGAGAGAGGTGAGCTGCTCTGTTGTAAGGCCAACACTTCTGAGGGTGATGAGTTTTTTTTGTCACTGCAGCTCCAGGTCTCTGATCATACGAAAATTCCACCTCTATCCTGGAGTCTTTCCCTGGCTTCTTACCACATGTGTGCGCCTGTGCCTGAGTTGATGGTTACACTACATCTCTCTGCTTTATCTGCCCAGTAGAGGGTGTAAGGCACGATAGTCTTGAAAAGCAAGTGGTTGCTTTTCTGTGTGTTGGCATTGTGTTCTACCTTGTATTCAATAGTGAGCAGCTTTATAACCTTTCTTTCAATGTGCCATGAGAGGTTTTGTGGGTGGCTTCGACAATTTGGGCCTCTAGGACTTTGGCTCAATCCTAGAACATGGTGGGAGAGCTTGGGAGCAAGTTGAAGCCCTTTCCAAATGGTAAATTTCTGCTCTGAAAAACAATTTGATGCTTTGCATTGCAGACTACAATGCTGCAGACCCTTCTTGGATACCTGGCCCTGGACAGCCTTCGGCGTTTGTTGCTGGTCAAAGTAAGTTTGATAACTGCAGTAATATGGTTTCTGATAGGTGTTTTTTTTTTTTTTTTTTTTATTCCTGAGCAGTTTGCCATCCCAGTATGTGTGGTTTTTTTAATCCTTGCATGAAGCAGTACTAGATGGCTTGATGTGGAGCTGTGCTCATCTACTTCTCAAGACGTGCTCTGAAAGGAAGAGTGATGTAGGGGGTTTAGCTTCCCCCTGTTTTAAGTGTCATAGTCTCTCTCATGTTCACCCACCTTCTTTGTATTGAGAAACATAACTGCTTTTGGACAATTCACACAACTGTGAGAGCCTCTCTGCCATCAACTCTGGGCTGCAGCTGAGGAGCTCAGGGTTTGGGTTTCATGGATCTGTCTTTTGGCATGAAAATAAGAGTGAAATTTCTCTACATTTCAAATACTTGAACTAATTTCCAGCGCTGACTACAACAACAAGGAGGAGGAAAACAGGAAAAGCCTCCTGACCTCAATACAAAAAGCTTCCACTGGCTTCTGCTAACGTCGCTGATACTTCCAGTGATGCTGCTAACAGGAAAAAAAGTAATAATGTTCTGCAGCACACCTGAAGTTTAGGAACAATGAAAAATAAGTAGAATTCCATATGAAAAAAAATTACACTGCCTAAAAATAAACCAGGACACTTTGCATTGCACTGCCTTATTAATCTTGTATGTAAATAATCTCCATTTATCCCGAGATAGCTTGTATGTTTAATCTGCCATTTAGGAGTACCCACAGAATTGAGGGCTAGTCTGCTGTGAAGTTTACTGGCCTTTGGATGAAAGTTTTCATGCCTTGTTACTAATTCCATAAACCATGTGATACCCGTAAACCAATATGACCATGGCTAGATGGTGTGTGTGGTGAATGAGACTTGCACAGCTGGATGGAGGGAGGGAATTTGTGCTCCACCTAATGCTGAGTTTATGACCCAGGTACTGAAGGAACTCTTGGAGACCTGGGGCAGCAGCAGTGCTGTGAAACACTCTCCAGTTGAGCAGCAGCTGTACATCAGCAAGGCCATTCTGATCTGCCTCTCTCATCTGAAGGAACCTGAAATAGAGAGCAACAGACAAGGTGAAGGAATGGGGCAGAGGGAACCAGGTGCACCTTTCCCACAGCTGGAGTCTAACTTCTCCTGTACTTTAATTCTCCATTCTCAAAGATCACTGCTCATTGCTGTTATCTTGCAACACACAATTCAGTCCTGTAACTGCTTATAGATGTGAGTAACTGATCACTTGAGCAGACCTACTGAGCTCAATGGAACAGCTTACAAATTATTTACACGTATAGGTATTTGGGGGACTGAGCCATATCCAAAAGTCCTCTCTCTGACATTGGGTGAAAACAAAAGTGTGGGTGGTAAGGCGGCTCCCTGGCCTGGCGAGAAAAACTGCAGCTGCTGCTCTCCAGGTCGGCAAGCAGAATGAAACAACCATGCCTACTGCCACAAGAGCAGTCCTGCCACCTGCACAACCCAGGGGTGGGGGAGGAGGGGAGGAATGCAACAGATGTGCAGGCGGCCAGCCCCACCCCCATCTTACCCTCCATCATGACATACAGCCGTGGTGAACAGCCATGGCGGCCCCTGCTCTGTGACGGCTTGCATAGCTGAACAGGGAAGCCGTGGCGGCCCCAACACGGGGCCAGGGGAAACAACGTGGTGGTCTGACGGCCCAGCCAGGGATTCAGAGCCCCCCCCCCCCCCGTAGCTGCTCTGCCCCCCTGGCGGGGGGGGGATTATTAGATAAATTAGCCATAGGGGAATCCTAGCAGGGTTAGGGCAGGCAGGGGTGTACTTATCATGGGGGGGTCGTCCCCCCCCCATGGTGCATCACACCACGCTGGGCCCCTTCCTGGGTCTTCAGTTTAAAAGAAAAAAAACACCACAGCTGGAGCATGCTCAGAATGCTGCTTGACTGCGTGCCCTTTTCAAAGATGCAACCCACAGGGCTGAGCAGCTCTTCTGAGCATGTGCAGCTCTGCGGCTGCCATCTTTAAAAAGGGCATGTGGGTCTGAGCATGCTGAGAAGAGCTGCTCAGCCCTGTAGCCGCCATATTCAAAAAGGGCGCACAGACCAGAGCAGCACTCTGAGCATGCTCCAGCTGTATGTGTCGGGGGTGGATTTTCTTTTAAACCGGAGACCCGGGAAGGGGCCTGCGGGGGGGAGGGAAGGTCGGACCCCCCTCATGGTAAGTACACTCTGCCTACCCTCGCTACAAACTCCTGCCCGCGCCCGAACTTTCCCTTCTCCCCCACACACCCCAGGTGGAGATGCCAGGCGGGGACTGGAGGGCTGAGGGGGCTTGTATTTGCTCCCCCTCCCCCCATTGGTGTTGCAGCGGCGTGGATCCACATGGATCAAAGCCCGGGTCTCCAGTAGCTCCAGGAGAGCCCTCAGCGCTCCCCCCCCCCCCTTACCGAAGCCTGCAGGAGTCAGAGCAGCTAGTGCGAAGGAAGCAGCCTGCCTCCTTCGTATGCGACCAGCCCCGCCCCAAACATGACGTGAGGGGGCGGGTCCAGCCAAAGCTGACCAGTTGGGGGGCTGGAGCCTCTCTAGCCCCCCCCTGGTGAATCCACTTCTGCAATGACTGCCTGTGTTTTTATAAAGCTGAGTAGCCTGCTGGAGCCCTCTAACATCTGTCTCTTTCCCCTGTGTTTGGTCTGATGTTCTTTATGGCATTACAGCTAATTGTATTCTAATAGAGAAGAAAGCATTAAATTACAGTGAGTCCTACTGTTTTATACTGTTCCAAAGTATGATTCGCAGGATACCTTCAGCTCTTGCTGGGGTGGGAGCAGGAGCAGCTGTCAAGAAGAAACCCAGCTGTACTTATTTATTTATACAGGTATTTTTAACCCGCCCTCTCCTGCCTCTGGCAGCTTAAAGCCTCAGTGTCAGGATGGAGCTGTATAGCTAAAGATATCCTCTTTGCACTGAGCATGGCTACTGGAGACTGGCATAGTGAAATAAATAAATACAGAGGTTCCCCCTAGCATGTGCTGCTTTTGCTTTCAGAGCTGCTCACCAGCATGATGGAAGGAATGAAATGCCATCTGGACAGCAACTTGCCACGGATCCGGCACCTGGGAATGGTTGTAGCAGAGAGCATCAGTTCCAGGATAAATACTGATGGCCCTAGTCTGAAATTCCAGGTGAGACAGTGGAGACTATGCATAGTATAGTGTCTTGGAGAAAGTTCCCCCTTCAAGAAGATGATGATGGTGTTAATCAAATGCCATCCCTGTTGAAAGAAAGGATGTTGGTTTGCAAAGTAGAATTGCACTGAAAAATGTAATGTCAGGATGTGGGATGAGGAGAAGCCAGGAAGGGTAGGTCTCAAGCAGGCAGAGTAAAGAAGACCTGGTAGGGCTTAGTAAGGCTGACTCCAGACATGACACTATTGACAAGGCTGACTCCATGACATGAGCTGTTTTCAGGAGGGGCGGGATATAAATTTGATTAAATAAATAAATATTTGATCATTCTGTTGTATAAAGCCTGATCCCATTTCATTGAAGTGAAAAGAGAGTCATTCTGTTAATTTCAGTGGGTGTTGGATGTAGTTCTAAAATTAGAAACTGGATCCAGAGTCACCTGCGGGCTGCATTTGGTCCCTGGGCCTGAGATTCTCCACATCTGAATTAGAGGAGTTAACCATGTGTTAACAGTTTTCACTGGAAATTGTATGACTTAAGTATTCTCACTGATGGACTCAATGGGTGTTAGCAAACAAGATGGTAGCCCACACCAGGTGGGTGTCCACCTGCCCATTTAGTAGGTGTTTGCCCCCACCAGCTATGTGGCCACTACCCAGTGGACACTCAGCCCTCACTCATGGTGAGGTCCTGGAGCATGCAGTGCCCACTGTGTGGACAAATGTGAGCTAATGTATGCTCTATGTCTGTGTCCTGGACACACAATTAGGTTGTGCGCAGCATTGTGCGTATACAGGTCTGCCAGCACCATAGAGTTGCGGGCGAAGAGCCGAGGAGCGACCATTTCCAGCCCCTCAATATGCTCTCGCTGGCATGCACGTAATGTCCGCATTAAAAGAAGCACACTGCACTATTTGTAAGCATACATTATCCCAGCTCATTCTGGTTGGCAGTACATGCCTGATGCTTGCTCTTTCTGAGCCATTGTGTTCTCGGGAACGACTAGCAGAGAATTACCATCACCGGGGTCATGGATAATACTGACAGCCAGACAACAACCAGCACCATTACCTCCACTGTTCATTCGCAGCCACTTGCTGTCTACAGATCTGCTCGCCAACTCTGCATTCCCTGGACCAAGGAAGAGACCAAGGCCTTTATTGCTCTGGGGTGGGAGCAGAAGGTCCAGTATGCCCTGGTGAAGTGCTACAGGAACGAGGTGATGTTCTAAGAAATCTTGACATAAATGGAACTGCGGGGCTATTACCAGGATATGAACCAATGTTGGCAGTGGGCCAAATACTTGAGGTGCAGGTGTTGGCAGTGGGCCAAAGACTTGAGGTGCAGGTAACAAGGAGATCTGCGCTGACAACTTTGCCTCCAGCTGCTAGAGGTAAACATCACCTTATTACAAGCTCCTTAACCGGTTCCTCTGCATGGATGGAGCCATCGTTGCATCCCGCCTGTATGGCTGCGCCTTTGCAAGGGGCCAGAAGCGCATGAGTATGGCTCCCCCACTGACCACTCCTGCTGCAACCACTCCCACTCCCCCCACGGAAGCCATGGGTGCCAACAGACATTCCTCCATGCCCGTCCCCACCCTGGAGCCAGCACAGGTCGATGCGGACATGGACGCTGTGACTCGCAGTGTGTCCTCAAGCTCAAGAACCAGCCTTTTTTCAAAGAGCAACTGGAGGTTCTGGTTGAGGGCAAGGGGGACCTGTATGCCACTTTAGTAGAGGAAGCAGTGGAGGTGGAGGAGAGAAAGGTAAGTTAATGCACATGGGGTGTGGGGGTGTTTGCATTTACAAAGCTGCATGATAAAGGCTTCTGTTTATTGTTATCTAATTATGTGGGGGTTTTTTGTTTACTGTGTTGACAGGTGGCCAGGAGAGCATGGAGAAACAGCAGGAAAAATCAATGGGAAACAGCTCCACTGAATGGGAATGGAAGGCATGGGAAGTGGGTTGCAAGCAGTGATGTAGGGCAGAAAAATTTCAGTTACATTTTTCCGGAAAACTGTCTAGTTTTAAAAATGCATTGATGAATGGATGAGAAGTGTATGCTATTGAGCTGTCATTTTTTAAAATAGTTACAAATAATTCCAATAGAAATAATTTCCAAGTAAAACTTTGAATTTGTTTGAACATTAAAATCACATTAAGTGCACTTTATTCAATTTTTGTCCTAATATTTCAGTTCATAACTACTTTTGACTATTGTAAAAACTTTTGAGATATTTATCCAGCACATACAAGTCCAGTAAACATGCTAAATCAAATTCTAGTTGATTTAAGGCATTGGAAAACATTTCAGAAAACTTGCATTGGAAAGTTTTCTGATTAAATTTTTTCCGGAAAATCCACATCACTGGTGGCAAGGCACCCTGACAGGCCCATGAGCTAGCAGGTTGGGGAAAGGCACCATGACTGGATAGCAGAAGCTAAAATGGTGGGTGGGGGAGGAAGGGAGAGGGTACAAATAGTGGTGATTGATTTCTGTATGTTCTCACTTCTCTACAGTCACTGTGGGAGAACTGAATGGTGCTGGGATCCCACCGCAGCAATCGCCCCCGCAGCAGATATTCTCAGGCTGCTTTCACACCTTACAAAATGGGCTATTATAATAAGTGGAGATAATACCAGGACATTCTGCAATTTTTTGTAATGTGTGACTGCACTATTCCCCTTTTATGCTGCAAGATCTCAGGTCGTTGTAAAAGCCACATTTGGTAGCTCTTACAATGACTGAAGATCTTGCAGCATAAAAGGGGAATAGTGCATTCACGCATTACAAAACTTCAGCAATCATAATAACTAGTATTATCTCAAGCAATTATAATACCCCATCTTTGTCATGTGTGAAAGCAGCCTCACTTCCATTCAGGTGGGCCGAGGGCTGAAGATTGGGCAGGTGGGATCCTGGACAATTGGGGTGGGAAGGTGTGTGAGGCAGTCAGAACGAATGGCTTTCATTGTTGCCTTGCTACAGGTCTGCCAGTGCATCGGGTATGGGCGGAACCCCCTGCCACAAGCACCTAGAAGAACCAGGACCGCATAGTGGTCAGATGAAATCTGGTACACCGTTAATGGCATGGCCAGGGAGCATAAGGGAGCTGATGTGGCAGAACGCCACACAGTACAAGGCCCTTGCTGCTGATGCCCACCTGGACCACCAGAACAAGCACTGGGTCCACCTCTAGCAGCAGTTTGAGTGGTCAAACAGTGTGATCAAGGAGGAGAGCAAGGAGATGAATAAGGTGTGGGCACAAACGCAAAACAGCCTGTTCCAGTCGATCCAGCTCCAGAGCTCCCTGCTTGAGCATGCTGCTGCTGCTGCAACCATAAGCATTGTTGCTGAGGGTATGGACCGTTTCCTAACTCCCGTGTGCAGTTCGCGGCCCCCCTACATGCAACCTAACTACCCACCTTGGTGTGTCCTCCCCCGCCACCCCCCATGGAAAGCACCTGAGCCCTCTCCACACTGCACTCTCATGGGGGAGCAGTTCCTAGGCCAGGCACAATCTCCCCTGCCCCGCCAATAATTCCCGCATGCCTCCCATGAACACTCCTTCACAGCTGGATTCATGAGGAGGACTAGGAAAATGTCCCCTTGCAATCCAACAAGCGCACTCAGCTACCCCCAAAAGGAGCAGGCACAAGAAGAAATAGTTTTAATTTCTTGTAAATAAAGTACTTTAAATGTTTCTTTTTCATGTACGTGTTAAATAAAATTCTTCAATTTTTCATAATCCATAGTTTCCATGCTTCTGGGAAAGGAGGGAAGTTTGGGAGGGGGTGCCTTGGAGAATGGTGGTATAGCATAATGATAAGCCACTTTGGGAGCTGGGGGTTGGAGGAGAAGGGAACGGGGGATGGGTGTACTGAAAACGGGGTGGGGAGTCCTTTGCCCATACACTTGCACTTGAAGGTGGTGGTGGGGGGTATGGTAGCTGGCTGCATACCTGTGCCTCCTATTGCCATTCCCGGACCTGGGTGACTGCGAATGATAGTAGGAAACAAAGAGGTTCAGGCCTGTGGCTGGCTAATCTGTGAATGCGAATAGGGAACGCACAGGGAAAGGCTGCCTGGTGGGAAATAGCATGGGGTGGGGGTGGCAAGGAGAACGTATGATGTCTTGGTGCTGCGGGGATCCGGATGGAACAGAGGAAAACAGTGACATGCAGGAAAAAGTTTAATGCTGGGAATAGCATTGTGGTTGATGTGCTGGCACAAGGCATCCCACATCTCTGCACTGCTCCGCTCTGTTCAGATGGTCCCAGAAGAGAGGCACTGGTTTGCTGGAGCTTCTTCAATGGCAGATGTTATGGCAATGGGAGCTTCTTCAATGGCAGGGGGTTCTTCAATGGCAGATGTTATGGAGGACACAGGTGGCAGTAGTTAGTGGTGGAGTGGTCTCAAGCTGGAAATCAATCCTAGAAGCCATTGATCTCCAGCACTACTTTAAAAGCCCAAAGGCCCTCTGCACAACAAAGCCGGTGGTGCTGAGCTGCCTGTTAAAGTACCTTTGCTCTGGGGTGTAGGGAACTCTGAACTGTAGGCCTTCATGAGTCAGGGCTTCATGGAGTAGGTAGGGTTCCTGAGAACAACAGGCCTCATGAGCACCACCTCAGTGTATTTAGTTAGTTCAGATTTTACCACACCCTTCCCAGTTGGCTCAGGGCTGCTTATAAGCAAATAAAAACAATACATATAAAAACAAAACCCAAATGCCCAACCTTCCTACCCCAAACCCCCTATCAAGCACCCACGGACCCCCCCCATCCCTGCCCGCCAAATGCCCTAACAAATGAAAAGGTCTTACACTGCCTCCAGAAGATGCTCAGGCTCGGGCTCAGACGAACCTTGGGAAAGGGAGTTTTATAGCATCGAGGCAGCAACTGAGAACGCCTCCTTGTGAACCCTAACCGTATGAATATGACTAACAGGTGGTACCCAGAAAGAGGCGCTCCTGGCTGATCGCAGGGGCCGCAGTGGGCCATGGAAGGACAGGTGGTCTTTCAGGTATGTAGGGCCCAGACCATCTAGGGCTTCAAAGGTCAAAACCAGCACCTTGAATTGTGCCTGGAAAACTATAAGGAGCCAGTGCAGACTTTGACGCACCGGTGTAAAGTGCACCCAGTGCCTCACCCCCGAAGTGAGACAAGCCGTCGCATTCTGCACCAGATGCAGCTTCTGAACAGTCACCAAGGACAGCCCCATGTAGAGCGCACTGCAGTAGTCTAGCCTCAAGGTGATGAAAGCATGGATGACGGTGGCCAGATCTAAGTCAGAAAGAAGAGACCGCAGCCTTCTCACCAGATAGTTGGTGAAAAGCACTCCTGGCCACTGCCTCAACCTGACAGTTCAGGGGCAACAAGGGGTCCAGAAAGACCCCGAGGCTGCAAACCTGACTGACCAGAGGGGGTCGGACCCCCTCAATGACAGCAGTCCCAATCCCTGCCAGATCAAATGGCCAACCATCATCATCTCGGTCTTGTGTGGATTTGGCTTCAATTGGCTTATCCTCATCCAGTTTCCAACAGCAGCCAGGCATCGGGTAAGCACCGAGACTGCAGGGCCTGGATCAGATGAAAAAGAGAAGTAGAGCCGACTGTCATCAGCATACTGATTGCACCTCACCCAAAACGACCTCACCCAGCAGCTTCATATGCATGTTGAACAAGAGGGGGGACAATAGAACCCTGTGGGACCCCACAAGGACGGTCCCAAGAGGATGATGAGTAATTGCCCATCACCACTCTCTGGGACCTCCCAACAGGAAGGAGCAGAACCACTCAAGAGCACCCCTGGTCGTGTCAACCACACCTCATGGTCAACTGTATCAGAGGCTGCCGAAAGATCTAACAGGATCAACAGGGTAGAGTTTCCCTTAATCTCCAGGCGCAGGTCATCGACCAAGGCCACAAGTGCAGTCTCCGTACCATAACCAGGACAGAAGCCTGACTGAAACAGGTCCAGGAATCTGATGGCATGGAGATGAGCCTGCTATGGGGGTACAGGGGGGTGGGGGGTGAAAGAGAAGAGAAAGATAGAAGTATTTCTGAAGGGTTGTATGGTTTCCCTCAGGATCTTATGCAGGTCTTATCTCAAGGGAAGGACCTTAAGGTCATCGTAGGGATGTACAAAAGCTCTTGCCTATACCAAGATAGACAAGAAATGCCCAAAAAACAGATCAGAGCTCAGATTACACTCATAGCAGATAAGCAGAAGAACATGCAGTTCATAGGCAAACACCAGATAGCACTAGAGCCACTCTAAACCTTAACTATCACACACCCCAGGTGATCACAGCAAAGGAGTATACGTGGGGGGAAGGGAAGAGGAACACAGGGCTGGGGCAGCATTTCCACACATGGGGGGTGGAAGCATGCACCTGGTGTGTTGCTGACAGGGAACAAGGGGGGGAAATCCTAACTAATACTACACTGACACAATGGACACAGGGAAGGGGGAAAGGGTGCAAGGCCAAGTCTATCTAGGAGTAAAGGGAATTCAGGAAAGGAGACATAATGCACACAACATACATATCAAACAAGCTACAAGACTTCCATAAGTGCAGTAAGACAGACTGCATGCAGACCCAGGACATTCAACAGCAAGGCTTGTGGCGAACAGAAGCCAAGAGACAGAGCAGGGGCTGGTAAGACCATTAGATAAACCAGCAACTAGTAGGCAATTGTGCTTGTTAAATAGGCTGTGTTCAGCTCCCAGCTGAACTGGATTGCTACCTGGTTACTATGGCAACACCTGGCTTAGCTATCCTTAAAGGGACAGTCTGTGATAGCTAGTACATGTTGTGTGGAGGTAATGCTAGCTTACCCTGTGGGACAGCAGCTATCTCTGTCTGTGGAAGGGGCAAAACTGAACAGAGCCTGGAGCGGTTGGGCAACCACCCATTCAATAACCTTCCCTAAAAAGGGAAGGTTAGAGACAGGCTGATAGCTGGCTGGGGAGTCAGTGCCCAAAGATGGCTTCTTAAGCAGGGGCCAGACAACTAGTTTTAAGAATGTCTGACACTCTACCCTCCTGAAAGTATGTTTCTGTGGAGGGTCCAAAGTCTCCTGTGTACATGTGGTCAAAAGAATGGGGGTCTGATGGAAGATGCAAGTGTTATGGTTCTTCCTGGACCATTGGCCAGCACATCCAGGAACCGGGCACGGTAGTCAACTATGGCCTGGATAACCATAGAGAAGAACCCCTTCCAGTTCAGATGGTCATCCTTGCTATGGGATGGGCAAATGATCCCATCGATCGCCCCTATATAGTTTGGGAACCCCTCTTGCTGAAAGTCCTCCATTACCTCCATGGAGTCGGCCAACTACACCACCCAGTCCAGCAGCACATCCACAGTTGCTGTGCAAACCACTATGAGTATAGTGCACACTGGAGGTTCCACCACCAAATTGCTGGGTGACCGAGCGAGAGGGTCTGGAGTGGTGAGCTTCCAGATGGCAGTGGCAACACGCTTTCCCACAGTGATGGGTGATCGCATTACCATGCTGTTTCTCCAGCTGTGGCCTAAGGAGCTCTACTATCTGCGGGATGAGGCGATGGGACATCCTGAGGTTTGCGACCCACTTAGCTTCTCCCCACAAGGACAGCATGTTCTCCCACCAATATGTGCTTTTCTCCTCTATTCAGACCAGCCTCCTGGTGGGTACAGTCCTGTGTATGGTGTTGGTGATTGAAGCCACGTTTTCGGATGGGTACCTCTCTGTGCGCATCAGCTGCCCTTACACAGCTTTGATTCTCCCCAGCACAGTCTGTTGTCACCAGAGGTAGAAAGTGCATGGCACCAAAGCAGGAGCTGCCTCTGCGGTGTGCTGTGCCCCACTATCCTGACCACAGATCAAGTGAGAGCTTGTCTGTGCCATGAAGTCACATCATGCCAATGACTGCAGAAGGCTTGGATCTGTGTGATTGTTTTCAGGTTCTGCTCAGCAGTTGTAATGAAGGCCTGGAGCACATTAACAAGCACAAGGAAGTTCTTGGCATGCTTCTCCATGGCTGCGGATCTGGCCTCCACGAACTCTGCAGACCACACACCAAATATTGTGAACAACTTAAGGAGCCTAGCTAGGATTGGCTGTGTGCTGCATGTGAGCAACTACTGGTAACTATTGCTCATGTGTCCTCACAGGAGTGGCTGTGGGCCATGCGTGAGCTGGTATTGGCTGCTATTGGTTGAAAAAGATTTTGCAAAGCTTATGCTGGGTGTGTTTCTGTGCTGGCACTGCCAATTCAGGTGACTATTAAACTGCATAGAGCAGTGGTTTTTAACCTTTTTTACAAACCCCTAAAAGTTTTGAATAGAGGTGTGGACCCCTTTGGAAATCTATTGTGTGTATAGGGAACTTAAGTAGATAATTTCTGACACAACTGTTGTGTTAAAAATAAAAATATCAACAACAATACAGTTTTATGAACTCATCATTTTGTCGACAGTCCTAATTATATGGTTGAGCTTTTCTTAGCACAAAGCGTGTGAAGATTTGGTAGGATAGGTGCTTGCCAGTGCTCCCGGTTGCTCTGGCTGTGAGTCATCATAGGGCAGGATATTGAGAAGGTGGGGGTTGGTGGACAGAGTGTGGTGGGGAAGAACACCTGCCTGTTTGTTAGGCTTGTCATGCTAAACCTGTTAGTGGGGACTGCCTGAACACACAAGAAATACACGCAGGGAGCTGCCTGTTTGTTAGGTTCTGCATGCTAAACATGAGTAGGGATTGCACAGAATGAACCTGGACTCCAGTAGGCTATTGTCTCGTTAGTTAACACCCAATGCTAGAGCACTCCGGAAACCAAATGATAGTTGCTAATCATTACATTTAAACCAAAGGTAAACCATTCACCTGCCTCTTCAGCATACTATAATTTCTTACTTTGAATGCCTAGTATGAAGATGATGAAGATACCAAAGAGCTCAAGTTTCTCTTGATGCAGATGCCGCCTCAGCCCCTGGCCGATGACCCTCCCAGTATTGGGTATGTGGTGTCCCTCCATTCCTGTGTCTCTCAGCCTTACATCAAGCTAGTGTGAAAAATCATACTGAGTACAAATATCATGAAGGCCCTGTTCACATGAGTGCAGATAAGGGTTGGGGGAGGTAGTAATGTCGCCAAACAACTGGGGTTAAAGTGTCTCCTGCTCTGGAGCACATGCTTGTATGTATGCTTCAGGGGACATTCTCCTTGTTTACCTTTCTCTTCAGTCCTCTGCCTCAGCAACCCTCAGTACTTCTGCTTTGTGTTTCTACCTCACTAAGTGGGGAGGTGTCTTGAACCCCTAGTTCCCCTCTGAGAATGGAGTCGGAGGAAGCTAGTTACTCTAGAGCAGGGGTGGGGAACCTTTTCTGTCCTTGGGGCCACATTGAATATTCGTATGAGCTTCAAGGGCCACGTAGAGGTTGAGGATGGGGGTGCTTAACGGGTTTATTCAGGAAAAGGAGGGCCCAGATCGTAGATCTGTCCCCCCTACCCTTGTGTGCATGCCCTTCTCTCTGCTCCATTATAACAAGCTCTGTTTTTCAGTGCTTGGGGGTACAGAATGGATCCAGGGGCCAGATCCAGGCACTGGAAAGGGGCCACATAAAAACATACTGAGGGTCACATTTGGCCCCCGGGCCTGAGGTTCCCCACCCCTGCTCTAGAGTAACTTCTGGAGTAAAAACTCCAGATCTGGTATGCTCTTGAGAACATGCCCAAGCATCATGTTCTTAGTGAACGTTATCTGAGTGAGATATGTCATGCCTTGTAATTTCATCTCTGTAGGTGCTAAGCCAATGTGGGGGGAGCCTTTTCTTTCCTGTGGTCCACTTTGGAAATTAGGACAAGCTGTGTGGACCAGATAGGAGCCAGGAGTGGAATGTCCTTGGATGGAGGAAGGAAGCCACCATGGATCAATTCTTTATCTTTAAGTGCATGCCTTCATCTCTGCTCCCTTCCCCCTGAACTCACTCAGTGCTTGAGGGTAGAGGTTGGCTCCATAGGCCAGAGCCAGTAAATGGAAAGGGGTCAAATTAAAAAACAAACCAGCAGGCTGGGAGTTTCCTGCCCCTAAGCTTTGAGCGCATGATTTTAGCTCTGAGGGTAGGAAGCCTATATATTTTGTTAGTTTCTGTGTAGGTGTAATTGGTATTTTATTTATTTATTTATAAAAGATTTTTATCCTGCCCCTTCTGCCCACATGGCAGCTCGGGGTGGCGAACAACAAATTAAAACAATAAAAACAATTTAAAAGTTAAAAATCCCATATGCAGGGAGAAAAACAACCCTCCCAACCCACCCCATCCCCCTTCACCAAAAGCCTGGCAGAACAGCCAGGTCTTACACAAACGTCGAAATGACAGGAGAGTGGGGGCCAACCGCGCCTCCTCCGGGAGCGAGTTCCACAGCACAGGGGCAGCCACTGAAAAAGATCTAACATCGGTGGCTACCCACCTCGCCCGGGGAACCTCCCAAAAGGCTCCCACAGACGATCTCAGGGGTCACACGGGCATGGGGAGTGACGTGGTCCCGGTATCCTACTCATTCTCTGTACTTTAAAAGCCTTCTGCATCATGCAGTGCAGCAGTCCATCTGATTTGTTACTCCTTAGTTCCCATAGCTACAGGTTTTAGAATTGTTTATCCAAAGGCTGCACTTCCTGGGCTCCTTTATACTTCTAGGGAACCTGGATTTGATCCCAACTAGGGATGGATCTACATATGGAGTAAGGAATCTGTTACTAACTCCAGGTAGTCTGGGAGTCGTGTTTCTTCCAGTCTGTTACTAAATGAAACCTATCATAAATATGTATACAAATCTCACAGCTATTTCACTCTTGAAATATCTCAGGTTTTGCAGAAGCTAGTGAACAAAGCATACCAGTGAGACCGAGAAGTATTACTGTCTCTATTTTACAAATGGGGAGTCTGAGAAACTGAGACTTGGTCCCACTTGTCAGAGCTGGGAACAGAATCCAAATCTTCTGAATCTCTTGTTGTAACCACTAGAGGTTTCCTCCCCATTTATTCATGGTTCTCATAACCCTTAAGAACGTATGCAAAACAAAAGAACGTAACAATGGGCTTTTTTATAAGGGTAGACAGTATTGAATTTTAGTAGGCATTAAAATCGGCTCAGGAAACAAAGCAGTGAATGAGCTAGCCTTGCCCTACTTATATCTCCACACTTGTCCAGCATAAAGCCTCCTCACTTCTCCTGCACCACATTATTCTGGCTTCACATTTTCAAATCTGGCCTTTGTAGGTGAACCCAGGCTGAAATAGGGCTTCAGGGAGGAAGGGATGCATAGTGGGGATTTTGCCCTTGAAACCCTAATCTGTTGCTTGTGATTGGAATTTTGCGACATGTGCCATGATCCACTTATTCTGGAGTAGCCCCACTGAAGTAAGTACCACTTCGGAGTAAGTGGTCTGTTCTCTGCTTAATTCTATTTTGTAGCTTTTAATCATTTGTTGTCGCCTGCTGCAGGAGGGGCAGTCTATCTATTACACCAAATGTTGTGCTGAATTCCAGTGTGGAACCTCATCCATGTGTCTCCTTGGTGCCAGATAAGGGGTCCGACTCTGAGCTTGACAGGTATGTGCTGAAACTAAACCACTAAGCAACAAAACAAACCTTGGGGCCTTGAAAACAGACTTTCAGATACAGGTTGTGCTTTGTGCAGTAGAGTCAACTTTGGAATGTAAACTAACACAGTAAGCCTGTGCTTTCAGTTTTATTGCAGAAGGGTGTTTTATATCATGATACAGATCTGTTTAGTGGTTTTGTCTGCTACTGGATTTACTGCTTGTGCTTATTTACTTAATTTGTTCCCCCATTGATACGGACTGTCTTAGTTCCACTGCATACATTAAGGTGCCCATTTTGTTATTAGAAACGTTTTGTTCCGTCCTATACAGCAGTAATAGTCACAGGGCTGTAAGTGATTCCAGAGGTCATCTAGTCCAGCCCCCTGCACCAAAATAGGACACACCACACCTAAACTGCCCACACAGAAAATTCCACCAACAAAAAAAGAGCCTATAATAAAAATCTGCCTCAGGTAGCACACTGATGCCTGAAATAACAGGGAATAATCTTATAGAAGAAAAATCGAGATGTCTCAAAAAAGTGAGCCATGGTCATGCTGTAGAGGAAGGCAAAGCCTCCCCTCCATATCATCTCCAGTCTGACCTGGGGGGAAATTCTTTCCTGGCCCCAAAGATAGGGTAGGGAACTTCAGGCCCAGAGGCCGAATGTGGCCTATGCCTAGTTTTTATGTGGCCCCTATCCACTTTCTGGATCTGGCCCTTGGATCCAGTTCCTACCTCAAAGAACTGAAAGACTGAGCTCAGGGGGCATGCACACAATGATAGGGAACAGATCCACAATCCAAACTCTTTCTGAGTGCATCCCTGCCCCCAACTTCTACACAGTCCTTGGAGCTTGTACTCCTTTTCAGAAGAGTTAGACCCTGAGCATATGTGAAGGCCCATCAGTCAGGCACCTCTTTCCTATTTGAGGGTAAGAGATCAGTGCAAGTCAGAGGAATGGAGTTTAATTTCTCTTCGTTAAGACCTGCTATGTCTTCTGAGATGCCACTGCTTGCAACATCAGTGTTTATAGGGAAAAAACGCAAAATATTCTTTCTACTTGTTCAATGATGAGTATCTGACTTTGTTTGAGAAGTTAGATCCCTTTGTCATGTGTCTGATTTTTGTAAGTCCTGCTCATTCACCTGATTAGGACGAACAGCCTAGCACAGAAGAGCGTGCATATCTCATTTCCTGGTGCTCAGTAAAGGAAGCAGTTTAGTCACTGAAGTGTGGTGGGGAAGCTCACAGAGCTGAAGGACACTGAGGCTTTTTATGCAATCAGAAGAATGAGTAGGAAAGAGGATCCCACTCAGCAAACTGTCCACACCAGTGTCTGATCCGAAACTGGACTGACAAAGTATGCAAAGAACAGATAGGAAAGAGTCTTGTTTCCAGAAACATGGTCTGGAAAAGAATAGAAAAACGGTACAGCTGAGCTAGAAAATTGCAGGGTAATGGTACTTTAAACTGTATAATTTCAAACTGTGTCTTAAAGTATGGGCAAAAGTTCTGCAGTGTGAGTTGGAGATGTCTCTCATAACCAGGTTTTGAAATTAGCTTCTGTCTAGAGCAAATGTGGAAATATTTTTTTATTAAAGATGGATGATATCTTGATTTTGGTTGCCCAGCTTGCTGGTTGTTGGTCTTTATTCCCTCCACTCTCTGTGGAATTATCACCAGTGGGTTGATTTTCCCCTTGTTTTAGACTGTGGACAAGCGACTCAGATGGTTAATGTTACCTGTTGCTTAAGGAAATCAGATTCTTTCCCTTCCCCCACATTCCCTACATACTGTGAAGAGATATTCGATTTATGCAAGTGGGGGTGCAAAAAAGTCTTTTATTGGTTCACAACTGATTAAAGATTTTTAAATTCATTATTTTGATCCAGTAGCCTGTATTATTAGCTCTGATTCCTAGCATTGTGTGTGTGAGCAGTCTGACTGAAGCTAGTATTCCTGTGCAGTGAACCCTTTTTATCTGCTAAATTACTCTATATTTAATTGTACCTATGAATGCATTTGGAGCACCCTAAGGAGCTAGACCTCTTTGTGTTCTGTGGAGATGGACTCCAGCTGTTCAACTTAATTCAGAACATTTTATATATTTCTTTTATGGGGTTAAAGCAAGTAAGTGTCTTGAACCAAAGCCATTTGTTGTATTTTGCAAATTCTTGCTCCTTGATTCTGTCACTCATCCCACACTCTTAACATTTGTCAATAGACATTTCTGTTGTTTGCCAAGTCTTTGTAGGTCCTTGTTCAGACAAGCCTTATTTTAGGTCATAGATTTTATTTTAGGCCACCTCTTCCGCTTTGCCCTCCCTGACTTCTCGCTCCCCTCACCTAACTCCTGCTGATACCCTCCATCCAGTACAATCTGTTACCCGAGGTCTGTGTACTCATATGCTCACCACATGGACCAGCCAGCCATCATTCTCGATGTAACCAAGCCAAGCACGTGCACCTGGGACCTCGCATTCTCGTGAATGTTACACTCCTTGTCTCTCCCTCTGTTCCCCTTCCTTCATCCTTCCCCCCCCCCCCCTCAGATTGTAAGCCCTAGGGCAGGGACTGTCTATTCAATTACTTTGTAAAGCAACAGGTACATTGCTGGTGCTATATAAATGCTTGATAATAATAGTAATAATAATAGATGAGAAGGGTATGTGATTCCAGCCTGGAGGGAGGAGAGGGACAAATACCCATGAGAGCCAGTATGGTGGAGTGGATAAGGTGCTGGACTTGGACCTGGGAAGTCAGGTTCGAATCCTGTCCTAGCAATGAACACACTGGAGCAGGATTCAAACCTGACTTCCCAGGTCCAAGTCCAGCACCTTGGGCAAGTCACAGTCTCTCAGCCTCAGTTCCCCATCTGTAAAATGGAAATATGTGTTTGTCTGTCCCCTTGTCCATCTTACATTGTAAGCCCACTGGGCAGGGACCTGTCTCTGAAAATCTGTGATTGCACTATGAAAATGCTGTGTATGCTTAGTAGCACTATAGAAATGATAAGCAGTAGTAATAGGATAATTTTTGTGTCATTTTTTTCACAGTGATGATGACCTCATCCCTTATGACATGTCAGAGGATAAGGAGCTGAAGAAGACGAAGGCTCCCGTGTATATCCGGGACTGTATTGAAGGTAGAAGATTTTGTGGAGAATCTATTGTGATCCTGTCTCTTGGTACACATAGGGTAATTCCTGCTATCAGCTGACCCAAGGAGCTGTGTAGCACAGTACGTTTTGCTCAGGATTTGAGTTGTTTGGTTCCTAACAGCCTCTTCATCTTGGTTGCTTATTTATTTGTGATGCTGTCTAAAGGGCAGCTATTTATTTGTAACAATGCCATTTGAGAGTTGCCTCTGTGCAAGAATCTGTCTCCCAGGAACCCCTGGGCTGTATGGCCTGCGGCTGGTTTTTATTTGGCACTTTACCAGTTCCTGGATCTGGCCCATGGATCCATCCCGTACCCTCAAGCACTGAAAGGGAAAGCATAGCATAGCTCCTTTAATGTGTCTCTCTCCAACTCCGCCTCCTCCTCCTTCCCCCTCTCAGTTGGTGTTCCTCAAGGCTCTGTTCTTGGCCCTCTTCTCGATCTATACCACATCCTTAGGCAAGCTCATTGCCTCCCATGGCTTCCAATACCACCTCTATGCTGATGACACTCCACTCTATCTCTCTACTCCCTCTCTCTCTCCCTCTGTTCAAGCTCGTCTCATCAACTGTCTCTCTGACATCTCTACCTGGATGTCTCAACGTCAACTCAAACTCAACATGGCTAAAACTGAACTCCTTATCTTCCCCCCTCATCCTTCCTCTCCTTCCTCACTGTCAATAACTATTGATGGAGTCACCATCCTGCCTGTCCCCCAAGCCCGTAGCCTAGGCTTCATCTTTGACTCAGCCCTTTCTTTTAAACCCTACATTGACTCTGTTGCTAAATCCTGTCGCTTCTCCCTCCATAACATTGCTAAGATTCGCCCTTTTCTCTCTGTCTCGTCTGCCAAAACTCTTGTTCATGCTCTGGTCATCTCTCGCCTCGATTACTGTAACCTCCTTCTCACTGGCCTTCCCCGGTCTCACCTTTCTCCCCTCATCTCTGTCCAAAACTCTGCTGCCAGGGTCATCTACCTCGCCAGTCGCTTCGACCATGTGCAGCCCCTCCTCTCTTCGCTTCACTGGCTTCCCCTTCCTGAACGAATCCTGCACAAGCTCCTAGTCTTCACCTATAAAGCTCTTCACAACCTTGCTCCCCCCTACCTCTCTGCACTTATCGCCCTCCATACTCCAGCCCGTGCACTTCGCTCCTCCTCTGTCCCTTCTCTCACCCTTCCACGCCTTCCCTGCTCCCCTAAGCGCCTTCGTCCCTTCTCACTTGCTGCCCCCCATGCCTGGAACTCCCTCCCTGTCCACATCCGCCTTGCCCCCTCCCTTCATACCTTCAAATCTCTCCTTAAAACTCACCTCTTTCGCTCTGCTCTGTCTGACTCTTTATCCTGCTGAGCCACTATTCCTATACCTACGATCGGTTTACCCTTATCCTTGCAACATGGACCTGCCTGCTGTCATTCTCATCGTAACCAAGCCAAGTACGTGCACTTGAGACCTCGCATCTTCATGAATGTTAGACCCCTTGTCTCTCCCTCTGTTCCCCTTCCTAAGTCTCTCCCCCAGCTCCTGTCTCTCAGATTGTAAGCCCTTGGGGCAGGGACCGTGTCTATTTTATTACTTTGTAAAGTGCCAGGTACACTGCTGGCGGTATATAAATGTTTGTTAATAATAATAATAGAGCCAGCATGTGGGCACGCACTTGAGGCAAGGCCTGAATCTCTGGGCAGGATCTTTCCCCTGATCTGGTGTATCCCCTCTGTCCCTTCCCAGTATGCCCACTCAGCACTTACCCAGCATGCAAGTCTTATAATAATTTTCATAATGGGCTGGGAGAAGAACACTTAGATAGGTTATCCCCCCATGCTGGTCATCTTGTAGTACGCCTCAGTGGAGAATTTTCCCTAAAGAGCAGAGAGGGAGAGGAGGAATGGAAACTCCTGTGATTTCTGTCTGCAGATGCTGTATCTCATATGGCCAGACAAGTTAAACTGGCATGTCTGTTTCTTTCAGTTTTAACTGGGTCTGAAGATGCGGACAAATGGGAAGTTACAATGGAGATTCTGGAGATCCTGATTCAAAGGAATTCAGCTGCAGCACAAGAAGTAAAGTTGTCTGGACTGATAGCTCCGAGTGTACTTTTTATTCATAGGGTTGCTATTTTGGCATCAGAAATGGGCTTAGCATAGCATAGCCCAGCCCAAGCTTGAGGGTAGGGGCCTCTTCAGGAGAGACAGGACTGTCTGAAGTATCTGGGCTCAGACCCCTGACTGGGACTCTTCTTTGAGTAATGAGATGCAGCTGCGAGTCTGGAAGGAGCAGGGCACAGACTTCAGCAGTGGCAGCAGCAAGGCAGTAGTAACTCTTGCCGCTTCAGCTCCCATTACAGTGGGATGGATAGTGCCTCCAAGGCATCCTGGGCCAAACAGTCTTCAGGAAAGCTATCTGTAGAGCAGCCATGACAGCCAAGCAAGTGCAGCTATTAGAATGGGAAGACAGCAAAACCTTCCACCCTGGAATTCCTTTGTGCTATTCCAGTATTTTTGATTCTTCACTGAAGAGGACTTGGAGAGTACTGGGTGGCAAGGGAAACATGGGGGTAGGGATGCTGATGTGATGACCCTTCGTGGGGATTGAACTCTGAAATCTCAGTGCTGAAAGGATGAGCCCCTTGCAGCTGAGCAAGAAGAGTCACTCTAACAGCAGTCATTGGCTGTTAGGTGGGTCAGTTACTAGAGGGGAACACACAATGCTTGCTGAACTTGTGGGTTACACCACTGTGCTCTTTGTTTCTTCCCATCCCATTCTTTAACTGGCAATCAGGCAGGTGTTTGCTAACTGCTGCGAGCAGACCTTCCCCAGCAGCACATAGCTTGTCATGCCCTTTGCTGCCATGCAGTATACTTGGTTCTTAGGCCTTGCGTCTTCATCACCAGTCCTGGCATCTAGGATTGTGAGAGAAGCAGCCAAAATGGTGAGCTTGTGCCTGCTATCCCTAAGAACTGGGCAAGCTGCAAAACATCAGGTGGCCTCCCAGCTCCTCTTTTTTGTGCAGGTGAGTGTGGAGCTGGCGAAAGTGCTGCTGCATTTGGAAGAGAAGACCTACATCGAGGGCTTTGTGCAGCTCCGTCAACGAGCTCTGGTGACTATCACTGTCATAGACCCAATCCCGGTGAGTCCGTATGCTGCTCCTTCCTTCCGCTCTGGCTTTCCCGGTGCCAGATTGGATAGCTAGGTAATGAGTGGGGCTGTGTTTCCCTGTTCCTAGTAGCTAGTTCTCTGCTGCACATGGGTCTGAGCTTGTTACTGTGTGGCCAGACCTTTGCGACCCTTGGGTAGAAATGGCTATAGAAAGGCTAACGAGTCTCCTTTTATGAGCTGTGCACTTTCTTCAGCTGGGCCTAGCAGTATGTTTCACTGAAATTCCTGCTCCAGTGGTTCTTTTCTTCCCCATTTGCTGGATTTCTTCCCTGCCCCAGTCAGGAAAATCTGGGGGATGGAGGCAGTGGAATAACTTCTTCCCTAGTTTTTGACTTATGCTCTTTTTACTTATGCAGGTGGCACAATATCTGACGTCCCAGTTCTATTCTTTGAACTACAGTCTCCGTCAGCGCATGGATATTCTGGATGTGAGTGGTGCATGCCTTTTTCCTTATTCTGTTGTGTCTCCTCTCCCCCTCCACATGCCCACTGCTGCCCTGGGAATGGTAGATATGTAGGACTAAATCCTTTGCTCCTAGTTAAAAAGGAACAGAGGGGGAAGCTGTAATGTTAACGGGAGTGACTGCACTTTGCTTTCTGCTCTCCCAGGTTATGTGCAGTTGTAGGGCTAGGATGGGAAGTGACGGATGCACAGCAGGGGTATCTGGAAGGAGCCAGTGATTTCTGGGGGAGAGGGGTCCCTCACCAGGTTACAGTGCCTTCCTTTTCAGCCTGCCTCATGTCTTGGGGCATCTTCCCAGCATGCCACACCTTATCACTTAGTGCAACTAGAGGATGAGCCCCTGGCTTGGACGCTCAAGCACATAATCCTGAGAGGAAGTTGGTAGCCTGGAATGGGGGGAGGGATCTTCCACCCTCATTTCTCCCTTTCATCAGGGAGCAGGTGATGGTCATTCCTAATTTTTTAATGAGACTAGTAGCTTCTTACAAAGCTTTCTCCACTCACCCAGGTACTAGCTTTAGCAGCTCAGGAACTCTCTCAGCCCAAGACTGCTGGGAAAAGCCAGGCCCCCAGCACTCAGAGTCTCTGCAAACAGATCCTACCTGGCAACCACACCTCACAGGACTGGAGGAAGGTTGTGGAGGAGAGGATCAAAAACAAGACCCGTCGGTTTGCTAAGGTAATGATTGTGGAAATACACATGTCTTTCTGTGCACTCGCAGGAGTAACTGCAGGGCAGCAAATAGAGCCACCACAGCTCTATCTAGGAAAGCATGCAGTGGATTCAGCGCAGCCTCAGGGAGCCCAGAGGACTTGACTTCTACAACCTTCTGCCTCTCCCTGTAGGAGAGTGCCTAGTTCTTTCAGTTAGGGCAAACAGCAGTCTCTCTCTAGGGGGTGGAGCTGCTTCTGTACTCTGGAGTCTCAGAACACTCCGCCCCAAACAGGGACCTGTCTGTCTTTGTTCTCCAGAGCTTCCCTCTGCCCATCTCAGAGTGAGGCTATTGTTGTCATGCTCAGAACTGGCTGTCTCCAACCTGACATCCCCACCCCTTCAAACTCAGTAGGTGTATGAGATGATAGCTCCCCTGAAGTCCAGGTTCAGTCCATGCAGCCCCCACTCACATGTTTAGCATGTAGGGTCTAATAAACAGTCAGCCCCCTTGCGTGTATTTCTTGTGCATTTGGGCAGCCCTCACTCAGGTTTAGTGTGACAAGCCTAATACCCAGGCAGGCATTTTTCCCCATCACATTCCACCCACCAAGTCTCCTCCCCCTTTCTCGGTATCCCACCCCCTCGCGTGACTCACAGCCACAGTGAACAATAGGAAGAAGAAGCCACACCAGCTGTTTGTTTCTTCTGAGCTATTATGACTCTGGGAGGCGGTCCAGCACCTGCTATCTTAGCCCACTATTTGGGTTTATACCTGGGTTTATATCTACCAGCACTTGGCGACTGGAAAGAACCTTTTGCTATGCACAGAATGCTGAGTTTTATTGAGCAAACTGCATACTTTATTGAGCACCTGTAGTGAAAATTGAAAGTAAAAATTAAAACCACCGTTTCTTGCATCCATGGATCACAGTTATGTACTGATAGGTAGCAGTTTTATTGGGGTTTCACCTGCTGTGGTGTTGGAAATCCCTCTCGGTTCGCATAAAATCCCCAGTCAAGCATGTGCCTCTTGTACCCCCTCTCTAGCATCTTCTGCATTACTGTACAGTGGGGGCGGAAAACATCCCTGCTTGCAAGGGTGGTCTGCACTTCTCCAAGTGTCCAAACCTCGTATATGGCAACAAGCTCTCCCTTCAGTTGGTTCACATTCCCTGTAACCGAGTCACTTGTTTCCCAAAGAGATTAATCTCTGCCATCCGATCAAGGCACTCTTGATGGGCCCGTGGGTGTCCTCTCACTGTCATCAGGTCAGTGATGAGAAAAAACGATAGGGAATGTCCACCATCCGTTAGTGACTGCCCTACTTCTGGCAGTGCACAGACATCCAGAAAAGTCACACACTCATGCCATCTGGGGCTCCCACTCTTCCATTCTCCTCATAGCTCTGCATCCTCCTCCTGCTGGGTAGTTCTACCATTGACCGCTAGGAGGCAGATGATACAATTTTTCTTCACTGCGCCTGCGTCAACGGAGCTACCCGGTTCTCTCGCCAGTCCGTCGTGTGCCTTTGGACCGTTAGGACGTGCGGCAGTTCCTCGAACCTACAGGAAGGAGAAGAAGAGTTGTGTGATTATTTGGCGGGGCACTTGGGGGTAGCGATCCCGGACGCGGTCTCGGGATCGCTCGGCCAGGCCGCAAAGTTCATTTTAAACCACCACCCCCCAAAAAAACCCGCCGGCTCCCTTGCATGACGCCGGGGAGCAGGGGAGGCCACCTTCTTCCCGAGTAGCGGGAATTTTCTGCCTAGCGGCGCTCCCCCTGCCTTTGTCGGTCAGGGTTAGTGCTGCTTGGTCCTGCTGACTAGAGAAGCCCCTCCACTTAAAAAGAAAAAGGAAAAATAGAATTCAGGAGACCGGAGGATGAGCTCTGCCGAAAAACAATCGGCCCCCCCTCCCACCCCCGCTGGCAGGTCGGAGCCACGGCCTGCACAGGAGGGAGCCCAAGATCCTCAGGTACCCTCTCTCACTTCCTTAGCCCACTCGATGGGGGAAATTATGGCTTCCCTAAAAGCCCTCACCCAGACAAAACAGAAAAAAGGCGGGAAAAGGAAGAGGTCTCCCCCTGAACCCGGCCCCTCTAAAAGGGTTTTGAGGGCGGGAAAATCTAGGAAGCCTAGCAGGAAGGCGAAAGCTCAACTAGGGGGAGCAAGGCGACAGTTTTTGTCTTCACCTCAGGATTCTGAGGTGGAGGAACAGCGGTGGGAAAATGAGCAGGACTGCACCTCACAGCTGCAATCCCTTTCCAGCTCAGCCTCCTGCCCTTCTCAGGAGGAGTCAGAGGTAGAAGAAGGGGAATGGGTGGATTCCACTGCAGACCCTAAAGATAGGGAGAGACAATTCCAGGGAACATTACAGGGAAGAATTGCTTTCTCAAGTCATTAAGACTCTCCAGCTTAAAGAGAAGCCCTCTAAGGAAGACTCCTCCGAGTCACAGGAGGAGGAGGAGACTAGAGAATACATGCCCTCGGTGCATGGGAGAGACCAGGGCCTGCCCCTAGACAGGAAATTTGAAAAAATAGTACTAGAGGAGTGGAAACACCCAGATAAGGCTTTCAAAATGAACAAGGCCCAGGATTCCCTGTACTCTTTCTCCAGGAGAAAGGAGCCCTTATTCAAGAGCCCAAAAATAGACGCTGCTGCTGCCTCTCTGGCCCGCCAGATGGTTTTCCCCACCGAGAGGGACTGTCACCCTAGGGATCCAACAGACGGGGGTGGACTCTGCACTAAGGAGGGCAGTTGATTCCACTGCAGTGTTACTAAAAGTCAATATTGTGGCATCTTACGTTTCCAGGGCCCTCCTGGCGTGGATGCAGGAGGCCCAGGACCCCGAACTATCAGAAAGAAGGTCACAAAAGTTATCATCCCGCATTTGCATGGCTACCGCCTTTCTGGCAGATGCGACTACAGATGGGCTATCTTGGTCTGCCAGAGCAATGGCCAATGGGATAGCAGCCAGACGGAGGGTATGGCTCCGCTCTTGGCAAGGGGACACTACAGCCAAGAACCTCCTCACCTCTGCCCCTTATAAGGGATCTAAGCTGTTTGGGGTGTGCCTCGAAAAGGTACTAGAGGAAGCAAATGTAAAGGACAAGCCCAAGACCCTGCAGCAGGTGTCTGCTAAGAGGGGATTTTTTCGAGGCCACTCGTTTAGATTCAGAGGTTTTGGCGTTCCCAGCAGGAGAGGGCACTTTCAGGGCCACAGAGACTTTACTACCAACTTTGCCTTTCGAGGAAGAGGCTTCAGAGGGGGCAGGTTTGACAGACGTAGGTCCAGGGTGGCTAGCTCCTCCCAAACAAGACAGGACGCCTGACTATGCCGCTTCCCGGGTAGGGCGCAGGCTACAATAATTCAGGACAGCTTGGGAAGGATCGGTTTCTGATGCCTGGGTCCTATCCTGCGTTGCAGACGGTTACCGCATAGAGGTAAACCACCCTCCAAGGCAAAGGTTCATTGCCTCACCAGTCTCCAAGAATCCAGAAAAACATTTAGCCTTACTATCCGAGATCCACAGGCTCGTGGAAATTCAGGCAATAGAAAGAGTACCGGAGCAGGAGCGTTTCTTGGGTGTTTATTCCATCTTATTCCTAGTAGCAAAGAAGCTGGGAAAGTGGACAGCTGTTCTGGATCTCAAGGGCCTAAACAAAGTGGTCAACGAAGAGAAGGTTCAAGATGGAAACAGCTCTGTCAGTGTGCCGAAATCTGCAGAAGGGCGACTGGATGGCATCCCTGGATCTCAGGGAGGCATATCTCCATGTCCCAATCTGGAATCCACACAAGAGGTGGCTCAGATTTTCATACAACGGGGAACATTGGCAGTTCAGGGCCCTACCGTTCAGCCTCTCATCAGCCCCCAGGACTTTCACAAAGATCTTGGCCCCTCTGATTGCCAACCTTCGCAGCGAGGGCACTCACATTTATGCCTACTTGGACGACATACTGATCAGGGCCTGCTCCCCCTCTGCAGTGGAGAAACACCGGGCAAGACCATTTCCTACCTGGAGACGCACGGCTTCATAATAAACAGAGAGAAGAGTCACCTCGAACTGAGCTGCAGGTTGAAGCATCTGGGTATTCTAATAGATACCTCCTCGGATCAAGCATTCGTACTACCGGAACGCCGAGAGAAAATTGTGACGCTGATCAGGCGACTCAGACAGCGAGGGCGCATGAGACTAAAACAACTCGCAAGTCTGTTGGGCCTATTAGTTTTGTGCATAGGACAAGTGACGTGGGGCCGTTTCAACCTTGGCCCCTTACAGAGGCAGCTAAGAGGTTTGCAGAGAGAGCTCATGCTCGGTCTCAATCCATGGGTCCCCATCCCACGGGAATTAAAGCTCTCAATGTCCTGGTGGTTAGACCCAGAAATCTTCCAGGCAGGAGTGCCTCTCTCGGAACCAACCAGGGCAGTACTGACGACAGACGCCAGCCTCCAGGGATGGGGAGGGCATTCAGGGGTTTACTCAGCTCAGGGGCTGTGGTCCCAGAGGGACTCGGGCAGGTCAATCAACTGCCTCGAACTCAAGGCCGTCTGTCTAGCATTGCAACAGATGCTTCCGACGTTCCCATCCCGTCACCTTCTCGTATATATGGACAATGTAACAGCAAAGGCTTATATAAATCACATGGGGGGATCGAGGTCGAGAGAGCTGCACCGGAAGACAATCAAGCTTTTTGCGTGGGCACAGTCGCATCTATCATTGATAAAGGCTCTACATATAAAAGGCCTGGACAACAAGCGAGCCAACTGGTTGAGCCGCCAGACTCTGGACCCTCACAAGTGGACCCTCGACAGATCCGTGTTCCAGCAGATCGTAGCTTGGTTCGGCCTACCCATGATGGATCTATTTGCGACCAAGGAGAACACACTGGTTCCTCGTTTCATGGCACAAAGGCGATGCCCAGAAGTGGAGGGTTTCGACGCTCTGAACCATCCTTGGCCCAGGGGCCTCTTGTACGCTTTCCCTCCGATTCCCTTGATCCAGAGAACCATAGCCAAGGCAATCAGAGAACAGGCTCATCTTTTGCTGATCACCCCGTGGTGGCTCAGGAGACCTTGGTTCTCCGAACTCATAGAACGCAGCCACTCTCAGTATCACAGACTACCACTTATTCCAACGCTAATCACCCAGGGCCCAGTATGCTGCGCAGAGATACAGACGTTAAAGTTAACAGTGTGGAACTTGAGCGGGCAGCTCTGAGGGCGAGGGGCTACTCAGAGGCAGTCCTGAATACGATCCAGCGTTCTAGAAAGGCGGCCACGAGAAGAAGTTACCAAGCCACTTGGAAAACGTTCGCTGCCTGGTCGCTCCAGCTAGACAGGGACCGTAGCAGGGCAGGGGTCGTTCAGGTCCTGGAATTTCTTCAGTTGGGTTTAGAAAAAGGGCTCAGAGCTAACACGTTAGCCAGGTAGGCAGCTGCCATAGACTCAGTTCTTAGAGCAGTGTCAGGCAGAATAGTCTCTTCCCATAAGAATGTAAGGAGATTTCTTAGAGCAGCTAGGATGATTTCTCCCCCGGTAGTGCATAGGGTTCCTTCTTGGGATTTAAACTTAGTACTAGAAGCCTTGACTAAGCCTCCCTTTGAGCCCCTGAGACATGTATCTTTATATTTTATGACGTTAAAAGTTACCTTTCTCGTTGCAGTAACGTCAGCAAGACGGGTCTCCGAGCTGGGTGCTCTGTCCATAGAGGACAACTTTTGCATATTCCAAAAGGACTAAGTCTGGATCAGGCTTTCCTGCCAAAAATTAATATTGTCTTCCATAGATCTCAGGAAGTTATCTTGCCCTTCTTTTGTCCCAACCCTCCTCACCCGAGGGAGAGGGCGTGGCATACTTTAGACGTGAGACGAGCTCTTAAGATTTATCTAACAAGAACCAAGGAATTCAGGCAATCCCCTGCTCTGTTTGTGAATATCAGGCCGGGGTACCAGGGGTGCAAGGCTACTAAAACCCTGATATCTAAATGGTTAAAACAGGGTATCATTGAGGCTTATAGAGCAAGGAGTAAAATTCCTCCCCTTCAAATCTGGGCTCATTCTGTGCGTAGTGCTGCTACTTTGTATGCTTTTAAAGCAAGAGCCTCATACGAAGAGATATGTAGGGCAGCTACGTGGGCCTCTATCCACACTTTTGTTAAACACTATAAGATTAATGTGTACCAATCCGCAGAAGCTGCTTTTGGAAGAAGGGTGTTGGAAGCGGTACTGGAGTCCCCCAGTGCTGTTGGCTCCCACCCTTAACTGATTGTCAGGAGGCTTGGGTACGTCCCAGCAGGAGGAGGATGCAGAGCTATGAGGAGAAAGGAGAATTGGTAACCTACCTTCGGTGAATTCCTTTCTCTCATATGCTCTGCATACTCCTCCGACCCTCCCTGCCAAACAGCACTATTTAGGAGCAGGGGGCGGGGGACTGGTACCTTTTTTTCATTACATTCAGAAGTTCTTTGAGAGTTTTTCATAGTTTTGTCCTATCTGCAAGTTAGGATAGGTAGTGTTTGGGGGTTAACCATTATTTTTTCCTAGTAATTGTATTCGGAACGAGGAGACTTCAGCTTGCGAACAGACTGGCGAGAGAGCCGGTAGCTCCGTTGACGCAGGCGCAGTGAAGAAAAATTGTATCATCTGCCTCCTAGCGGTCAACGGTAGAACTACCCAGCAGGAGGAGGATGCAGAGCATATGAAAGAAAGGAATTCACTGAAGGTAGGGTACCAATTCTCCTTTCTGCTGAACTTGGAACTGCAGCAGGGTTGTGCAGTGTCTGCACTCCATTATACATACATGGAACTCCATTGTGTGCATGTCCCACCCTGTGAGCACATAGGCTGCCTCAGAGAATGGACCTGACAGTTCTCTTTGTACATCAGGTCTCACCCAAATGTCAGCAAAGACCAGGGTATCCATCACCCCCCAACTCCTCTGTTCCCTGTACCCAGGGTGGCCACAGCACCCACAGACAAAAGCTGAAGCCATTTGTCTTTCCAGGGCAAACAACCCGCAGCAATAGCTTTCTATGGTGTTATGACCTCTCATGCTCATTGCAAGCAAACACTGTTACTTTCAAAAGATAAGAAATTATAAGAGTAGCTTTTAACCAATGGGCAGCTTTGCTCCCACATACATTTTGAGCACAGTGATCTTCACTGTCTTCAAGATTCCGCCACCTGCTCAATTGTTAACATTTCAATTGTTCCCTCCCTACCTGCTAAAATGTGCATGCTTCCACGGTGCTAACATCTGTAAGATTTTAGAACATAAGAAGGGACATTCTGGGTTGGACCAGCATCCTGTTGCGCTTAACTAAGTTTCCGCTTAACTAACTTCTTCATCTTTGCATAGTTTTCCTTCTTGAAGTTAAACACCCTTGTGACAGACTTATAGGTAATATCCCTCCTAATAGCATGTTGAACCTTATTATATTGTGATCACTATCAGGAAGTGGCTCTGCCAGTGTTATTACTTCTACTAGGCCCTCTGCTCCAGTTAGGACAAGATCTAAAATAGCTTCTCCTCTTGTGGGTTCCAAGACAAGCTGCTCCAGAAAGCAGTTATTTATGGTGTTTAGGAACTTGGTTTCTGCAACACATCCTGAGACATTTTCCCAGTCAATGTGGTAGTAGTTAAAATCAGTCATTATTACCACAGTTTAATAGCCACCTGGATTGGTAGTGCCAGTGTAGCAACACACACACACAGCATAAGCTTTGCAAAAACTTTTTCAACCAATAGCCAGCCTGTAACCAATAGCAGCTCACGCTCAGCATGCAGCTCATCTGTAAGGACATGTGACCAGTAGTGGCTAGTAGCTGCTCATGTGTGGCAGTGCGCAGCCAATCCTAGCTAGGCAGCCACCTAACTCTTTAAGCTGTATGAAACATTCGGTGCATGGTCTGCAGAGTTCATGGACACCAGATCCGCAGCCATGCTGATGGATGCTGAGAACTTCCTTGTGCTAATTATCGGGCTCTAGGCCTTAAATTCCGCTGCTGAGCAGAATCTGTTAGCGATCCAACGGAACTAAGCTTTCTGCTGTTGTTGGCACAACGCGATGTCAAGACACAGAAAGGTGCTCTTTTGATCTCTGGGTTGGAATAGTGGGATGCACCACACTGCAGAGGTGGCTCCTGCTTCGGCGCCATGCACTTGTCTACCCTTCAGTGAAAATGGACTGCGCTGGAGAGGATTGAAGCTGTGCAAGGGCAGCTGATGAGCAAAGAGAGGTACCTGTCGGGATACATGACTTCAATCACTAATGCCATGTGCAGGATTGTACCCACCGAGAGGCTGGTCTGGGTGAAAGAGAAAAGCACAGACTAGTGGGAGAACATGCTGTCCTCATGGGGAGATGCTCTGAGTGAGTCACAAACTTCAGGATACACTGTCACCTCATCCTGCAGATAGCAGAGATCCTCACGCCACAACTGCAGAAACTGAGCACGATGATGCAGTTACCCATCTTCATGGAGAAGCATATTGCCATTTTCATCTGAAAGCTCGCCACTCCAGACTCCTGCTGCTCTGTCGCTCAGCAAATTGACATTGGAACCTCCGTGGGTGGGCACCGTACTAGTGGAATTTTGCACAGTGATTGTGGAAGTGCTGCTGAACCAAGTGGTGCAGTTGTCTGACCCCGTGGACATAATGGAGGGCTTTCGGCAGGAGGGGTTCCCAAACTGTATAGGGGCGATCAGTGGGAGCCGTATTGCCATCATCTGCCCACCCCATAGCAAAGATGACTACCTGAACTGGAAGAGTTTTTTCTCTGTGATTTTCTAGGCTGCAGTGGACCACCATGCCTGGTTTGGGAAGAACCATGACACTCGCATCATCCATCAGTCTCCCTTCTTTCTGCTGCATCTACACTTTGGATCCTCCACTGAAACATGCATTAAGGGGGGTGCTCATGAGGCCTGTTGTTCTTAGGAACTCTGCCTAGCCCTTGAAGCCCTGGCTCATGAAGGCATATAGAGTTGCCCACACCCCCGAGCAAAGGTACTTGAACTGGCAGCTCAGCACTATCTGCTCTGTTGTGAAGAAGGCTTCTGGGCTTTTAAATCAGTGCTGGAGATCAATAGCTGCTAGGACTGATTTCCAGCTAGAGTGTGCTCCCCTGCTAACAACCGTTGCCTGCGTTCTCCACAACATCTGTAAGACGAGTGGGACTGCATTGGAGAATCCCCCACCAGTTTGCTCCAGCAAGCCGGTACCCCTCTTCTGGGACCAGCTGAATAGAGCAGAGCAGCACATAGCCAGAGAGATCCCTGATGCCTTGTGCCGGCACATCAACCGCAGTGCTATCCCCAACACCTACCTTCGGTGACAGTTTAATGAACATCAGTTAACTGTTTTAAATGATCTTTTTGTAATATCATTAAAGCCTTTAAAAATGTTTCCTGTGTATCGCTGTGTTTTCCTCTGTCCCATCCGGTCCACCCCAGCATCCAGATGGCATACATTCCTTCTTTGCCCCCCACCCCTCTTTTTCCTGCCAGGTGGCCTTTCCCTGTGCATTCCCTGTTGGCATTTGTAGAGTAGCTGCCTGCAGGCCTGAACGTCTGCTTTTCCTGTTGGCATTCTCAGACTAGTCAGGTCTGGGAATGCCAATAGGAAGTGCAGAGGCACAGGGATGCAGCCAGCTATTCTGCGACTGTCCAGCACCCAACCTTTGCCTGTGACTTTCCCACAGTAGCTCCCTTTGCACCCTGGCTCTTCTCCACTGGGCTACTATGCCTCCCCCCTCCCCGCTCTCCTAAAGTACAAGTGCATGGCCAGCAGACTCCCGCCCCCCCCTTCCTTTCCAACTCCAACCCCAAAGCGGCTTACCACTGTGTCATATGGTCATTCTCCAAGCCCCACCCCCACAAAAACTTCCCTCCTTTCCCAGAAGCAGCACAGGAAGCATGGATTATTAAAAAAAAAAAAAGAACTTTATTAAACTTTATTAAATTAAGGAACTATAAATAGATGGTTATATATACTGTTTGTGTTTCCTGCTTCTTTGTGGGAGATCTTGGTACACTCGCTTGTGTGGGCAGGACTAGCAGGAGGACATCTTCCCGATCCTCCTCTCTTGGATCCAGCGGTGGAGGAGTGTTTGCGGGAGGTGTGCAGGAATGATTGGCAGGGATGGGCATTGTGCCTGGCCCAGGAATTGTTCCCTGGCATGAGCGCAGTGCAGAGAGGGCCCGGGTACGTTCCCTGGGGGTGGAGTGCAGGGGTGGGGGGCACCAGGGTGTGTGATAATAAATGGGCAGGTGGACGCTGACTTAGTGTGGGCTATTGTCTCATTAACACCCAGTGTTTTGCAGAGAAAGAAGTTGCTTGTTATCTCTCAACACCTCTCTCCAAACTTTCTCATGCCATAATAATGGTGGGATGTTTTTTTTCTAGGCAGCTCTTGCTTTGCCTTCAAGTCACGCTCCCCCTCACTCCCCCCAATGCACTGCATTGGTCACCTGCTATGAAATGGGGTCATGAGGAAGGAAGGAAAGATGTATAATGAAGGAGCTATCCCTTGATTGCCGTATCAGCATGGGCACAGCTGGGAAGTACCATCCACATGTAGGTGCATAGTGGGTGGCACGTCCCTGGGCACTGGAAGGAATGCTACAGAATGATACACTGGTGACCCTAATTCCTGCTGCCCTACTTCCCTCTCTGTGGAGGTGGAGGCTGAGAGGCTGAGTAATGTTACTTGCTGCTGTGAAATGTTCTTCCTCCAAACTTTTATGGTATCCTACCTCTCCTCCTACTTCTCTGACCGCTCCTTTAATGTGTCTCTCTCCAACTCCGCCTCCTCCTCCTTCCCCCTCTCAGTTGGTGTTCCTCAAGGCTCTGTTCTTGGCCCTCTCCTCTTCTC
>QEPC01009159.1:1172899-1216560 GCA_003113815.1 Sphenodon punctatus | reverse complement strand
CAAGCCAAGTACGTGCACTTGAGACCTCGCATCTTCATGAATGTTAGACCCCTTGTCTCTCCCTCTGTTCCCCTTCCTAAGTCTCTCCCCCAGCTCCTGTCTCTCAGATTGTAAGCCCTAGGGGCAGGGACCGTGTCTATTTTATTACTTTGTAAAGTGCCAGGTACACTGCTTGCGCTATATAAATGTTTGTTAATAATAATAATAATAATAATTTTGCACAGGGTCCGTCCCAAGCAGAACCAGCGTGTGGTCCCAACGAGTTCAGTTCTGTCGCTGGCCATTTCTTCTTCCCTCTTCTTCAGAATTTTGACAGGTGAGATTGCAAGTGCCTAAGGTCCATGCCTGGCACAGACCTATAGTGAGATGCCAGTAAGAGCCATGAACCTTGGTTTGTTTAAATGCAGCGATGTGTAAGCTGAGCCACAAAGAGCTTGCAGATCTCTCCTAAGGGGATCAGTGGCTGAGGGGTGACTAGAACTCTTGAATCCTAGCCCCCATCTTTGTGCTGTTGGCGTTTCTGAGGAGGTCACAGCACAGCAGCAAACTGAGACAACCGCTTACATTTTCAAAAGCAAATAGTTATTTTTTATGTGCATGGCTTTATGGGTGCTCAGTTTGCCACATAAAGGGGCCTGATTTTCTGGAAATGCTGACATCTGCCCTCTGAAAAATGAGTGTTGACCTGGGTAGCACAAAATTTTGACTCCTATAATGACTAGTTGTTTTTGCAAATGTAGGCTTCAGTGAGCAAAAGGCTGCATAGCAGGATGCGCATCCTAATGAGCATGGCTGTGCACCCTGTGGATTTGAGGAAGCCAGTTTGCAGGCAAGGCTAAGGGAACTATCGGTTTCAGGTGAGCAGGACAAGACCCTGAGTGACTCGTTGTCACTGCTCGGAGTTAGAGAGCTGCTGTGCATCGAATCTGATTGCGCCAAGGGCTGATACAGCCAAGCCTAGAACCTTGCTAATCTGCACACACACACCCTGGCAGAGAGAGATGGTAGCAGGGGTAATACTGTCATGAAGCCTTTCACCCTGGAAGTGTCTTTATTTTACTGCAATACAATACAAATATGATCATTAAAAAAAAATCAGACCTGGCCAACCAACTCAGCAAAGCACATCCTCCTACATGCTCTCCTTGCTTTGTTAATTGTCCCCTCATTTGCTAAATCAGTTCTTAGAAACTCGCAGTGGCTTAAGGCTGAATCATAGGCCATAGAAATCTGTGCAGATTCCCTCTGATTTTACTGGGATTTGAACTGGCTCTTTGTGGGTTGGAGAAAGGTCTGATGGAGTGGTTTGCTCCATTCACCAGATCTTGCTTTCCTCCTGCAAAACGCTTTGTACCTCTTTAAAAAAAATCTCTGGTTTTTTTGGTAGCTGTGTAGTACCCATCTAGAGTGGGCACGCTAGAGAGGAGAGAGAGTGTTCCAGAGAATCCTTTGGTTATAAGGAGTAAATCTTTGGTAAGACTACTTTAAGTGAGTCCTCCGTATGTTTAGAAAGCCCCTTCCAGCTGCACTGGGGTTAGACAGTGGATGGCAGGGTAAGGCAGGCTGTGTTTTGGAGGAATCTTTGGGTTTTATCCAGAGATCCCTTGGAGCCCTGGATAAGTCTAGAGGTGACAGAGCGCCCAGTGGTTTGGGACTTGTGTAAAACAACATAATCCTTCCACCTTCATGTTAATGATGTTTATAGATTTTTAACAGGATAATCGCACAACACTTTTCAGGATAAGGAGTCCATCTTTGGCAAGGACAGCAGTGAAAATAGACAGGTGTAGATAAAATCTTCTGTAGCAGGACAACCCCTGAGAGGTGAGTCCTGGCAGGATCCGCACCCTAATGAGGCAGCCCACTTGGGATCTTTGCCAACTCATGTCCTTTATTGACAGTGCTCACTCCTTCCCCAGTAGCATTCATACATAGCTGGTTTCATACGTATAGGCTCCAGGGTGCCTCTCAGCCTAGGCCCCTTCTGGCCAGGCACAGTCCCTTCTGCAGCCAGTCTTTCCAGGGAAGCAGAGCCCTCCAAGTTCTGCGTCTCCCTTGGTCGCCTTCTAGACTGAGAGCTCAGCTGTTCTCAAGTCCTTAGGGTTGGCCCACGTTCAGCCACAGTCAGGGTGTATACTATTTAGGCGTTATCCTTCATGGTCCTAGCACCTGCACCTCCTTTGGCACCCATTGTGGCATAATCCTCCTCTATACCATGCACCTGTTCTTCTCTGTCCAGTGCTACTTAAAGGCCCTGAGCCCTCCCAGACTCCCGTGGAAATTTTTTATTAAAAAATTCCACTGAAGAATCGGGGCCCTGCTTAAAGGGCTGCGCGCTCACTACCGCTACACTGTTACTTAAAGGCTGGCTCCTGCAGGAACTTACTCTCGGACTAAGGGCCTGTTCCTGCAAGGGAGCACCGTGACCCTGTCATAGCTTCCACATGGGGAGAGACTTCAAAGCCTTTCTCCTTCACTAGACTAAAAGGGACATGAGAGAAATTCACCCTATTGACTCTCATAATGCAAGAATAAGAGGGAAATTAAATGAAATAAAAAAGCCACCCAAAAGGGTTGTGAAGAAATGAATAAAATCCTAGTGGCCAGGTTCAGTGGCCTATAAACTCTAGTGGTCAGGTCACTGGACTGGGCACTCAAAGGCCCTGGGTTCTAGTTCCATTTCTGCCACTGGCCAGCTGAATAAATTTGGTAAGCCACCTACTCCCTCTGTTTTGTTTGCCACCACTTGACTAGAGCTGAAACTTGGTCCTTGGTTTTCCCTGGAAAACCAAGGATCGAGGTACTCGACTCAGTTTTCTGAGTTCCAGGGTTTCGAGGAATGGCCCCTGAAACTTCAGAACTTGGAAAATCCTCAGCCGAGTACAGGGAAGGGGGCTGGAGGTCAGCACTAGGCCCCTGCTCTCCCTTCCCTGTCCTCTTCTTCCCCCCCCCTCCCCCCCGCCCTACTGGCCAGGGAGAGAATAGGCCAACGGGAACCAGGTAAGGGCAGGGGGGCTAGCAGGGGCTATGAGCCGGAGTGCTAAGGGTGGCTGAGGGGTAGAGTACTCACCCTCCGGAGGGGCTCTGGCAACATCTTAGGATTGGGAGAGTGCGGGGTATAAATTAAAAATGAAATGAAATGTTTCTTCCTCTGGACCAGGTAAGTTTTTTTTAAAAAAAGAAAAGAAAAAAGACTGGGTATGCTCAGAAGGGGCCATTCGGCCCTTCTGAGCATGCCCAGCTTTTTTTCTTTTTCTTTTCTTTTTTTTTTAAACTTACCCTGTCTGGAGGAAGCCATGCATCGCAGGAGCCCCTCTGGAGGGCTAGTACTCTACCCCTCAGCCCCTGCTAGGAACCCACCCCCTCTTCCCTGGTCCAGTCCCTCCCCCATAGACTCCCTCTGGCCTCCTCCTTGGCCCCCGCCCTCAGAAACTGCTCACAATTATTCACCAAAGGTCCTCGGTCACCAGCCCGAGCACTCGGGGAACTCGGCCAGTACTTGTGAATAGTTTGATTCAGCCCTACACTTGAATATTTTGTCTGTTTACACACCATCTCACACACTGTGCATTGTTAGGTGAGGTAGAGGTGCAAGGAGAATGTTTGAAGCATTCTGATGGCTCTAGCTCACTTGTGGACATTGTGGAGGATTGCATGTCCATTAGAAAAGAAGGGTGTAGATTGCTCTTGATTTGGGATGCTGCAGAGTAATTCCTAGAAGCAGCCACTTGGAGGCTCCCATATGCTAGCTCTCCAGGATACTAACGCAGTATTGGCAGAATGCTTTGACTGAAATTGCGGTGATTAACACAGTATTGGGCAATGTTTCTGTGAATGACAAGGTTCTACAGCATGTAATCTTTTTGTCCACAGTGCTGCTTGCAGATCTGTTTCCTCCTGGCAGGGTGCATGGATTCATAACTGATAATGTACATAGCAGTTGGACACAGGGTAATGAAGGGCCCAGGCAGAGTCCTTGCTTGCCTGAGGAAGGCCCAATGTAGAGCGCTTTAATTCAGCTCTGAATTCTGCTTCTCTACAGAAAGATACAACTTGGGGACTCCGTGTGAGATCCTTCCTAGCCCAAGAGACTGAGCAGGGCTGTTCTCAGCTTGTTGGGAAGGGGGTGGGAGCCACTAGCTTCAGTCAGACCTTTGACTTTTTCTGGTGTGTGTGGGTAGATTTTGTCTTAGAGATGGGAGGTTACTCAGCTTCCCTACTATATGAAGGCCAGTCAACCTGAAGGAACTGTCTATATTGCAGGCCCCTGATGACCTTTGACCTTCTGGGAGATGACCAATTGGTGCTGGGCAGACTGGCTCACACTTTGGCGATCCTGATGTTCTTCGCTGTCAACACCACGGTGAGGAAGGAAAGACCTGTAGCACAGGGCCCAATGATGGCCATGAAAGGGAGTCTCCCCTTGGGTGGCCTCCAAGATAATGTGCTGAGCTGTGTGCACTCAGACTGGGAAGCACATCTTGGTGTGATTCTCCTCCTTCAAGATAAGTGACCTTCATCCCAGATGGGACCCTGGATCCCAGATGGGACATGAGACATTCATGCAGGGCTGTGAAGAGGCAGACAGCTCTGTGCTCAATGCTATCATGTGCTGGACTCATTGGAGACACCTCTGTCACCTAGTCTTTGGACAAGCCTGCGTGTTCCTTCTGAGGCCTGTGTGCATCTGAAGTTGTCCACTCAAAGTCATGGTCAGATCATTACCTTCTGAAGGCCCTGTTCTCTGCCCTCCTAGGCCCTCATTGGGTGGTGGACCAGTTAGGTTGGTCCTCCCTCAGGGCCAATAGAATTCCAGAGCTCTCTGGAGAGAGATATCCACTGATCTTGATGGCTGCTGTGTCAATGGCCTACTTGAATGGTGGATAATACATTGATCTTGGCCATTGACACAGTGGCTTCCGGGTGTCCACTCCCACTACTGAGACAGTTTAGGTCCTCCTGGGATACGGAAGACCTGAGGTGCTGGAGCAGGAGGTAGGCTGTTAGAGTGCAAGTGGTGCTCAACACATGCTGAAGCTGACCTTTTGAAGAACTATAACATGGCTGTGGTGGTGACGAAGAAAGCTTTTTTCACCACTACCATAGTGTTTGCAAACTGCTGTCTGGTAGAGCTTTCCTAGGTGGTGAACTGCCTGGTGAATCCGTTCCATCTGTTGCCTGCTATGATGAGTTTGCCACCTACTTTGCAGACAAAATTGCTCCTATTCAACATGACTTGGGAACCATGATATCGGATGCAGAGTCAGTTTGGGAGTAGGAAGGCTCTGTCTTGGCCTGTTTGTTTAGATTACTTTCAGTTGGTACAGGTGTAGAAGGTTGGAGTTGTTAATGCCTCTCTCTGAGAGGGTGGGTTGTGGGATGGCCTCAAATCTGTGGTTGTCCATTCCTTGCTCAAGAAACTCTCTCTTGATGTGACTCCCTGCCACTCTGCTATCCCTCCCCCCAGGTAACCATCTTCAAAGGGGCTGCTGCCCAGGGGGCGTGGCTGGCCTGGAAAGGGGAGTGGGGTGTTGGCTCCTTGTTGGCCAGGGCCCTTGGAAGCCCCTCCACCTGTGACCACTCTGCTATCCCTCCCCCAGGTAACCACTGGGCAGCGGCCTCTGGGCACTGCCAAAGGGCAGTAGCCCGTTTGCGTGCCATTCGCGGGCCAGAGTGGTGGTGGCAGCTGGACGTTTTTCACTGGCTCCCGGACTGTGACAGGTGTTCACTAGCTCACCAGGTGCTGCTGCTGCTGCCACCACTGCCCAGACTTGTTGCTGCTTCCCGGAGCCGTGCTGCCCAGCCCCACAGTTACCAGCTTCCCCGTCCAGAGGAAGGGGGCGGGGCCAGGGACACGGCCAGGACTTCCGGGTTCCGGTGCAGCCAAAAGCAGCCGGCTGCCCAGCTCCGCTGCAGACACGCACTGCAGACAGCAGGCCCGAGGGGGCCGGGGGTGGGGGGGAGGCTTTAGCTTTGTATTTTAATGAGGGATTGGGGTGGGAATGGGGTATTTCTTTTATGGGGGAGGGGGACAAGGGGAGTGGGTTAGGGAGGGGAGGGCTGACCCCCTCGGTGTGAGGGAGGGGTGCATCCCTCTGAGAGGGAGGGATCCTCTGGTGGCAGAAGAGNCCTCTGAGAGGGAGGGATCCTCTGGTGGCAGAAGAGGATGTGGGGTGGGGATCTCTCTCAGGAGGCTGGCGAGGCGGCCTCTGGGGGGGTGTTGGTGGAGCGGATCCAGTGGGGGGGCGGGGGGCTGGAGCCATAGAGGTCGTTCTGGGCCGGGGGAATTATGGTTCTTCTGAGAGGCAGGTTCGATCTGTGAGACGGGACAGATGGTGTGTTTCTGTCCCACTCACTGGCCCCAGGCAGGTGGTGAGGTGATTAGGGATCACCTAGCCTCGGCTTAATGCTGATAAATGCGAGATCAGTAGCGAATAAGTCAACTGCGGTCCGGGAGTTGATCCTGGACCAGGCGGCCGACCTCGCATGTATCATGGAGACCTGGCTGGACAATGAATCGGGACCTATGCTGATTGATCTTGTTCCAGCCGGGTACTCTGTGCAGCATCAGCCGCTGCTGGGGTAGTGGGGTAGCTGTTATTTTTAAGGATGCCTGGTCCGTGAGGAGATTTCCTGTGCAATCTATCATGGGTATAGAGGGTCTCCATCTGAGTTTGGATTTGGCTGGAGACAGGGTAGGGATACTGCTGATATACCGTGCACCCACCTGTATGGCAGCCTCCCTACACGCGCTGACTGAGCTGGTGTCGGAGGTGATCTTGCGGCCCCCCAGGATGATAGTTCTGTGAGGCTTCAATATCCGTGCCAACTCCAGTCTTGGAGGGGCGGAGCATGAGTTCATGGCTGCCATGGCAACCATGGACCTGTTTCAGAGAGTAGTGGGCCCCACACATGTTGGAGGACATACCCTGGACATGATATTTTGCACAGGCCTTGAGGTGGGGGAGGTATCAAGGGTGCCCTTGTCATGGACGGATCGTTATCTCCTCTGGGCGGATATCCTGGCGCATATCGGCCCTTGGGAGGGTGTGGAACCAGTTAGGTTGGTTCACCCCCGAAGGCTTATGGAACCTCCAGATAGCTCTAGGGGATGTTTCCTATGACCTTGATGGCGCTTACTCGATGACCTCGTGTCTAGGTGGAATATCAGGCTGACGGAAGCCATTGACTGTGTGGCTCCCAGGCGTCCACTCCTGAAGTGCCGACAACGCAGCTCCCCATGGCATACGGGGTGAGCTGCAGCGGATGAAGCAGGAAGGGTGGCGGTTAGAGCGATGGTGGCATCATTCGCTTACTGAAGTGGACCGGTTGCGGCATAGGGTCTGGTTACGTACCTATGCCGTAGCAGTGCGGACAGCAAAGAAGGTTTTCTTTGCTGCCCGCATTGCGTCTGCTAAGTCCCGCCCGGCTGAGCTGTTCCGGGTGGTGAGGGGGCTGGTCAGTCCGGCCTCCCTCCTCCTGGACGTGGAACCATCAGATGCTCGCTGTGATTTGTGTGTGGACATTTTTGCGGGTAAAATCGCTCAAATTCACCACCGTTTTGTTGCAACTATTTTAGCAGAGACTGGGTCTGAGGCAGTGGAAGCCCCATCTTGTCCTGTTTTGTGGGATGAGTATCAGACGGTGTCGCCCTCAGATTCAGGGGATGCTCTTGGGACTGTTCGAGCCACCAATTCTGAATTAGATCCATGCCTGTCCTGGCTGGTTAAGGCTAGCCGGGAGACATTGGGGCCGTTGCTGGCGGGGATAGTCAATGCCTCCCTTGGGGAGGGCAGGGTGCCGGGCTGTCTCAAGGAGGCAGTGGTGCGGTCTCTGCATCATTGGACGTTGATGTCCTTGCTAGTTATCGGCCAGTCTCTAACCTTCCCTTTTTAGGGAAGGTTATTGAACGGGTGGTGACTCAGCAGCTTCAGGGGCATTTGGACAGGATTAAATTTCTCGATCCCTTGCAGTCGGACTTTCGCACGGGTTATGGTATGGAGACTGCGCTTGTGGCCGTGGCCGACGACCTCTCCCGTGAGTTAGACAGGGATCGTTCAACCCTGTTGATCTTGTTAGATCTCTCGGCTGCATTTGATACCGTTGATCATGAGTTGTTGGTGACTCAGCTGCGGGACCGGACAGGGATTGGCGGGACTGTTATTGAATGGTTCCGCTCATTCCTGGCCGTGAGAACCCAGGGTGTGGTGCTGGGGGAGTTTTCATCTTCCCCACGAGGCCTCACATGTGGAGTACCGCGGTGTTCTAGCTTATCCCCTCTCTTGTTCGATGTGTATATGCAGCCTTTGGGGGAGGTTGTTAGGGAGTATGGAGTGAGTTATCATCAATATGCTGATGACACCCAGCGATATCTTTCATTTTCCTCCGACTCAGGCCCTGCAATCTCGGTGCTTACCCGGTGTTTGTCTGCTGTAGGGGATTGAATGAGGGCGAGCCACCTGAGACTAAATCCTGACCAGACGGAGGTGATGGTTGTGGGGAAGGCCGGGGAGGTGGTGGCCCCCATCATTGATTCGGAGTCTGGGGTGCTCCTGGACCCACAGCTCCACCTGGATGCTCAGGTGACGGGTGTAGCGAAAGGAGCATTTCGCCAGTTACATCTGGTGCGTCGGCTTAGGCTGTATGTCTCAAACTTGGATCTGGCCACGGTCATCCATGCTTTTATTTACCTCAAGACTGGATTACTGCAACGCGCTCTATGTGGGGCTATCCTTGGTGTTGGTTCGGAAACTGCATCTGGTACAGAATGCGGCGGCCCGTCTCTTAATGGGGACGGGCTGCCGCGAGCACATTACACCGGTGCTTTGCTCTCTGCACTGGCTGCCGGTAGGTTTCTGGGCTCAATTCAAGGTGTTGGAGTTGACCTTTAAAGCCCTAAACGGCTTGGGCCCTGCCTATCTGCAGGACCGCCTCACCCAACAGGTCCTGGAGCAACCCCTGCAGTCGGCTGGGGGCGCCCTCCTCGGGGTTTCCTGGGTGTCTACTATGAGGGTGTTCTCCGTGGCTGCGCCACGGCTGTGGAACTCCCTCCCGTTGGAGATCCACTTGGCTGCCGACCTCCCCTCTTTCTGCAGACAATGTAAGAACCGGCTGTTCTGCCAGACCTTTCCTGAGGAAGATGGGGGTTTTACATTGTTTTAACTGACATTATTATGGTTATTTTAATATTTTAAATGTTTTAATATATTGTGAGCCGCCCCAAGATGCCTGAGGCAGGAGGGGGGCGGCATATAATTTGTAAAAATAAATAAATATAATAAATAATAATTACTACCCCATTTCTAACATCCCCCTTTTAGGGAAGGTTATTGAATGGGTGTTTGCCTTGCAACATCAGGTGCACTTGGATGCTATCTGATTCCGACCTAGACCCCATGTCAGTCAGAGTTCTGTCCTAGGTATAGTACTGAGATGCTTTGGTAGTACCAGTCAATGATCTTAACCTGGAGATCAACAGGGAAAACAGTACCCTGTTGATCTTATTAGACGTTTCAGCAGCCTTTGATATAGTTGATCTTGAGGTGTTGTTGACACAACTGCAGGACTTGGTAGGGATCTGCAGGACAGCTCAAGTGGTTCTGCTAGTCCCTGTTGTGGAGCTCAGCGAGGAAAGTGATCGGCAATTGCTCGTTGTCACCTCAGGACCTCTCCCGTGGAGTCCCACAGGGTTCCATCTTATCTCCTCTATTGATCAACGTATATCTTAGGTCATTGGGCGAGATCATGTGAAGATTTGGAGTGAGGTGCTATCAGTATGTTGATGACACCCAGCTCTGTCTTTCCTTCTCATTCGACCTGGGTTCTGCAGTCTCCATACTTATTCGGTGCCTTACTGCGATTGGGGACTGGATGCGGGTGAGCCAGCCAACTGAAATTGAATCTTGACAAGACTTAAGTGGTGATGATTGGTTGGTCCTGTGACTTGTGTGGGAATAGGGACACCCAGCCTCCTTTGGTCACTCAGGTTTGCAGCGCTGGGATGTTTTTGGACTCATTGCTGCATCTGGAACATCAGGTTGTGGTGGTGGCCAAGAGTGTCTTTCACCCACTCCATTTTGGTGAAAAAGCTGCAGCCCATTTTTTCAGAGTCAGATCTGGTTAGTGCGATTCTGAATAATAATAATAATAATTAATAATAAAATCACAAGTATTCTCTGAGATTCTGAGTTCCAGTTCCGGGTGTTCGGGCTTGCACTTTGAACCTCGACAAATGCTCGGGAATTCAGAGGGGCATGGGGAAGCGGGCAGCGGAGGCCTGAGGAAGGGAAGTAGACCGGTGGCAGGAGAACAGAGCAGGGAAGAGGGCTAATGGAACTGGGGAAAGGGGGCACTCACCAAAAGCTGCGGGAAGCTGGGTGCCTTGCTCTCTCTGGACTCTGCTACTGTGCATTTCTGGGAACAAACTGGACTACATTCCCAGCATCCTCCCAGACAGCTTCAGTAGCATACTCAGAAGACAAACCTCCCTCCCTCAAAAGTTAAACACAGTGGCAGAGTCCAGTGAGAGCAACACTCGTGGCTCCCCACGACTTTTGGCGAGTGCCCCCCCTTCCCTGGCCTCATTAGCCCTTTTCCCTTTCCCCTGCCATCACTGCCCTGCACCTGGTATCCTGATGCCTGCTTCCCCAGCCCTCTTTCTGCCCCCCCTTCCTGCACTCAACTGAGGTTTTGCTGAGTCTCAAAGTTTGCAGGCCCTTCTTTGGAACTCGGCAAACCGAGGCTGAATGCACTAATCCTCAGTAAATTCTGAAGACGACCGAGATACAAACCTAGACCTGGTCTCTATCATCCACACCTTCGTAACCTTGAGACCAGACTACTGCAATGCGCTGTATATGGGGATGCCCTTAAAGACTGTTTGGAAGCTGCAGCTGGTGCAGAATGCAGTGGCTCACCTTATGATGAGGGTGGATCGCTGGAAGCATATTACACCTGTGCTTCAAACTCTGCACTGACTTTCAGTAGCTTCCCTGGCTCAAGTCAAGGTGCTGGTTTTGATCTACAAAGCCCTAAATAGCTTGGGCCTAACATATCTGAAAGACTGTCTTCTCCCCATATTTCATCGTGATTCTTAAGGTCAGCCAAAAACAGTGTCCTGCTAATTCCATCATGATGCTGTGTACAGCCAAGGCCCTCAACTCAGGGAGGTTTCTTGGTGACTGTCCTACAGCTCTGGAACTTCCTTTCATTGGAAATTCACCCAAGCCTGAGCATCTTCCAGAGGGAGTGTAAAACCTTCCTATTTGGCCAGGCATTTGGTGGGCGGGGATAGACTTCAGAGGGTTGTTTCGGTAGAGGGTTACGCATCTACTGTATTTTGGCTATGTTTTGTAACCTGCCCTGACCACCTGGAATAAGGCAAGATATAAGTCTAAATAAATAAATGTGTTTCCTTTGATCCTTTTGTGTTACAGGCAGCTGCTGTGATGGGAAGAGCACTGCTTGAATTTGTTTGGGCCCTGCGCTTCCACACAGACTTGTAAGTTCCTGTAAATGTTTTGATTTCAGGAAGATGATTGGCTGTGGGGATAGGCATCATTGTCTGCCGGAGAGTACAGAATGGCAGTAAAGTGCTGTTTGAGTGAGCAGAGTGTGAGGGATTTAGCACGTGTCTCTGCCTGCCTTTCTCCCCCTGCCTTCGGCTACTCCTCCGATTGGGTAGCTTGCCTGTTAGACTGCCAGGAGGCAGAAGTGAATGATTGTTTACTGCACATGCATCCCGAGCTATCCTCCTCTGAAGGTCCAGTCCGTCTTCTGCCTTCAGACCGTCCGTCCGGATCTTCTTGGAGTGCTCCTTAGAGCACGCGCGAACGAAAAGGCGGGGCCCAGAGGGGTAGCGCGCCTCCCTGACGGACTCTAGGGAGCCGCTTTTCCACCCCGGCCAGCTCCCTTGCACGGCACCTGGGAGCGGGGGAGCCGTGTGGGAAGCAAAAAAAAAAAAAGGAGAAGGAGACTTTTGACTGTGACGCAGCCCAATCAAGTCCAGCGTCCCCCTGCCCACAACCAAATCCAGTGCAGCTGGGTTCTGAGTTCCCCAGCAGCAACATCCCCACAGCCAGCGCGGAGTCTCCCTCCCCCCGTCATGTCGGAGACGCAGGTGGCAGCGGGGCAATCCATGGAGGACCAGACACTGGCAACCACGGAACAGCAAGTAGTCTTGATGTCCTATCTGCCCAGTACTATGGGGAAGGTTTTAGTCTCACTCAAAAAGCTGTGTGAGCTCCAGGGGGTGTGGAAAGAGAAAGAGATCCTCCTCTAAGGATCCCAGGCCCAAACAAAAGGCCCGTAAAACCCAGCCTGAGAGGGCGGGAAAAGGGGGGGAAAAAGCTCTACAAGGGGACGCAGCAGCACGCTTGTTGGCCTCCTCGCAGTCCTCTGAGGAGAGCTCGGGGAGGGTGCTGCAACCAGGCCCAAACAATTATCTCTCAGATCCGACTCTGACGTTGACTCTGGGCAGGGGTCCTCAGGTTCGGAGGATGGTGAAATCGGGGACCAGGCTCCAGACCCCAGGGAAAAAGCCAAGCAGTTTCCGGGGGCACAGAGAGATGAATTCCTGAGGCAGGTTATAAAAACCCTCCAGTTAAAGGAGAAAATCCTAAGGAGGAATCCTCTGATTCTCAGGAGGAAGAACAGAGGGATTATATCCGCTCAGTCCATGGAAAGGACCTGGGAGTTCCCCTTGATAGGGCCTTTAAGAGACTGATATTAGAAGAGTGGAAACAGCCGGGGAAAGCATACAAGATGAACAGGAGCCAGGACTCCCTGTACTCCTTCTCTCACAAGAAGGAACCCCTATTCAGGAACCCCAAGGCAGATGCAGTGGCTGCTTCCCTCGCCAGACAAACGGTCTTCCCCACGGAGGGAGACTGCTTCTTAAAGGACCCGACGGACAGAGCCTCTTCAGCCTCTTCAGCCTGCACCTTGAAGATTAATATCCTGGCATCCTATGTGGCTTGGGCCCAGTTGGCATGGATGCAGGAAGTACAGGACCCCGGGATCTCAGAGAGAAGGTTCTAGACGCTCTCCGCATGTATAATGTTGGCCATGGCTTTCCTGGCAGACGCATTGACCGACTCAATGTCCTGAGAGGCCCAGTCAGTAGCAGGCTCTGTCATGGCTAGATGCAGGCGCTGGCTGCGGTCCTGGCAAGGAGACGTGACGGCAAAGAATCTCCTCGTATCAGGACCATACAAGGGCCTCCAACTTTTCGGAACATGCCTGGACAAGGTGTTAGTAGAGGCTACGGATAAGAACAAGCCAAAGCCAAAGACACTACAGCACTTTTTTTGTCCCCAATCTTTCAGACCCAAAGGAAATTCCTACCCCTACCCCTACAGGAAGTTCCAACCCCAAGGCGGTAGGGACTCTTCCTTCAATTTCGCCTTCTGCAACAGGAACCACAGACAATGAAGGTTCAAAAAGCAGAAGGCAAGGACCCAGGCCTCAGGGCAATCTAAACAAGATTCATGATTATGCGGAGGCTCTGAGGCTTGGGGGCAGACTCCAAGACTATGCAAGGGCCTGGGAGGCATTGGTATCAGACACCTGGGTCTTAACCTGCGTAAAGCAGGGCTATTCCATAGAGCTACAGAGTCAACCAAGAGGGCGTTTTTTGGCCTCCCCGGCCTTCAACGACCTTACAAAGCGAGAGGCCATGCACAAAGAGATCCAGAGGCTTTGGGAAATACGGGCCATAGAGGAGGTGCCCCCAGACCTCATAAAGTCGGGACTCTATTAGAGTCTCTTCCTTGTCTCCAAAAAGCTAGGGAAGTGGAGAGCGGTGCTGGACTTGAAGGCATTGAACAAGCACGTAAGGAAACAGCGCTTCAAGATGGAGACATTGGCATCAATCTGCCAGAGTATCAGGAAAAAGGACTGGCTAGTGTCTCTAGACCTCAGAGAAGCGTACCTCCATGTCCCCATATGGCCTCCACACAGAATAAGTGGCTCAGGTTCAGTTACCAGGGAGCGCACTGGCAATTCAAGGCCCTCCCCTTCAGCCTTTCATCCGCTCCCCGGACATTTACGAAGATTCTAATACCACTGGTGGTGAATCTCAGAAGGGAGGGGGTACATATATACCCATACCTCGACAATCTCCTCCTCAGAGCCCAGTCCAGGGACAAGGTGTTAGCAGACCTACACAGATCAATCCAGTACCTCAACCAGCATGGGTTCTTGGTCAACAGGGACAAGAGTCACACCTACAACCGACGCACAGGCTGGAACATTTGGGAGTCCTACTCAATACAACCTTAGACATCGCCCTAATCCCTCCAGCGAGACAACAGAAAATACGCACTCTGATACACTTACTCAAGTGGCGATCCTGAATGAAGTTGAAAGTATTGGCCCAGCTTCTCAGCCTGCTGATATCCTGCACTTGCCAGGTACGTTGGGGACGATTCCATCTTCGACCCTTGCAGATGCTGCTGCGGCCTTTTCAAAGAAAGCTGACGCATGGGCTCAACCCAGGGGTCAGGATACCCCCACACGTAAAACACTCAATGTCCTGGTGGTCAGGACCGGAAGTATTCAGAGAAGGAACACCACTGGCGGAACCCCCCAGGTCGGTGGTGACAACAGACACCAGCCTCTGAGGATGTGGAGCGCACGCGGGCGCCACCTCAGTCCAGGGTCAGTGGTCCAAGAGCGACGTGGCACAGGGAATAAATTTCCTGGAACTAAAAGCGGTTTGCCTGGTGCTGATACAATTTCTACCGAAGCTGCCGTGATATACACGGACAACACGACAGCGAAAGCTTACATAAGCCACCAGGGGGAGGATCGAGATCAGTGGTCCTCAATGCGGAAGCGGCCCGGCTCTTCCGGTCGGCCCAGAAACATGTACTATCAATGAAGTTTCTTCACATCAAAGGCCGGGGCAACCATCAAGCGGACTGACTGAGCCGACAGACGATCAGTCCTCACGAGTGGTCGCTGGACGGATCCGTTTTCAGATTTGGTCAACCTCAAAATCGACCTATTCGCCGATCAGAACAACACTCAGGTACAGAAATTTATGTCCAGAGCCCCCTGCGAAGCGGCAATAGCAACCGACGCACTGAACCAACCCTGGCCCAAGGATCTTCTCCACGTGTTTCCGCCGTTCCCACTGCTACAAAGGACAGTAACAAAGATAATCAAAGAACGGGCGAGGGTCATTCTCATCGCACCATGGTGGCCCAGGAGACCATGGTGGTTCTTCGAGTTACTGGTAAGTAACCTCTATTTCTCTGACCTGGTAGAACTCAGCGGATCCCAGTTTTGGAGATTGCCCGTGATGCCTACTCTACTATCGCAAGGCCCCATACTGTGCGAGAGTCTCCACAATTTAAAGCTAACAGCCTGGAAATTGAACGCACAGCCCTGAGAGGCAAGGGATACTCGGAGGCAGTGTTGACAACCTTACAGCTATCTCGAAGACCAGCAATGAGGAGAAGTTATGGGTGCACTTGGAAGATTTTTGCTCATTGGGCAATGTCACAGGGACAGGACCCATGCAAGGCAGGCATTCCGCAGGTCGTTTCTCCAACAGGGGCTTGACAAAGGGCTGAAGCCTAACATGCTAGCCAGACAGGCAGGAGCCCTGGATTTGGTACTTAGGGCAGTTTGCAATAGAACGGTGTCTTCTCATAGGCATGTCAGATAGTTTTTCAGAGCAGCGAGGATTTTGTCCCCTCCTGTAGTACATAGATGCCCATCATGGAATCTAAACCTGGTCTTAGAGGCTCTTACTAGGGCCCCTTTCGAACCCCTGAAACACGTTTCCTTATATCTTTTTATCCCTTAAGGTGGCTTTCCTAGTGGCCGTCACCTTGGCTAGGAGGATAGCAGAGCTGGGGGCCCTATCAGTAGAGGAAAATTTCTGTTCCTTCCAGGAACAGTCAGTCACCCTGAGGCATTCATTCCCAAGGTAAACTCCCTATTCCATAGATCCCAGGAGATAATCCTACCATCCTTTTGCCACAATCCTACTAATCCGAAAGAGACGGTTTGGCACACTCTGGACATGTGTAGGGCACTCAAAAACTACCTAGCAAGGACACGGGGGACCAGAACATCCTCCGCATTGTTCATTAATATTAGGCCAGGATATTTGGGAACGAAGGCTTCAAAGATGCTCATCTCCAAATGGGTCAAACAAAGTATAGTGGAGGCCTATAAGGCAAAAGGGAAGGTTCCTCCCCTCCAGGTCTGGGCACATTCAGTAAGAAGTGCAGCCACCTCATACGCTTTTAAAGCCAGGGCCTCGTATGAGGAAATCTGTAGAGCGGCCACATGGTCATCCCTACATACCTTTGTTAAACATTATAAGGTGACAAGTCAGCAGAAGCGGCTTATGGTAGAAGGGTGCTTCAAGGGAGGCTGAGCAGCAGCTGAGGTTTAAAAGACAAGCCGTGGCCGGCCCAGTTGTGTGAACAAGGTGTGGGAGATCTTCGCCATGGACCAGGAGCCGAGGCAGGCGGTTGCCCAACTAAAGGACCATTGGTCCAGTAGCAGCCTGGACTGTGAGAGGAGGATTGTGTTGGCGAGGCATGTATCTGCCACCTGGATCAGACAGCTGTGAGCGGTGTGTGCGGCACCTCTAATTGGTGATTGTGGGCACATTCAGTAAGAAGTGCGGCCACCTCATATGCTTTTAAAGCCAGGGTCTCGTATGAGGAAATCTGTAGAGCGACCACATGGTCATCCCTACATACCTTTGTTAAACATTAAAAGGTGACAAGTCAGCAGAAGCGGCTTTTGGTAGAAGGGTGCTTCAAGCAGTACTGGATTCTCCCAGTGCTGTTTGTTCCCACCCTTAGAAGAAGTTTGGCTTGGGTACATCCCAATCGGAGGAGTAGCTGGAGGCAGGGGGAGAAAAGGTAATTGGTCACCTACCTTCGGTGAATTATTTTCTACCCTGAATTATTTTCTGATAATCCTCCGGCCGTCCCTACCAAACAGCTGCAGGGCAAATTTACACATCATTTTTCCTTTCTGAAACTGGAGTTACACTAATTAGCGGTTATAGTTGTGGTTTAGGACATACTTGGGTTCCCAAGATGCAGGGATGATAGGGGGAAGTTTTCTGTTAAACTCTGTTAGTTTGTTTCTTACAATACTGGAGACTCATGGAACATTGGACATCGTCCTCGGGCTTGGTGACAGACTGGACCTTCAGAGGAGGATAGCTCGGGACGCATGTGCAGTAAACAATCATTCACTTCTGCCTCCTGGCGATCTAACAGGCGAGCTACCCAATTGGAGGAGTATCCAGAGGACAGGGGAGAAAATAATTCACCGAAGGTAGGTGACCAATTACCTTGTCTCCCCTCAGGTTCCAGATTAGTGGTTGGCCTACAAGTCATTGTGATATTGGAAAAAGTGATGCAAGAAACTGCGGTGCCACTAGGAATTAAGAGAAAATGCTTTCCCTGCTGTCACCAAAGTAGCTGTGGCTTAGATGATGCTTCCATTGCAGGCCTCTTTCTCATGGCAACTTAGATCTCTCCTGTTACTTCTGAGCTCCAAGATGCATTCCATGTGGGTGGGAAATTAAGGAGTAGAATCCCTCATGCTGAGTTTTGTGTGATACCTAGAGGGGCTTTCATGTTTTCTGGAAGATATTTCCTCAGAGCAAACAGATAACTGTAGGAAGGAAACTTAAGCAAGCAGCTATTCTGCTGAGTTCTTATCCCAGCTCTGTCTCATCTAGGGAGGAAGGGACTTGGCCTTGTCAGGTGGCAGTGTGGAGCTTCTGAGCACAGGCTTTACAGAGCCACCTGTGGGTACGACCTTCACTGTTGGTTTCTGAGAGACTGGTTTTAGCCACAAGGGAGGTGTAAATCCTTTGTGCTCTATAATAATCCTATCCTATAACATCCACTGTATGTGCTCCGAAGTCTGCACTGGCTGCCTTTAGCTTTCCAAGCACAATTCAAGGTGCTGGTTTTGATTTCTAACACCCTAAACAGTCTGGGCCCTACATTTCTGAGAGACTGTCTGTCCTACCATGTTCCATTGTGGCCCCTGCGGTCAGCTGAGAGCACCCTCTTCCAGTTTCCATCTGTTATTCTTGTCTGAAGGACGGGGGTGCGCAAGAGGGTGTTCTCGGTCACCACCCCAGTTTTGTGGAACTCCCTTCCCCTGGAGGTTCATTTGAGCCCAAGCATAAGCATCTTCCAGAGGCGGTGCAAGACTTTTTTGTTTGAAAAACCATTTGGGAGGTTGTGGGTGGGGGTTGGGAGGAGGGTTTTGGGGGGTTGGTGAAGGGTGAGGGGAAAGGTTGGTGGGAGGTGGGGTGGGGTTTTGTTTTGATAAGCTGTTTTATATGTTTTGTAAGCTACTCTGAGCCATTTACAAAGGGCAGGGTAAACACTGGGTAATAGATAAATAGATAGAGAAGAGCTATTCATCCCAGTACTGGTAACACAGCACAACCTGGGAAGCAAAGGAGGCTGCAGTCTTTCACTGGCTCCTTCTTTTCCCACCAGATACGTGCGCCAGGGCCTACTGTCCTCTGTCTCCTCTGCACTCCTCAGTATCCCTGCTGAACGCCTCTTGGGGGACATGATGGAAGAGCTTCTAGAGACGCAGTGCTGGCTGGCAGGTAAGGGGAAGCTAGGATTATTAGATAATGCACACCTAGCGAATCCTTGTGGTTCAGGCCTGGTATTGTGCATTTTCCGTGAGTGCTGGTTGTAAGCTAGTGCTGACCCAGTGTTTCCTTCCTGCGAGGCATGGTGGGAGGCTGCACTCCAGGAGCATCCTGGGTGCAATCTGAATTGCCTATAGATTTCCAAGATGCAGCCAGCTTGTTCTTCTTTGAGTGGGGCTCCATCGACTCACATCTATGGGGTTCTGTGCCTGCGTAGTCCAATTTGGAAAACTCTTCAAGCAGTTTTCTGCGCATGCCGTAGCTCCTTCCTCATTGGTCCGCAGTTTTGGTGGACTCTGAAGCCAGTATGTATAGGAGGTGTGAGGCATGAGTTACCTCATTACTTGTTTGCCTGTTGAAGGAAGTTCTCTTCATCGCTCCTCACAACCTGCAGTTCACTATATTTCTTCAGTCTACGACTTCTTCATAGAACCTCAATTGGCGGCTTGTCTCTGGCTTCTACCCCAACCCCCAGGACCGCACTATGCCGCTTACCTGGAATAAAGGCGGCTTCAAGAAGTGCCCCACCTCTGTCCCACTTACTGACTTGCACGATGAGTGCTTAGTCTGCTTGGGAGAGGCACATAAATCTACTGGATGCCCAGCATGTGCCAACCTGACTGGCAGGGCTTTGAAGGACTGCAGAATACAGCTTCAATTCCTTCTGACCAAGAAGGCTTTGGAGTTTCCAGGGAACTCTTCCTCAGTCTCCCTCACAGGTAGTGGCACCCCACCACACAAGCCTGGCTCAGCCCTGCCTTCTCTAAGAACTGCCTCTCTCTGGCACTGAGGCCTTTGGCACCGTTGCCTCCCACAACACTGACCCAGCCGACAGTGCATGTCCCAATACCGGCACTATCTCCGCACTGAGTAAAAGCTTACTGTCCAAGGACAAGACTGTTCAGGGCCCAGTGTCTTCTGCCTGCCTGCAAGAGAGACCAAAAATTGAAGCATCTAAAAAGAAAAACGGGACTCAACTAAAGAAAACCAACCCAAATTGAAGTGCTGTAAGAAGTGATCCCCTTCTCCTGGGACTCCTTCCCTTCAGATAACAGTAAATCCCCAGCTTTGCCTCACACACCAATATCCATTCCAGCCACCCCATCAGGAATCCCCAAGAGTTCCTTAGAGGGATCACATCGTTTCTCCCCACACTCATCCTTCCTTGACATGAAGAGCATGGCCATCTCCCTTCTACGCCTTTTGTAAGACCTGTGGTGCCGCCTCATACTATTTTTGTGCTAAAGGGTTTCCCAGCCACCCTCCCTTCCAGTCCCCATGTCCCCAACACTTGGGATATACTCGTACTCCTAGGGGACCAAGGGTCCTGGTGGAGGTCGAGAGGGTCACCCTCCCACTGAGGGTGAGAGAGGGTTGGGGTCTAGGGTCTGCCTGTAAAGAGCTCTTGTTGAGTGCAAGGTCCATGGTGAATAAGGCCCCGGTTATCCGGGATTTGATCCTGGATGGGGCAGCGGACCTTGCATGCATTACAGAAACCTGGCTGGATGAGGGGGCGGGACCTGTTTTGGTGGACCTCGTTCCGGCTGGGTATGCTGTGCAGCACCAGCCCTGCACGGGGGGATGGTGGGGAGGTGTAGCTATTGTTTGTAGACAGGAATGGCCAGTTAGGAGATTTCTGGTTCAGGAGATTCCAGGTATTGAGGCCCTCCATGTGGTGTTTGATTTGGCGGGGGGCAAGCTTGGGGTGCTGCTGGTATACGGGGCCCCTTCCTGTCCAGCAGCTTCCCTTGGCCTCGGAGGTCATTACCCATTGTTTGTATGCCTTCCCAGTTTGGGGTCTCCCTTTTTTGGCTAGCCTGGAACTGATTCAGAACCAGGTTCTGCGGTCTATCTTGGGGGTCCCAAGGGGTACCCCCTTGGCAAGTCTCACCATCAGAACACGGGCTCTTCAAGTACTCCTGAGTTTCTGGCTGAAGGTGGTTCTTTTTCCCCCCCCAGAATAATTCCCTTTTGGCGCAGGCCGTGCGAGCTGGGCTTCATAGCTCTTGGACATGGCAGGTGGAGGTCGAAGTTAAGTCTTTCGGGTTCTCTAGGGAATCTCTGGGGTATTTGGGCTACAGGGGAGCCTTGTCCCTCATTAAGAGGAGACTGTTAGACCACGAACTTCAGAACGAAATATCTCTGATATCAAGTCAGAGAGTTGCTCCAGATTATCCCCTTGCTAGCTACTCGGATCTAGGGAACAGCTATTTATTTTTATGGCAGGACTTCAACCAACGACGGGTCTTTACCTGCTTCAGATGTAACGTTTATCCATCTGCCCTGTTGGAGGGACGTTATATGGATATCCCCAGACCCGAGAGTTTCTGCCAGCTGTGTGACCTGCTGGAAATAGATTCTTGTAGACATGTTTTTCTCTATTGCACAGCCCTTAATGGCCCTAGGCAAGCCCTTTTGGGCAAATATATCATTGGCTCCTTAGACTTTGAGACCTTGGTAAGGAGGCTTTTGAACTGTGCAGATTCGGAAATGTCAAGAGCCATTTCAAAATTTTGCCAGATCTTTTTACGATTAAGGGAAGCCCGCCGGGCTAACTGTACTTGATGGCTAGTGGCAAACCTTGGGTCTGGATTACTTAATTTTAAATTTATATTTTGTACATTTTGCCTATTTATTTTGTTCTTGTGTTGTAGTTGTATGTTTATTTGTTGGTGATGGAGATGTTGGATATTGTAATAGCCTTTGGGCTTCGCAATAAAATGTATCTATCTAGGTGGCGCTGAACTCCTCCAGGACTTTGGTCCTGGGGGACTTCAATGCCCATGCCGACGCCAGCCTTGTAGGAGCCGAGCGTGAGTTCATGGCCGCCATGGCAACCATGGACTTGTCCCAGGTGGTCAACTGCCCAACCCATGTGGGGGGGCAATCCTTATGGGATTGGTTTTTTAAATGTATTGATGAAGTTGTTTTTAAATATTGTTTTTATGGAATTTTTTGTATTGTTGTTAACTGCCCCGAGATGCCGTTGGCATGAGGGGGCGGCTAAAAAATATTTATAAATAAATAAATATCCTCGACCTGGTTTTCTGTTCAGGCCTTGAGGCAGGTGGTCCGCTAGTGGGGGATGTAAGAGTTACGCCCTTGTCATGGACGGACCATTATCTCCTACAGGCCAACCTCTCAGTGCACCCCCTCCAGAAGGGGAAAGGTTGGTCCGCCCTTGGAGGCTGATGAAACCGCAGCAGTTCCAGGAGGCTCTGTGGGAGTTAACCCTAGACCCTGATAGCCACTCTGCTGATGTGCTGGTCCAGCATTGGAACACCTTGCTGGGGGAGGCCATTGACAGGGTGGCTCCGAGACGTCCTCTGCCTCTGTCTCATCACCGCAGGGCCCCTTGGTTTACTGAGGGGCTGCGATGTATGAAACAGGTAGGCAGGAGACTGGAGCGACGCTGGCATCGGACTCGCTCCAAATCTGATTGACTTCTCCATAGGGCCCATTTGCGGTCCTATGTTGAGGTTGTGAGGACAGCAAAGAAAGAGTTCTTTGCTGCCCTCATAGCGTCTGCAAAGTTACGTCCAGCGGAGCTGTTTCAGGTGGTGTGGGGGCTGGTCAGTCCGGCCTCCCTCCGCCTGGACAGGGACTTGTCCCAGGCCCGCTGTGAGGAGTTTGCCATCTACTTTGCAGGCAAGATTGCTCAGATCCAGAGTAACTTTGACACCGGGTTGGAAGCAGGAGGTGAGGAGCATGAGGTTATGGAGGCATCGTCTGGTCGATCTTTCTGGGAGGAGTTTCAGGAAGTGACGCCAGCTGATGCGGTGAATGTCCTGGGGTCTGTTAGAGCCACTAGTTGTGAATTAGATCCGTGCCTGTCCTGGTTGGTGAAAGCCTCCAGGGAGACGTTGGGGACTGTGCTGGTGAGGGTGGTCACCGCGTCCCTCCAGCAGGGGAGGCTGTCATCCAGTCTCAAGGAGGCTGTGGTGCACCCACTTCTGAAGAAGCCATCTTTAAATTGGATGTGGGCCTACTTGCCAGCTACCGCCCTGTCTCTAATCTTCCCTTTTTAGGGAAGGTTATTGAACAGGCAGTGGTATTGCAGCTCCAGGTGCATCTGGATAGTATCGGTTTCCTTGACCCTTTTCACTCTGGGTTCCGCCCCAGCTGTGGTACTGAGACGGCGTTGGTGGCCTTGGTGGATGATCTCCGCTGGGAGATGGACGCAGGATATTCAACATTTCTGATCCTGCTAGATCTCTCAGCCGCTTTTGATACCGTGGACCATGGGCTGCTGTTGAGACGGCTGTGTGACTTGGGGAGTCTGGACGGGACTGTCCTTGGGTGGTTCCGCTCATTCCTCTCAGGGAGAAGCCAGCGGGTGGTGTTGGGGGCTGAAACATCAAGCCCCCGGGCCTTGACCTGCGACGTTCCGCAGGGTTCGATCCTGTCTCTGTTACTATTTAATGTGTACATGCAGCCCCTGGGGGAGATCGTGAGAGGGTTCGGGGTGCGATGTCACCAATATGCTGATGATACTCAGCTGTACCTCTCATTTTCAACTGACCCAGGTCCTGCTGTTTCGATACTTTCCCAATGTCTGGAGGCCGTGGCGGATTGGATGCAGAGGAGCAGACTGAAACTTAATCCCGATAAGATGGAGGTAATGGTGGTGGGAAGGGCGAGGGGGGTGTTGGCTCCTCCGGTCGGGGGGAGCGGGGTCTGCCCTCCTGTAGCTCGGCAGGTTCGGAGTCTGGGGGTGGTGTTGGATTCGAACCTCCGTCTGGATCGGCAGGTGGAGGCGGTGGCTAAAGCCGCCTTCCGCCAGCTGTATCTAGTACGGAGGCTCCGTCCATACATCTCCAGGCCCGACCTGGCCACTCTCATCCATGCCTTCATCACCTCGAGGCTAGACTACTGCAATACGCTCTACGTGGGGCTTCCCCTGTTTGTGGTCCGGAGGCTGCCCCTAGTGCAGAATGCGGCGGCCCGTCTCCTTACAGGGACGGGTCTGCGGGAGCACATAACACCTGTGCTCCGCACTCTGCACTGACTGCCTATAGCGTACCAGGCCAGATTCAAGGTGTTAGGTTTGATCTATAAAGCCCTACACGGTCTGGGCCCCTCATACCTCAGGGACCGCCTCACGTTCCGCATCTCAGAGCGATCTCTGCGGCCCACCGGGGGCGCCTTTCTGGAGGTCTCCCATGTTAAGCGGGGGGCCACAATGGAGAGGGCGTTCTTGGTGGCTGGGCCGCGACTCTGGAATTCCCTCTTGGAGGAAGCTCGCCTGGCACCGGCGTTCCGCCGAGCTTGCAAGACCTGGCTGTTCGCCCAGGCCTTCGGAGGGGAGGGTGGGAGAGGTGGAAGGTGGGGTGTGTGTGTGGTTTTTGAAGATGTCAAAGTAATGGGGGGTTGTTTTAAAATTGATAATTTGTATGATTGTTGGTTGTTTTTATTTGTTGTAAGCCGCCCCGAGATGCCGTAAGCATGAGGGGCGGCTAATAAATATGACTAAATAAATAAATAAATACTTCACCTTCTCAGACTCCAGGGCATGGACAATGGCCACAAAACTCTTATTGGCTGTCACCCCGTTATTACCATTACCCATGGGATCCAGCATACTAGTCTCCCTACAGTTATTACCCACCACCGAGAGCCACACCAGGAGCTATCAGATCAACACACTCAGCAGCACTAGGCAAGGCCCCCACGCTGTCTCCCCTCCCGGCACCTATCGTATCAACGGGATTTCCACAGACAAGCACAGAGTCTTAATCATCTCTAACCCAGATAGCTCAGGCTCTAAGAACCTTGTTGTAACAAAACAAACTAGCAGCCCCCTCTATCAGTGATATGACTGTAATGCAACCTACAACGACACCTGCTCTCCAATCCCCATTGGCTCAGTCTTGACCATCATCTGTGCCTGCACCATCTTGTTATCTGACTCCTACCCTCCTCTTTGTTCATTCATCTCCGTCCATCTTAACATCAGCACATAGACCTCCGAACCCTCCGGTGCCACAAAATTCTTCTCCAATGGGAGCTCCTACTGATTCACGCCAGGATCTGCCCACACCAATCGTACATCTCTGACCCACCAGATGACTCGCAGGATGCTTCTACTAAGGATACTTCCTCATTAATAATTCACTGCACGACCCTGTAGACCCTGTTTCACCTCCTTCAGACGATATTACAAATCCAGCCCACATCACATTCTGAGGACCACAAGAAGTTCCAATCACTTGTGACTAAAATGACAAAGGCAGTTGACCTTTAAGACAATTTCATTGGAGGAGTAAGAAGAGGGCCCATTTATAAAATCCTGAGTAAACGTACACCTTCCAAAGTAACCATCTCTCTTTCTAAGAAATTGATGAAGCATTCCAAAACACACTGGAAGACACGGTCTCAAACTGCCCCAATAGATACGCAGTACAGCGCCTTCTACCTTGTTCGTCCTGATGACCATTTTATGTTTCTAAAGCATCCCGCTCTCAGCTCAGTGGTCATACAGGCTTTCTTAGAGTGGCAACTGAATAAGGCTAACGACACCTCCCCCTTGGATAAAGAAGGGAGGAAAATCAAAATACTAGGTAGAAAAACATTCTCCTCTGCCACGATCATCTGAGGGCTTATAACTGCATCGGCTGTGTTGACCTGTCAGCATCTTCTCTGGGATACCATGGGTCACTTCTCCTAAAACTATCCACGGAGGACAAGAAGAAGGCAAAAGCTCTCTGTGTGGAAAGCCTTTACCCAACTAACAACCAACACCCGCATAGCTGACTTTGTGACCAGGGTGATAGCCCATGGGATAGTCACTCAGAGACTTGCAGGGCTCCGATCTACTGCCCTACGTTTACAAGCATGCTCAAAAAAAGAAAACCTACCTTTTGATGAACAGGGCTTCTTCGCTGCAGAGACCAATGACATCCTCGCAAAACTGAAAGACACAAAGAAGACTGCTTATACACTTGGCATAACCTACAAAACCAAGAAAAGGTATCCATCTGTCCATTCTTTCAAATTGGTTAGATTCACCATGGGATTGTGCAACAGTCCTGCAAATACTTCCCATCTTCAGCACCTTCCTCTCAGGTCAAGTGTCAGTACCAACCCAGACAGAGGCCAAGGCAATCTTCTGCTACCGATACTACATCTTCTAAGCAACGCTTGCGTTTTTAATAAAAATAACCAGAGCTTAAAACCATATCCAAGGGTATCATCGTCTTTCTCCTTGAGGCTCTCCATCCGTCTTAAGAGATGGTATTTATTACCAATGACTAACTGGCCTAGATACCATCTCTCTGGCTACACTGTTCAGTTTGACAGACTACTTCGCCACAAACTCCCCTCCCCATCCCTCTTAAGGGACCCCTCTCACAAGGCACTACTGCAACAAGAAGTTTCTGCTCTCCTACAGAAGGGTGCCATTGAAGAGGTCCCAGAGGAATTCAGGGGTAGAGAATTCTATTCCAGGTATTTTGTGGTATCTGAAAAAGATGGTGGTCTTAGACCCATTCTTGATCTCAGAGCCCTTAATACGTTTATCAGAACTTTAAAATTCAAAATGGTGACTCTTATAAAGATTCTCCCCTTCCTCTCTGAACAGACATGGTTGTCGGTTATGAATCTTAAGGACACCTACTTCCACATTCCCATCCTTCCTAAGTACGTCAGATTTACCTTCGATAACAAACATTATTAATATAAGGTCCTACCTTTCAGGCTCTCCACAGCACCAAGGGTGTTCACTAAGTGCCTGCCCCCAGTGACAGCCTACCTTAGAAAGTGGCACATTTCTGTTCTCCCATACCTAGACAATTGGTTACTTACCTCCAATTCTAAATCTCAGTTGGAAAATGACGTTCAATTCACTGTTGATCTTATTCAACAGCTCAGTTTTCTTATCAACTTTCAGAAATCTACATTAACCAGTGCTCATTCTATTCAATTTATAGGTGTGGAACTCAGTTCCACAAAACAGGAAGCCATCCTTCCCCGAGAAAGATTGGACATCATCCAAGACCGTGTAACTACAATCCAAAGATAGCCATCTCAACAAGTGCGTCTCTTCCTCCAACTGCTCAGACATATGACTTCCACTGCATCAGTAATCTGTCATGCCAGACTCCGAATGAAACACCTGCAACATTGGATGTCATGGAAGTAGTTCCCATCCATCAACGATTTGACACAACTCGTTGCAATACCCACTTCTATCCTCGGAATGCTAACTTTGTGGACCATTGACAACAATATGCTGGGTATTCCCTTCACCCCCCTTGTCCTCCAAATCCTGATTACTACAGATGCATTATCCACTGCAATGACTTGCAAGTGAGCAGAACTTGGGGCATTTGGAATCATTTCATGCATGTCAGTTTACTGGAACTGAGCACCATTCGCTTGGCCATGAAAGCCTTCTTGCTTCATATTCGTCACAGGGTAGTCCAAATTGCTACTGACAACACCACGGCTATGTGGTATGTAAATAAACAAGGTGGCACATGAGCCTCCCATCTATGCAGGGAAGCAATGAAATTATGGCATTGGCCTATTCCACACAACATTTTTCCCATCGCCCCTCATGTGGTAGGCCAGTCCAATGTCATAGTCAACAATCTCAGGAGGACCACTGCTCTCCAACACTTGTGGGCTCTAAATCCCTCTGTTACGCAAAGTCTTTTCAATGTATGGGGACACCCCATAATCGATCTCTTTGCTACCACGCATCACAAAGTGCCACCAGTTCTGCAGCAGAGCAAGCATAGGAAAGGGCTCCCTGAACGATGACGTCATGATCCACTGGGAGAAAACCTTCACCTACGTTTCCCCCATTTCTGCTCATCCCTCGAGTCCTCTCCAAACTGAACGAGAACAGAGCCACTTGCATCCTAATTGCACCAGATTGGCCAAGGCAACATTGGTACACAAAGCCGTTGCCATGGTAAGAGAATGTATCACAGTCCCACAGATCCTGAACTTCCTACAACTACATCTACCAGCCTGGCTAATCTCTCCTTAACATGGCGAGATGTTCAGGATCTGCCTACAGAGGCAATTGACATCCTTAAAAACATTTGTAACCAAGCAACGAATAAAACTTATGAAGCCAAGTGGAAAAGGTACACGATCTCTGGGCAGCACGCACCAATCTTGATATACAGACTGCTCGAATAAAAAACATCATTACTTACCTTCTTCGCTGTCTTCTTTGAAGGTGCATCTTGCAGCCATTTCCTCCCATCATTCTCCCATTGATGGAAAGACACTCTTTTCCCATCCTTTACTTAAAAGCTTTTTGAAGGACATGTTTAATTCCTATCCCACAGTAAGGGATCCCAGTCTCCCTGGGACCTTAACTTAGTACTCGTCAGACTCATGCTGCCTCCATTCGACTCTATGGCTTCTTGCACGCTACATCTCCTCAAGATCAAACCTGCCACCCTCATGTCACTCACATCAGCCCCAGCGAGTTCGAAGATTGGCAACCCTTTCCATGTCACCACCCTTCCTCATCTTCCACAATGACAAAGTTACTCTTCATTTCCCTCCTTCCATTAAGCCTAAAGTCATCTCCCAGTTCCACATGTCCCAGGACATCATTCTACCAGTTTTCTTCCCCAGGCCACACACCTCGACAGCTGAATCCGCACTACACACCTTGGACATTAAATGAGCCATATCCTTCTATCTTGATAGAACTAAACCATTTCATAAATCTAAATCTCTCTTTGTCAGTGCTGGTGGCCCAAATCCAGGCTCCAAGGTCACAGCTCAATCCATATCATCCTGGATTGTCAAATGCATTGCTATGTGCTATACTTTATCCAGCAAAGATCCACCTGTGGGTATTAAGGGCCATTCCACAAGAGCTATGTCAACCTTGTAGTTTGGTCTTGAAAGTTCCCGTTAGATCAAAACTGCAAAGCAACAACATGGTCCTCAACCCATACCTTTGCTAAGCATTACGCTTTGGACATCTCTGCCTGAGCAGATGCGGGATTTGGGAGAACAGTTTTGCAGTCCCTTTTTAAGTAGACCTCTGCCTCCACCCTTCTGTTTTTCTTGGGACTTCTGCTGTTTTATTTTCCCATAGGTGTGGGTCGACGGAGCCTGGGGTTACTCACCTGTAACCTTGGGTCTTCGAGATGGGCTCCGCCACTCACACCATCCGCCCACCTTCCCCTCTATATCAGAGGCTGTTCAATCTAGATTTTTTTTCTCTATGTGGAGGTTGGAAGGAACAGAAGTAACTTGCGTGTCACACCTCCCTATATATACTGACTTCAGAGCCCCATAGGTGCGAGTGACAGAGCCCATTTCGAAGAACCAAGGTTACAGGTGAGTAACACTTGTTTCTTCCACAAGGAGTCCAATCCATGGAGACTGTAGGCCCAGCAGGTGGTGCTGTGTCAGGATCCAGTTATCCTAGCTGCCCAGACAAGATGGAGTACTTTATCCCTCCCACAGGCCACTTTGAAAATTAGTACAAACTCCGAGAAGTGCATGGAAGTTGGGGATACTTAAGGGGTGCACTCAGGAAGAGGAGGGTCCAGATCATGGATCTGTCCACTATCCTTGTGTGCATGTCCTCATTTTGGCTGCCTTCTTACCTTGAGTTCAGTTTTTCAGTGCCTGGGTGTAGGAATCTGGATCCAGGGTCCAGATTCAGGAACTGGGAAAGGGCCACACAAAACTAGTCATGGGCTGCATTTGGTCCCCAGGCCTGAGGTTCCCCACTCTTGCTTTAGAGAGTGCACTGTTCTGCGTTCCAGGTCAGTACAGACATTGCAGGTTTTGGCATGGAGCCAGTCCCTAGTTAGCATTTTGAGGTTGCTTCAGGGGCCATGCAATAAGGAATGGAGGTAGGTGGGTCTGTCCCCTCTTTCCAGTGCCAGGAAAGTAACGTTTGGACTCCAAGGCAGAGTAACTCAACCAGTTTGTATTGAGGGAGCGTGGAATGAAGCACGGTGCTCGGGGACCTTTCTCACGGAGCGATGCAGCCATGTATCGCGTAGTGCTGCTGGAGAGGTGACATGCTGGGAATTCACCAGAGGAAATAGCACTGTGTGCTCTGAGCCCCTGGCTAGGTTGAGATTGCTGCGATGTACTGATTGGTCCCTTCTGCTCTTGGTTGGTTTCCTTTGCCATCCTGACATTTAGAGAGCTGGCTTCCCACCGGGACTGGGGAGGAAGTGACACCGGCGCAGCCGGTCTCTGATCCCTGTGTGGGGATCCATAATTCTATGCCCTTAAAGGGAAAGGAGCTGCCATAGAGGCCAGAAACTCTACTCTTCCCATGGCATGATGCGCTTGGGGGAACGTTGTATCAGCAAGCAGAGCCTTCTCAGTAATAGCACGAGCAAGCTGTGCAAACAAGAGGAGTGTTGCGGTATTCAGATACTCCTACGTCCTCTTTAACTAGCTGCTGTTTGTAGCCCTATATATAGGCTCTGGGGATGGGGAGATGTGGTGTGTTAGCACCCACTCCCTGTGCCTGAATGCTTGATCACACACTATTGGGAGGAGCACAGTACGAGAATACCAGGTAGGTAGAGAGACATCTATAACTGTCTCTGAACATGCCAGGTTAGTGGGTTTGAGAGGTTCTCACGACCAAGTCCCGTTATAGTAGTTAACACAATTTCATTTCAGACCTGTCTCTTCCCCTCCTTCTGCTCATTGTAGTGTGAAAGTCTCTTGGTGTTCCCTGCCTTGGTCATTTTTTCCATTTCTCCATTTACGGTGGGGCTTCATTAGCCAAGCTTCCGTCATGCAATGGCGCTTGGCTGGATGCTTGTCACTGCAAGTGGCAGCTACTAAACTTTCAGTAAAGCCAACGTTGGCTCCTTTTAGGGCTTGGAGGCTTGTGACTGCTTTGTGGCCCCCATCTGCATGGTAGAAAAGAACCATTTGGGAATATGGCTCACAGCATGAGTGCGTCTTGTGACCCTGTTGTGCTGCATATATGGGATCAAATTGTGCTGGAACCTTTAGGATTGTAACTGGGTGTCTGAAGTTTTCACAGTTTGGAAGGGCCCTTGTTGGGGAGTTTGGAGCCAGAGTTACTATTGCATCACAGTAAGCACTAGAACAGGGGTTCTCAAACTTTTTCCAGTTACGAGCACTGGAGTGACGCAAGTGACTACTTGGGAGCACTGCATAATTTGCATAAATTAAGTTGTCTCCCCTCTGCAATTCAATTTAATCCAGTTCAATGAAAATGGAGATAATCAGGTTCCCACCCCAATTTGACCCTGCTTCAATTCAGTTCAGTTCACTTACCCCACTTAACAGCAGTGGCTTATGACTGGAAGCATTACAGTGTGGAAGGAGGTCCCTTCCACACTGATCTCAGTGCTCCCGAGCACTACTAACAGCTGGCTTGGAGAGCAGTTTCACGTATTGCCCGAGCACTCTGCTCCTGAGCACCAGGGTGAGAATTCCTGCACTAGAAGCATGAACAAAGCCAGAGCTTCAGGGACTCCAGTCAGGGGATAGTTTGTGTTTGTAAACAATCCCATTGAATTCCTCCTCTCAAGATAGGAAGGAATAAGATGGCATCTTGCCTCTTGCTGGCAAATGCAGAGGAAGTCTCTCTCCATGCTGCTGGCAGCTGTTTTGTGTTGAGATGACAGGGTTCATAGGGGTGGTCACTTGTGGAAAAGGCCAGTTGGAAGAGAGGGAGCTTGTTCTGTTCTAGTCAGCTTTTACTCTGCCACTGCCTTTATTCCAATCCTCCATGCTACTGCACTGGGCATTGACTGTACATTGTTACTCCTAAGCAGCGCTGTTCTCGTCTATGTGCTGATCCCTGTAGCACTGGGGGGTGGGCTCCCAGCAGTACATTAAGCAATGTGGCTCATATCTCCCACACATGCTTCTAACTCTCTCCCCTCCAGGGAAGATTTGATGCACAGGGCTTTGTATCGGGAGAAGAGGGGACTGGTTTGGAGACAGTGGAGTTTTTAGGGTTCTTTACACCAATGTACAGCTAAGCCCACCTATTGTCCTTTTAAAATAGCTGATCTATTCTTTGGCTTTTCTGCTCAGGCCTCTGATAATGAATAAGGGGAGAGACTTCCCTCAAAACGTGGGAAGAGCGCACCCTCCCTGGAGAGCTCAACTCGGCCGTCACAGGCACTGGGTCATTCTGACACATGCTGAAGGGTGTTTTTTCTGGCACTTCAGCTTCCCACTCCCCTTCTTTCCATGCGGAGAGTGTGGGACACCGTTGTGAAGCCCTCCCTGGGTTTATAAATAGCCCCACTTCATTCGAGTGAGTCATGTGCCCAGGCTGACCTAGTGCTGGGCTTCGAGCACACGGCTTTGCGTACAGGATATCCTCTCACAGACTCGCTGCTCTTCCAGACTCCCTCTGCTCTGACATCCTGCATGTATCCTGATTTCTACTCTGCAAGTCCATTACGAGTCCCCTGAAATAACAGCTGCTGCAGCAGCTTCATGGACAGTGTGTCAGGGATAGGCAACTGCTCTCCTGTATGCACTGTACATGACATACAGGACCAGGATGGTTTGCTGCTATGTTTCCAGAGGGCTAGCTCTTTGTAGGTCCCATGAAAGCAGCAGACACAAGTATCCAGGCCTATTGACTTGTCTAACTCTAAATTCCAGGATAGCCTTTAACTCCTTTTTTGGGCAGATTAAACTTTTCCATTCATACTACATTTATGGCAGGGACCCATGTTCCCTGCATTTTCCCCATCACTGTCAATGGGGAAAATGCAGTGAACATGGGTCTCTGGTTTATGACAATGAAGTAACTGGCAGGAAAGCTCATGTGAGGGATGTAGGTTAAACTCAGTCCACAGAAATACATGTGTAACTGTGACCTTAGCTTGTGAATATCTGACTTAAACCTGGAGAGGGAGCTAGAGTCCTGAACTTGATCCAGAGACCAGAAATGCTCCTGTAAATGTCAGGCCAAAGAGACCTCTGTTTACAGCCCTTGGCATCCCAAAGACCAAGGATACTGGAACTATAATGTTTTAGGCATGATGCTGATAAAATCTCTTTCATTACTGACATGCATTGGGTGTTTTTGGGAGCCTGTACAGAAACAATGGGGGAGGGTTGGTTTCCTTTTATTGTTCCTTTGCTAGAGGCGTCTGACAGTTCAGTTTTGAAATGCTTTAGGAAGTCTCCCTAGAGAGTGATCTCTCTTCCTCTGGTCTGTTGGAATAACTGCACCTTCCTATTTTTGCAGATGTAGCTGAGAAGGACCCAGATGGGGACTGCAGGAGTCTGGCCTTGCACAATCTACTGCTAATGGAGAACCTGAAAAAGAAACTAGAAACTGCCCCTTCCTTTTGAGGCAAAACTGACAGCGATGACCTTCCCCTAGTGCTCCCTCCTACCAGCTGGGTGTTCAGCTCCCTGCTCACTAGTCACCTGGCTGGAGAAGAGGAAGAAGGAAGGGTGTCAAGCTGAAAGCCAAAGAATCTGGCTTGACATCTGGGCTTTGTAGTGAAGGCCAATGAGTGAGCGATTGCTATCCGGGACAGAATGTACAGATGCAGGAAAGTGCACGAGTGCTGCCATCCTTTCCACACACACACACACACACACGCCCCCCCAGTGCACTCCTTACCAGCTATTTATGGCCTTGGCGGGTTCGAGTGCTCAGCTAAAAATACAATGAAGACCTCAGACTTCTCTTCAGAAAAACAGGAGTGGAAGAGCCAGATCTGTGATACTCCCTAGCAAAGAGACCACTGCTTCAAGGCGGAAGTGAGGCGAGTCATTGCATTGGCAGTTGTGTTAATGAGGCACATTGCAAATAGGTTGAGTTCTTTAATTAAAAAAAAAAAAAGTTCAATATTCATTGAGGTCGGTCTATTGGGTGCTGTTAGTTGAGATAGTTGAGATAGTTGGGGGATGCAACACACATTTAAGGGGTACCTAAACCTTTGACTGTTGGAAACGCGAAGTGACTGTCGGGGGATAGTCACTCTATGATTGCCCTTTTTCTTGTCCATGCTCTCAAGGGAAGCAGTGCTGGTCACTGTTGGGGATTGGATATTGGACTAAATGAACCATTGGCCTGACCCGTATGGTAGTCCTTATATTTGGCCACTGTGTTCCTTACAACAGATACTGACCAATCTCATTGCTGACAAGTAATAAGTAGCCTCATCCTTCTCAATGAGAATATCTACAACCAGGGACCAACTGTTTTTAAAACAATTGGAAGATGCGATTTGTTGTATTTTTGGCAGTAAAAGAGAAGGCAGGAGTCTGCCTAAAGATGGCTAAGATGAGAGGTTTCTATTGAGTATCTGGGCTTGCTCTGCCATTTTTGTGAAACACAATCCAGGTTTGGGAATAAGCTACGAATATTTCCTGAGATGAAGCCCAGCTGCAGGGCAGTCTTTTATTAAATTGAATTTTGCCTACTGAAGTTCCGCTCTTAGCAGTAGGCTTCTGCAATCTACACAGGTTCTTCAAGACTGTGGAACAGGAGGAGCTAATCCCAATTACAGGAGAAATTCCTTTGCTGGGTCCAGCTGAGGCATGTAACAGCTAGAGGTTCTGGCCATAGACAGCAATACTAGCTTCTGTTTTGCTCAGGTCTGAAGTGACCACAAGTGATCGCCATTTGGCCTTTGAAACAAGGTGTTGGTTCCAGACCGTTTACAATGTTGAAGCTTGGTTGGCAGGCTTCCCTGCGATGGGAACTAAATGACCCATGGAACATGAATTCTCCTTTTCTACAAAAAGAAGTGGTCCTCTTTTAATCAGGCTTGGATTTCAGCTGCAGAGAACTTAAGTCTTTGGGATTGGCATATCGGACTCTCAACCTCTCACAATTGTGCATTTCCCTAGGAGAAATTAGAGGAATTCTGCTGGTGTGGCTGCTGTCTTTACCTCACTCTTTTGTTCGTCAGTTGGCTTTAATTTGAGGAAAAGAAAGATGAAAGTACTTCATCTATTGTAGTCCTAAAGCTAGCTGCTGCTTTAGCCATTATTTTTCTTAATTTGGTGAATCCTTCCTACATGCTTGAACATGGCATACAATGGGGCCACTAGTGGTGCAGACTACAGCTGTAAAGCCAGGCTTTCACCAGAAGTTACACCAATTTAACTACATTGGTCCATTTGAGTCATTAGTTAATCTACAGCACTTTTAAGCTAGTACCAAAATGTTGGCGGAAGTGGCTGCACCGGGTTAAATTGGTTTCTAAATGGAGGCTATTTATGCCAGCACATCAGCACCCTCCTTTACTGCTCCCGCCTGCCCTTTTTAAAAAAAATTAATAATATTTTTATTGACTTTTTCAATGGTATACAAAGATATCCATTCTTTCTTACATTTTATTCAACCTATTCCCCCCTCCCTCATCAACTCCCATATCGCATTGGTGATCCTGATTGTCTGTTTTTCTTTCTGTAACAATTAGCTTCATACTATCACAGGGTTTTCTTTAAGATTGTCAATGAGTAGGTCCCCCCTTTTTTTTTTGTATAGTTCCAATCTCAGTATTCCATGGCGATTATCTTTCTTCACTTAGTATCCCATAGATTGATGACCATTTGCCAATAAAACCTTCTTGATTGCCATTTACCTCCGCCAAAACCTTTTCCATAATTAAATTGTTCCACATTCTATTTTCCCAATCTTGTTTTAGTGACTTAACTTCCCCCTTCCAATTTTTAGCAATCGCATAGAACCCCATCACCATACATTCTTTCGCCAGTAACCATTCAGTCTCATCTGTTACCTTATCGAGTGACTACCCTAGGATAGCCTCTTCTGGAGTAAAAGGTAGGTTTACCCCTATTGCAGATTGTATATGTTTCCACACCCATCTCCAATAGTCTATGTTTCGAGGACAGCTCCACCAATGATGAATCAAGGTTCCTTGATTCCCACATCCTCTCCAACACTCTCCCTTGCTCTCTTTTTTCCAATGTTTTTCCCTGTCAGGGGTAATGTAATATCTATAAAAAATCTTTAGAATGGTATCTTGTGTATCTAATGATTTTAATTTATCAAAGATGTAGCGTGTGGTCTATGCTTTTGCCGTCTTATCTAACTTAATTTGGAGGTCTTTTTCCCATTACTCCATATTATTATCTGTTCTCTATCTTCCATTTCCTGGAGTGCCCCATATATTTTACTCAGACTCCCTTTATTAATTTCATGATCAAAGAGTATTTTTTCCAGTCTAGTAGGTTTTCTTTGAAATTCTAAAATATCCTTTCTCTGTGTGAAATAACTTCTTAGTTGTGCATGCTCCAAAAAACTTACTTTTCTTTTCAGGAGTGCTTCTAAGTATCCTGTATTTCAAAATCCCACTGGGGTAAATAATTGCTCTGCCCGGGTAATCCCATGAATTTTAAGTTGTTGCCTTAGAGTCACTGCTATCTTCTTTTCCTTAAGTTCCACCCTATCAACGATTGAATAGCCCGCCCACCCTTCTCAGTAATGATGCTTTACTCCAATATTTAAGGTTTTTAAAAATTTAATAAAGTATGAAAAATAGTTTCTTTAAATATGGAACATTACAAAAATTAACAGTACCTATCAGAGACCATACACATCCACCCTCTGACCTGGCAGCCAATACACAAAGTCAAACATTTGCTTGTAGATTCAAGCATAAACAAGTTAAATGGCTTTGTACAAAGCAAAGTCCAGTACTGCACCAGGCTTGGTGCCGACTTATTGCCACTACTGAGACTAATTCAGCCTGCTGGTGCTAGAGAAACAAAGGGCTTTGCTTTCAGCACAGCACAGAAATGGCACTAATGCCTGGAGAAAGATTAGATCCCAGCCCTAGCACTGGCTATCAGGAATCCTCCCATTCATCAGCCACATCCTCTTCTACCTCCTTGTTCTCTTCCATGCTGTTGTGACGAATTCGCTCTGGGACAGAGTTCTGGCTCAAAGGGATGCCCAGCCCTCTGTGAACTGCCTCAATGGTCCCTTGATTCACATAGTAGGTCAGGTTCACGCAGGGAATTCTCTTCCGCATTTCTTCCAAGTAGCGGTAGGCCTAGGGGAAATGGGTACAGTTTTTAGGATGTGAATGATAACCCCAGATGTGACATCTTGGCAGAGCAAGGAAAGGTAACCAGAGTGCAGCCAGGTATTTCGGGCACTCAGTGAAGTGGTGGAAAAGAGGGGTGTGGTTCTTTTCAATCAGGTTGGTGACCTGATTGGTCCCATCAGGCTGGACACACCCTCTGCCCAACCTCCTTATGCTGAGCTCTCCAGCTACAAGAGAACACTGACATCACACTGCTCTGCAGGGGATGGGGCTATATTGGCAAGGGAAAAGGAACATGGTAGCCCAACCCCTTGCAAAGCACCACCGTCATGGTGCTCTGTGGGGGCCAGGGCCATTGGATACATCAGGCCCAGTGCAATCAGGCTCTGACCCAAACAGTGCTCTACTTGCAATTACAATTCAGGCATCAAAACTAAGAATGTTCACTATTGTCTACTCAGGATTCTCAAGATGGCTAGAGAGATGATTCTTCCAGTCTGGGTTATGGGCAACATCTTTCTACTCCTAAACATTTATACAAAATCAAGTTCATATCTGATTTCACATGCTTTAGGGGATAAGACTTAAAATAGCCCAAGAAATGGTTAGAAAAGCAGGGATATTTCTCCATAGTGCCTCTCCATTTTGTGGTTCTTTCTATGACAAGAGGTAGAGATTTACTTTTAAAGTATGAACTCTGGGCCTGACAATGAGAATTAAGGGCTCAACAGTCCCAATCTTCACAAGCCCCAGATTCCAGTACTATGCCCTTTACCTCAATACCCACTGCTGTGGCGCATTCAAATGGAGATGATTTTGTGGAATACCATGTAGTGGGACAGGCAGCTGCTCAGCACCTGGCTGTTCCTGGCTGTTCCTTTTAGTCCTGGCTTATTTTGCACTTTGCTGCTTGACACTTCCTGCCCAGGGACGACTGACTCATCCCTTCCCCAGATGGCTAAAATTTAACCATTTCCCAATTTTGGGTGGCTGTGGGGAGAGTATACCAAGACTACAGAGAAATATTTCCAGGCCTGCCTCCTAGCACAAGGAGCAGTCACAAATATCTTAGGGGGTCACCACTGTCTGGGTGAAATCAAATGAGACTAGAGCCCGCTGGAGTCTGTGTCCAGGCCGTGCAGCCCCCCTCCACATAGGTTTGACACGTATACCCTAACAAACCGGCAGACCCCTGGTGTCATTCATGTGCGTGTGGGCAGCCCCCACCCGTTGCCCGACAACCAAATCCACGGGCAGGCGTTTCTTCACCACCGTGCTCTGCCCAGTATCCCAGCCCATCATGAGCCTCAGATGCACCAAACCATGGGGACAAGAAGCCGCCCCAGCTGTTTCTCCTGCCTCCGGCTACTCCTCCGTTCGGGTAGTTCTGCGGTTGACCGCCAGGAGGCAGAAGAAGAAATCTGCCACTGCGCCTGCGTGGCTGGAGCTACCCCGCTCGCTCCTCAGTCTGTCTTCTGCCTTCGGACCGTCAGGAGCAATTTTTTTTTTCAAGGCGTAGTTTTTTGTGAAAAGTCTCCCGTTTGCCAAACGCAGGAGGAGCGCACAGTTTCGGTGGTGGGTAGGCGGGGCCACGGGGGCAGCGCCTCTCCCAGTCCAGCGCTTGGGAAATGCTTTTCGAGACCCCGCCAGCTCCCTTGCAAAGCGCCTGGAAGCAGGGGAGCCGTGAGGGGATTTTTTATTTTCCCCCCGACTGAGGCAAGTTCCCAGTCTCAGCACAAATCCCCCCCGCCTCCCCGCCCGAGAACAGACTCCGCACGGCAAGAGTCCATTCAGGCCAGAAGGCTGTACCCAGCAGTGCCTGCTATCTCCTGCCCTTAACCCGGGGACATGGAGCCAGCAGCAGAGAACCAACCCCAGGAACAGTTGTCCCCTAGCCAACGAAGACACACAAGTACCAACTATGTCATCACTGGCTAGTTCTATGGAGAAAATCCTGCAGTCGCTAGACAGATTGTGCGAACTGCAGGCCCAGGGAAAAAGAAGAAGAGTTGCCTCCAAATCAGGGTCCCACAAAGGCTCCTCAGGGAAGGATCCCCGCAGGGTGGGAAAACGCAGGGAAAAAACCCCACAAGGGGGCGCCATTGCCTGCCTTTTAGCTTCTCCCCTGTCTTCTGAGGAAAGCTCTGCAGATGATCACACAAAAAGGTGCAAAGAGCAGACTCAAATCTCTGGCCTCCAATTCTGATACTGTCTCAAGTCAGGAGTTCTCGGAGACAGGATACCAGGAGCCCCTGCCCGATCCCAAGGACGGGTAGGCAGTTTTCCCTCTCTTATAGGGATGAGCTTTTGGCTCAGGTATCTAAAACCCTACAACTGAAGGAAAAGCTGGCTAAAAGGAATTCATCCGACTCTCAGGAGGAGAATGTTAGGGAATACATCCCATCGCTACATGGCAAAGACCCAGGAGTCCCTTTGGATAAGGTTTCAGAAAAGTTAGTATTAGAGGAATGGAAACACCCTAGCAAGGCCTATAAAATGAATAAGACTCAGCTCTCCCTATATTCCTTTTCTAGGAAAAAGGAGCCGCTGTTCAAAAGTCCAAAGGTGGACGCTGCGGCTTTCTCACTAGCCAGACAAACCGTTTTCCCCACTGAAGGGGATTGCTTTCCAAAGGATCCCACAGATAGGGCAATAGACTCGGCCCTTAGCAGGGATCTGGAATCCTCGACCTCGGCTCTAAGAGTTAATATTGTCTCCTCATATGTGACACGAGCCCTTCTGTCTTGGCTGCAGGAAGTCCAGGATACGGAGATCTCTGAAAAGAGATCACGAATAATGACATCTTGCATCCTTCTGGCTACAGCATTTTTGGCTGATTCATCCACAGATGCTATGACCTGGTCAGCTCATGCAGTGGCAAACACAGTCTCAGCAAGAAGGAGACTATGGCTGAGGTCTTGGCAGGACGATATCACCGCAAAAACCCACCTCGTTTCAGGCCCGTATAGGGGATTAAAATTGTTTGACAAGGTCCTTGCAGACGCTAATGATAAATCTAATCATAAAACCCTCCAGCAGGTGGGGTCAAGGAAGAGGTTTTTTCGGGGCCCACCAAACAAATCTAGGGGAAATTTCAGATCTTTTAGAAGATTCCAGCCCCAAACCAATAGGGAACCATTGCTTAACTTCCCTTTTCGTAACAGGGCCCACAGACAGAGTAGATTCGACAAACAAGTCCAGTGGCCCTCCCCCAGGCCAACCTAAACAGGACTTATGACTACCCAGAGGTGTCAGAGGTTGGGAGCAGACTTCTAAATTTCTCAGGGACCTGGGAAAAGTCCGTATCAGATGCTTGGGTGCTAAATTGTGTCAGACAGGGCTACGCCATAGAACTGGCAAGACGTCCAAAAGAAAGATTCATCCCCTCCCCTTCCTCACAAAACCCAGCAAAACAGGGCCACGGTGGGGGAAATTCAGAGGCTTCTCCACATTCAAGCCATAGAGACAGTTCCACCAGAACAAACCAGGCTAGGTGTCTACTCGATAATCTTTTTGGTCACAAAAAAACTAGGAAGCTGGAGGCCTGTTCTAGATCTAAAAACCTTGAACAAGGTTGTAAAGATCCAAAAGTTCAAGATGGGAACAGTTGCCTCCATTTTCCAGAGCCTGAGGACGGGGGACTGGATGGTCTCTCTGGATCTAAAGGAGGCCTACCTGCATGTCCCAATCTGGCCTCCTCACAGGAGATGGCTCAGATTCTGCAATCAACAGACACATTACCAGTTCAGAGCCCTTCCATTCGGCCTGTCCTCGACCCCGAGAACATTTACCAAGATCCTGATTCAACTAATAGCGAATCTCAGGAAAGAGGGGGTCCACCTGTATCCTTACATCGATGACCTGCTGATCAGGTCCCAGTTGCACACCAAGATCTTAACAGACTTAGAGAGGTCCATCCATTATCTGAACCGCCATGGCTTTCTGATAAACAGATAGAAGAGCCATCTCCTTCCCACACACAGGCTTGAACATCTAGGGGTAATTTTAGATACAATTTTAGACACCGCCCTTATTCCTCACTCAAGACAACTGAAAATACACACACTAATCTGCCTCCTAAAGCATTGGTGGTAGATGAGGCTAAAATCCCTAGTGCAACTCCTAGGCTTCCTAGTTTCCTGCATTCGGCAGGTGCAGTGGGCTCGGTTCCACCTCAGACTCTTGCAGCTATTGCTTCGACCTATGCAAAGAGAGCTCATGCTAGGGCTCAACCCATGGGTCCCCCTTCCTCAAACCCTAGCACACTCAATGTCCTGGTGGTTAAGACCGGAAACGTTCAGCACAGGAACTCCGCTGTCGGAGCCCACCAGAGCAGTGATAACCACAGATGTCAGCCTCGGGGGGTGGGGAGCCCACTCCAGAACCGCCTCTGTCCAGGGGCTCTGGAACAGGAAGGACATATCCCGCGGCATAAACTTTCTGGAACTAAAGGCAATTTGCCTCGCCCTGAGACATCTTTTGCCCTCACTCAACACCTGGCATATCTTGATTTATACAGACAATACAACATCCAAAGCTTACATAAATCACCAGGGCGGCTCATAATCCCCTTGCCTCCACAGGGAGGCAGTAAAGCTATTCATGTGGGCTCAGAAACACCTGTATTCCCTGAAGGCTCTCTACATGTCAGGGGTCGAAACAACTCCCAGGCAGACTGGCTCAGCTGCCGCACAATCGACCCACATGAATGGATGCTGGACAAGGAAGTCTTCAACGACTTAGTGCAGAGCTTCAGTCTTCCCATAATAGACCTCTTCGCCACTCAGGAGAATGCACAAGTCCCAAGGTTCGTATCCAGAGCTCTGTGCAGAGCAGCGGTAGCAATGGATGCACTAAATCAGCCTTGGCCTCGAGGCCTTCTCTACGCGTTCCCTCCCTTTCAGCTAATTGCAAGGACAAAAGCGAAGCTCATCAAGGAAGGGGCACAGATAATCTTCATAACTCCGTGGTGGCGCAGGAGACTGTGGTTTTTGGATATGACAGAGCTCAGCCACGCTCCTCACAGGAGATTGCCCGTTCTTCCTACACTTCTCACACAGGGCCCGCTCCTGTGCGACAACTTACAAAATCTAGAACTGACAGCTTGGAGGTTGAATGCTCAGCGCTAAAAAAGAGGGGATATTCTGACGCCGTCCTCTCCACTCTTCAGCTTTCGAGGAGACCAGCAACAGGGAGATCATACAGAGCTACGTGGAGGACATTTACACATTGGGCAATATCGAGGGATCAGGACCCATGCAAAGTGAGAATTCCTGAAATTTTACAGTTTCTTCAAGAAGGACTGGATACGGGGCTAAAACCCAACACATTAGCTAGACAGGCAGCAGCTTTGGATTCCGTCTTGATGGTGGTATCTAATAAGCAGGTTTCCTCCCACAGACATGTCAAACAGTTCTTGAGGGCAGCGAGAATCATCTCTCCAGCAGTGATCCACAGGTGCCCTTCCTGGAGCTTAAATTTAGTCCTGAACTCTCTGACCAGAGCTCCCTTCGAGCTGCTTAGGCAGGTCTCCCTGTATATGCTGTCAATTAAGGTGGCCTTGTTGATAGCGGTTACTTCAGCCAGAAGAATCTCAGAGTTGGGTGCCCTATCTATAGAGGAGAATTGTTGTTCCTTTCAGGAACAATCAGTCACGCTAAGAGTAGACCAGGCTTTCATCCCCAAGGTCAACTCAATCTTCCACAGAAGTCAGGAAATAGCCTTGCCCTCTTTTTGCCCTAATCCAGTCACCCAAAGGAAAAAATTTGTCATACCCTAGACGTCCGCAGGGCACTCAAAATTTACTTGGCTAGGACGCAGGGGTTTAGATCATGCATGGCCCTTTTTGTTAATATCAGACCCGGGTATAGGGGAACTAAAGCTTCAAAAACCCTAATATCAAAATGGGTAAAACAATGCATTGTTGAATCCTATAGGGCAAAGAGTAAAACTCCGCCCCTCCAAATTTGGGCTCATTCAGTAAGGAGCGCAGCTACTTCCTATGCTTTTAAAGCCAGAGCTTCCTATGACGAAATATGCAGAGCAGTTCCTTGGTCTTCTCTCCATACCTGTGTTAAACACTACAAATTTAATGTGTATAAATCAGCGGAGGCAGCTTTTGGTAGAAGGGTGCTTCAGGCGGTGCTGGACTCTCCCAACGCTGTTTGTTCCCACCCTTAGAGGTATTTGCTCGGGTACATCCCGAACGGAGGAGTAGCTGGAGGCAGGGGGAGAAAAGGGAATTGGTCACCTACCTTCGGTGAATTCTTTTCTCCCCTGTGCTCCGGCTACTCCTCCGACCCTCCCTACCAAACAGCTCATAGAAGGCTGGGGAGGGTAACGTGGGTACCCCTAGTTTATTTAGTTTCTGGTAGTTCCAGGGGGGTCCCTAAACTGTTCTAGAGGGACTTTCCCCTTTCCTATGTGTTTTTTGCCTACAAGATACGTTAGTTATATTATCATGCATTCGTTTTCAAATTCGCACTGGTAGCTCTCTCACCGATGGAGCATTGGATCCTTGGCTTGGACACTTGACTGAGGAGCAAGCGGGGTAGCTCTGGCCACATAGGCGCAGTGGCGAATTTTTTCTTCTGCCTCCTGGCGGTCAACCGCAGAGCTACTTGAACGGAGGAGTATCCGGAGCACAGGGGAGAAAAGAATTCACCGAAGGTAGGTGACAAATTCCCTTTTCCTTCTTCTGGACTATCACTCCAGGAGGCGTTCTAGCTCCTGCTATCCCTGCCCCTCCCCCCCGGATTAATACTGGCCAGTAGTTGGTGACTGCAAATAACTTCTAGCCATGCACAGAATGCTGAGCTTTATTTTTATTTTATTTATTTATTTAATACATTTATACCCTGCCCCTCCTGCAAACAGCTCGGGGCGGCTAACAAATTTCACATAAAAACATTTAAAATATTTAAAACCATCATAAAAAATCTTAAAAATGAAAACAGGGAAGGACAAAAAAATTATAACAAATAATAAAGAAGGGTAGGAGGATAAAAACC
>QEPC01009159.1:1152641-1172799 GCA_003113815.1 Sphenodon punctatus | reverse complement strand
CAGGGGTCGGCACTGAGACACCCTCACCAATCACCCCCCTCTAACCATCCCTCCTACACACCCCACACTTCCCCCCTAACCCTGAACACAAAGAAAGGTCCCCACCACAAAAACTCCCCAGAGTCCCCTGCGACCCCGAAGTGCCCCTAAGTGCCGCCCCCATTTGGCTGTGGTCCTTTGGACCTGCGGCTGCTGGCACCTGGGCTTAAGAGCTACTTCCGGGTGGGGGAGGGGACAAGCTGGCCCTAGCGGCCGGATTCTTCGATCCCCCTCACCCCCCCCGGCACTCAGTTTGTTTTCTTTCCCCCCCGCAGGTCCCAGGGATCCAAGCAGAGCGGCAGCAGCAACCCCCCTCAGCAACAGATGGAAACAGTGCAGGTAAGTCCTTTGAGACAGGAGCCGCTGGCAGCTGGGCTTAATAGCTCTCCAGCTACTTCCGGGTGGGGGAGGGGATCCCCCTCACCCCCCCCTTGCCGCCTCCCCAGCCTGTTTGGGCCCACAACTCACTCGGTGCAGGTGGCAGCAGGAGCCCTGAGCGCCACTGCTACCCTCCCCCTCCTCAGCTCTGTATTTCTGATCAATCAATCAAATCTTTATTGTACATAATCAAATAGGTTGTTACAACTTATAGGCATTTCTGATCAGGCCAGGCTGGGGAGAGGGAAGGTAGTGACAGTGCTCGGGGCTCCTACTGAGCGGGCCGGGCTCAGCTAGGTGGGGGGGTGCCAGGGGTTGCCTCCCCCCTGCCTGGGCTCACTACTCACCTGGTGCAGGCAGCAGCAGCCCCGAGCTCTGCTGCTACCCTCTCCCTCAGTCCAGCCAGGCTGGGCTGGGGAGAGGTTTGCCAGCTGACAGCACAGCAGGCAAGCTTCTGATTGGCTCACTTGTGGTGATGTCACCCATCAATCACTGCATGCACGTCAATCAGGCTTTTGGTGGGGGAGATGGGTAGTGGGTGGGATGGGGATTTTTAGCTCCTTTTAGTTTACATTTCAAATGTATTTATAGTATTTTGAATTTTTATTGTGTTTTGATGCTAATTATGTATTTCTGTTACATGTACGCCTCTTCAAGCTGCCTTTAGGCTGGAGGGTGTGGGATAACAAATCTATGTATAAATAAATAATGTATAACTGATTGATGAGTGACATCACCGCACACAAGCTAATCAGAGGCTCACCTGCGGTGATGTCAGTAGGCCAGGATGTTTGCTTGTAAGGGAAATTATGTGGAGAATTTCCCTGTGGGAGGGATTCCGTGCTAAATCAGCAATTTGTTGAAGTGCGCTTCATAGAAAATGAAAGTAAAAATTGAAATAGCAAGGAATTGGTCTGAGCAATCAGTCTTTGCATGTGGTCAGCCCAGTCTCTTGCATTCACAGCTCACAGCACAGTTCACTGGCGGGCAGCAGCACACAGTTATATTGGAGTTTCACCTGTTCTGGTGCTGAAAATTCCTTCCTGTTTGCATAAAATTCCAAAACAAGTGCCTCTTGTAGCCCCTCGCTAGCATCTTCTGCATTACCATATAACGGGGGCTTGCCAGGGCACCCTGCACTACTGGGAGTGTCCAAACCTCGTGTAGGGCATGAAGCTCTCCTTCAGTGGCTTCACATTCCCTGCACCCTGAGCTGCTTGTTTCCCTGAAGAGATTCAGCTCCAGCATCCGATCGAGGCACTCCTGATGGCCCTGCAGAAAACCTCTTGCTATCATTAGTGCAGTGATGAGAAAAAAACGGCAGGGAAAGTCCAGTCTCCATCAGTGACAGCCATACTTCTGGCAGCGCAAAAACATCCAGAAGACTCACGGTCTCATTCACATCCCAATATCTCCTCTCGTCTGGGTCTCACTACTCTTCTACATGCTGCTGAACTTTAAACAGCAGCAGGGTTGCGCTGTGTTTGGTCTCTGTCATGCATACATGGAACCCCATTGCATGTATTTGCCACCCTATAAATGCATAGCCAGCTTCACAGGATGGGCTTGACAGTTCTCTCTGTATATCAGGCCTCACCCAAAGTCAGCAAAGGCCAGAGTATCCATCACCCCCCAACTCCTCTGGGCCCTCTCCCTCGGACGGCCGCACCACTGTACAACACTTGAGCTGCAGTCACTAGAAATACTAATCTTTAGAACACATACATGCAGCCCCATGGGAAACTCACCAAGTGTTGCCCATGCTGCCTCTCCCCATGGGTGCTGGGGATGTGCAAAGGGCCTTCCTCTGGAGTTGACCCAGAGCAGGACAATACCAGGATGCTGAGGTTATCTTGCCCAGGTTAAACATCTGTGGAAAATGCAGTGAAGACGGGTCCCTGCCCTTCACACAGCACTGGCCATGCTCTGTGACCTTCCCCACCTGTTAGGAGAGGGACTCTTTCTCCATGTGCTGTACAGCCCCAAAAGCAAATATGGGGTTCAAATCACTCACCATCTGGAACTCCTCCACTTGCAAGTGATGATCAACTAGAAATCCCAGGACATCACCCAGGCGGATGGTATTGTCCAGGTCTGGCTCCTGCAGCAGCAGCTCACATTGCCTGATGGCTTCTTTAGGGTCCTCGGGGTAAACTCTAGTGAGAAGAAACACTTGAATGTTAAATATCTTTGGGAAGAGAAGGAAAAGTTCCCTTAGTGCACTTGCTTCTTAATGGAAAACCACAGAGACCTAAAGGCTTTGTAGTTGTCTAAGCCCCAAGGCTTCCCATTTTCATGGGACCTTGGCTCCAATGACAAAGAATCCTTACCATCTGCCTAGCTTCATAAATCATCAAATCTGAATTCCTGCACCATCCTTTACTCAAAGTCAATGGGTCATCCCTTAGTCCTGCATGATTGATTAAACCCAGGAGTCGGGAACAAGCATGGGGCATCCTTTGGCTGTTTCCCTAAAACAAGCAAGTTTCTTGAATGGTTTTAAACAGAGCTCTGCTAGGATACATCATAAAATGCTCAGACTTGCCTTCGAGCCTGGATGAATCTCTTGACCAGAGCAATCTTGCTTTGTAAAAGTGCCAGCTTGCTCTCCTGCTCTATGGGGCTCCTCATCTTTGCCTTTGACAGGCACTTGTATGCCTCAATCAGTGCTCCCTGGGCTTTCTCATAGTTCTGGTACTCATCAATCTCCACCTGCAGGAAAGAGAGAGGATGATTTTCTGTACTGCATGTTGCAAACCAAACTCCTTTGAGAAAAAAGAGGGTACATACCTGAGCACAGGCATCATAAAAGCCAGCCAAGAGATCTAGGGCGCGCCCTTTGGTGTAGAAGGTAATGATGTTCTTCATAATCTCTGCATCCTTGCGCCAGTCCAGTGACTGTAGATAGTTGGCTGCCATGATGTAAATCTCTCTCTGTCTGGAGACTCCAGCAAAAAACACAATCTTCTCCGTGTCTCCAGATTTTAGCAGTGCTCTCATTGCCTGTGAGAGATCAGGAAGAGCAGGGACCAGTCTCAGCAACACAGAAACATGGTGCAACAGACCATAATGAGTGGGATAGGAAATGTTCACTGGGTTCAGTACTCTACAAACCAGCCCAAGGCCCCACTTCTTCCTACCCAAATATCCTCTTCTCAAAACCCCTGGGGCTGGGAACAGTCATCTCAATAATTTGCCATTGCCTCTTGGAGAATCCTGTGCTCATGCTAGAAACAAACCACATGGAAAAGGGGTCTCTGATGGGGCTGAGTGGCGAGGATAAGGGAACTCCAGCTGCAGGTAACCTATCCCATAGGCTCTCTAATAGGAGCAACTCTTTCTATCCTTGTCAGACTAAGGATACATTCACAAAACACCCTGTTCGTGTCCTGTTGTTGGTGTTTCTGGTGTCCCACAGCCGTGCTTTCACACACCTAGGGATTCCCAGGCATTACCCTGGCCACCTCCTTCCCTGTGCTAGTTCCCACAATACTAAGGAGCATGGAGGAATGCCTGTATGATATCCCTGCATGCAGTGCTCCAGAACAGGAAGTAACCAGTACCTCTTTGATTTAGCAAATAAGGAGCCACAGGTCTCAAGAGTGATCAGATATGCATATTTTAGAGGACACTTATGAGAAATACAGGTTGCAGGGCTGCCCTGCAACCTGTATTTCTCATAAGTGTTTTCTAAAATTTACATATTTGGCCACCCTACAGTGCTCATACTTTCTGGCCACGACTCTGTGGTCATTTGGAGACTGGAAGTGATGTCAAAGGAATTGAAGCTGGTTGCAGGAAACCAAACCACATGTGAATGTTCCCCACTCCCAACATCACTGACAGTAGAAAGATTCATCCCATAAGCAGAGTGGTAGAGAAAATGAACTGATCAGGGGAACAGATGAGTGGTAAGCTTTACACCACCTTCAGAGTGTGGGGGTGGGCCAGTGCCCACAGTGTAAATGCAGTCTAATCTATTACTGCCTGGGGCCAGCTGTGGGCTGGAACCTTAGTTTGCTCTGCCTTTCAGCATGGGTAAGCCCCATAGTTTCTCCCCAGCTGCAAAGACTCACTTTCAGCTTGTTCCCTGCTTGCGTATATTTCTTGGTTGCCATGTGGTAATTGCCTTGTCGCATGCAGCAGTCAGCAATCTGCTCCAGCAGCTCCCGCCTGGACTCCTCGGAGATTTCCTTTGAGTCTTTGCAGACTGTCATCTTCTCAGCCATCTCCTCTGTGATGGTCAGGTTGTGCTTCAGGCAAAGTTGCAGGGCTTCATGGTACTGGTGGGGGAAGAGGGAGCAGAGAGAGAGAGAGAGAACGCACAGTGAGCTGCTGCTAGTTCTGTACTGCAGGACGCCAACCGCATGCAACATGCTGAACCCAAACCCTGAGCCTCAGTACAAAATTGTGAGTCATTTTCCAGCTGTACAAATGGCTGGGTCCAAACCCTGCCAGTGGCAAAAGCCAGAGTGAGAAGCTATGAACACTAGAGATGGCCTCGAGCCAGGCCTGGGAGCAGAAACCCCTGCTCTTCGAAATGACTTGGAATCCAAGCTCTCTGTAATGAGCTACACCCCCACTCCCCGCCAGTCACTTGGAGGAGTGTGAAATCCAGAGGCAAGTTTGCCAGTGCAGGCTTTGCCACCGTGCAGCTCAGCCCAGCTCACAGCCAGGAACAAACAGGATTTAAGATTACAGCTGAACCCTGCTGTTCTTATGGTCCCACACCGAGCTCTACCTTTTTGGCTGCTAGCAATAGCTCCACCGCCTTCTCATACTGGGCATGTTCAATGAAGAAGTCAGAACAGCGTGCCAGCAGGGCTGGATCCGAGTTCTCATCCAGGTCCTCAGCAATGAGCTGCAGAGCCCCAAACTGCTGTGTGGCAAAGGCCAGTTCTAGTGCCTTGGAGAAGTATCCTGCCTACAAAACCAGAGAAAACCAGGGCAATAAGTCATGAGAGAGACTCAAAACTGCACGGCTAGAGGTGTCCCTTGGAGGTCATCTAGTTTACCTCCATGCAACACTCAGGAATCTTGAGACATCAGGTTTTAGCAGCCACAGGGCAAAGGTGACTCCAAATCCCAACTTCTGGAGTCACCATCCTCACTTTCTCAGCCAGCATGCTCAGGCTGAAGGTCTCAGCTATGGCTAATTAAAATGACATATGATGCAGAGAGAGAAACTGCAGCCTTTCTAAGTCCATCAACAATATTATCTTTGGAAAGAACGTAGGTAAGCCATGCATCAAAGTCAGAGGGAAAAGAGGTGGGAGAGCCTGGGGGGTGGTAGATGACAGCCACACGGAGCTGGAAGGGCGAGTAGAGCCAAACGCAGTGAGCCTCAAAGGAAAAGAAGGAGTGAGAGGGAGGGGCCGTAAGGGGCTGGAACTGGCAAGATTTGGTGAGGAGCAGGCCAACACCACGACCTTCAGAGCATGGCATATGGGTGAAGGTGAGAGCACCAAGAGCGAGGGCAGCAGGAGTGGCAGTGTTACAGGGGAGAACCCAGGTTTCAGTAAGGGCAAGGAGATGGAGAGATTGGGAGAGGAAGAGGTTATGGATGCACCATTACAGAACAGAGAGGCAGCCAAACTCCTATTGTCAGACTTCTTGAGCAGAGACTGAGTAGCCTCCCTCCAATGGGGACTCTGGGAGGCAACCCCCAACTCCTATGCTGGTCCCAAAGACATTCTTCCAAAGGAAAGGTATCGGGGTTGGTCTGATAAGCCCTGACTGACTACAATGGCCTAGTGAAAGACTACACCTAGCTAGAGCAGTGACTGTGACAACTCAATAACTCAATCTGCTCCATGCAGTAACAGGGCAGAAACTGAATGTGGGACATGGCTCTAATATACAGGATGCCAATGGTGTCACATTGGCAACCCATGCCAGACTAAGTTGTACTAGCCAGTTCCAGGAATCTGGTGCCGAGATGCAAAATCCAATAGTGTGTATGCACAGAGACCCTGAAGAACAACCTGTGGCCATCAGTAGAGCTGGGTGGGTGTGTGGAGCCAAGCACCTGGAATAGCAGGACAGAATAGCATGCACTATGGTCGGGTATTCAGTTGACTTGGTGCTTCTCTGAAGCAGAACCTTGGCCTTGGTTTAAGACTTTATACCACGTAGATCCAGTTACCTTGTGGTACAACATCACTGCTCTGTCCATTTGCTCTCCCTTCTCCTCATAATAGCGTGCTGCCTCTATCATGTCTTCTGGGGAGCTCAGAAGGGCCAGGTTCATCAGCTGGTCATCCAGATTGTTCTCCTGTGCAAAAGTACATACCTTTGAACAAACACTCACTATGGTACATTCTGGCCAAGTAGACTTCATAACACTTCCGCAGACCCTTCTCCCAGGCCCAGCGTATACACAATTGCTCTGGGCAGCTGCATTGGTGCCAGGGTGTGTACAAGCAGTGTTATCCAAAGAGGACAGTTTAAATCAGGGATAGGGAACCTTTACCTCCTAGGGGCCACTGGAAATTAGTACAAGCTCCGAGGGCCTCAGGGAAGTTAAGGGCAGTGGTGTTTAACGGGGTGTGCTCAGGAACATGGAACTGTGCCATGGATCCTTATGTACATGTCCTCATCTCTGCTCCCTTACCCTGAGTCTGTTAGGAAGCAGGAACTGGATCCAAGGGCCAGATCAAGGCACTTGAAGGGGCCAAATAAACACTAGTCACAAGCTACATTTTGGCTCCAGTGCCTGATGTTCCCCACTGCTGGTTTAGCTCCATCATGGAATACAGGTGCATGCAATGTCATACCTTGCACAAGCGAATAGCATTGTTAAATGCCTGGGCCCTGGTGTAGAAGTGCACAGCCTGCTTGATTTCATCCTGGCTCTCATACTGGCGGGCCAGGTGATAGGAGGCTGCCCAGTTCCCCGTTTCATTAGCTATTTCAGCTGCCTAAGAGAAAAAACAACACTGATTCTCCTCAATCTTGCACAGATTAACTATAGTAATGCTGACTGGTAGGGGAGCAGTGGGAAGCAGATTTACCTTCTGCACATTGCCCTGGAAACAGTAAATACGGACAAGGGAGAAGTAATCCTGAGCCAGCTCATAGTATCTTAGAGCAGATTCCATGTCTGCCTGGCTCTCCAGATACTGCGCCCACCATTTCCACAAGGTCCTAAAGGAGGAGAGAAAGAACATGGCACATGTTACATCAGATTTCTCATCCTGGGGTCTCTGGCCACCCTCTCCTTTTCTTCATTTCTCCCCTTTTCAATTTTAGTTACTTAAAAAGCTTCTCATCAGTCTTTGTGGTTCCTAAGGTAGCTGCAAAAATATGTCCCAAATATACATTGATGGCTGCCAGTATCTGCTGGCAACCTGCATCATTAACTCTGAGAGGTGTGAACTGCCTTATCCATCTCAGCCCATGGCCCAGGCCCTGCGACCACTAATTTACTCTCTCAAATAATACTAGAATGAGGGATACTAGAACTCCATGAAACTAACTGCCATCAGATCAAAAACAAACAAAAGAAAGTATTTTTTTACTCAACAGACAATTAACTTGTGGAACTTGTTGCCAGAGGATGTTGTGAAAGCTAGTTTGATTTTAAACAAGGATTGGATAAATTCTTTGAGGATAGTTCAATAAATGGCACTTAATCAAGTAGGTTGGGGGATGCAACTTCTGATTGTCAGGAGCTGAGAGTGAACAGCAGGAAATGGATCACTCTATTATGGCCTGTCGGATACTTCTCAGAAGTGACCAAGAGGCCACTATAGGGGACAGAATACTGGACTCGATGGTCAGACCCAATATGGCACCTGTGTTCTTAATTCCATGACCAAGCAATCTGGCACTTTTCCAGGTCATCTAATCTCCCCCTGCCTATACCAGGCTACAGTGCCTCACCTGACCACCCGATCTAGAACAAAACCAATATTCAACAGTAAGATGGCACTCACTTGTCTTTCATCTTGTTGACGTAGATCTCCAAGGCTTGTAAGTCTTCTGAGAGCATTCTGGGCACCTCAAACCTGTGGGTGTCGGATTTCTCATAGCTGCAGAGAACAGCAGCACATTACAGTGCAGAAGGAAAAATCACTGCATAAGATTTACGTTTTTGGTAACAACACTTTGCACTTATAGAACATTATTTACAGTAGGAAGACTAAGTCTCTTTCTCAGCCTGGGAGTTGGAGGAGTAGCTGAGACTTTACCTGACCTACTCCATCTATCTGCGGGGGCCTGCGAGCTGTGCTGTTGCTGTGTGGAGGGGGAGTGACAGGGACTCGTGTTCACTGCATCTTCACCACTGGCAGCAATGGGGAAAACACAGTGAACACCAGTCCCTGCTGGTAACACCTGCTGAACTGTTCCTGTCCCCCCTCCAGGCAGTATAAGAAACTGCGGGGGCCTGCAAGCTGTGCTGTTGCTATGTGATGGGCAATGTGCTGTTGCTATGTGATGTGATGGTTTCCTGGTAACACCTGCTGGACTGTTCTGGCAATGCCTGTTCGCAGGTCGTTTGTGGGAGTAGGCGGGGGTGGTCTTTTGTTTTGTTTGTATGTTTTTAATGGCTTGTATAGGATGTGGGATTGTTAGGGGGAAGATAGAGATGTGGTGGTACTGTCCCAGCCCCCCTGTTCCTGCAACCCATAAGAGGGTTATACCTGAGCCCCCCCCCTGATGAGAGGGGGGGGATACATGAATAAGGGGTGGGAAATAGGGTGGGGAGGGTTGTGCTGTGGGGGGGATGGGAGTAGGAGGAGATGCCCTGGCCCCCCTGTGAGAGGGGAGTATGGGCATGGGGGATAGGGTGGGTGGGAGTGTCCTGGTCCCCTGTGAGGGGGGTATGGGTACAAAGGAAGAGGGTGGGAGAAAATGCCGTTGTCCCCCAGTGAGAGGGAGTATGGGCATAGAGAGTGTGGGGGTGGACGACTGTGCCACGACCCCCTTGTAAGGGGGGTACGGTCACAAGGGATCTGGAGTATGGATTGTGGGGCTATTTGGTATTGGGGGAGGGGTTTCCCTGCCTGCCACCTATACCACTTCATCTCTGGGGATGCAGGGCTCGGGAGACCCTCTCCAGTCACATGCCTACATGGGTCCCCATGGGGCCTTTTAGAGGGTGGGGAATGAGGATCAAGTGCCAGCGTATGCAATGGAGGTTGGGAGGGGGACAGCTATTCGGGTTGTGCTGGGCATGGGGAGGTATGGCGGGGAGGGAGGGGATTAGTCTAGTTTAGTTATTTATTTGTTCAGACTTTTTACCCTGCCCTTCCCTTCCCTTCAAAAAGGCCCAGGGTGGCTCACATAACAACATATAAAAACCTATAAAATACATATAAAAAATAAACATTAAGATACAAACATAGCCCCAGAACCCCCAACCCCATCACAACACCCACCCAATACCACATTCCCCATTTCCCCCCATCCATCCTCCCTCACATACCTATCCCCACAGCCCTCCCAATGACCCCCTCCCCCCAATTCAGTCCCCGCTGCCAAAAGTCTGACAGAGCAAGCATTGCCACCAGAAGGCTGCCAGGCCTGAGCACAGGCGGACCTCCCAGGGGAGGGAGTTCCATAGCAAAGGTGCAAAGGCCGAGAACACCCTCCTCATAGTTGAGACCTGGTGAAAAAATGAAGTCTCCAGAAGGGCACCCCCGGCCGACAGCAGAGGCCACAATGGGGCATGGGGATCCAGGCAATCTCTCAGATAGATGGGACCCAGGCCATTTAGGGCTTTAAAGGTCATCACCAGTGCCTTGAATTGGGCCCAGAAGACTATTGGCAGCCAGTGCAGCAAACAGAGCACCGGTATTATGTGCTCACGCGACCAGTCCCTGTAAGGAGACAAGCCACCACATTCTGCACCAGCTGCAGCTGTAGTCTATTGGGATTGTTGGGAGAGACACTTGGTATCTGTCCCTGTATCCCATTCCCCCCATCTCAATATATTTGGGCATGGGGAGGTGGGGCTGGGGGGAGGACAGTCTATTGGGATTGTCAGGAGAGATACTTGGTGTATCCCGCTCCCCTATGTCTCAAACCAACCACCCCTCATCTGACACTGATGCTGCTTAAGGTTGGTGGCCAACAAAACTTGTATCATCCACGACTTGATTCAGGATGAGGCTGCTGACCTCATATGCATTACAGAGACCTCACTGGATGAAGCATCTGGGCCAGATGGTGTCACCTGTGTACCATGTGCAGCATCAGAATTAGCTTGGGGGCTGGGGGGGCAGAATGGCTACGATCTGTAAAGGTCAGCTTGGTCTTTCAGAGGTATCTGGTGCCTAACTCATCTGATATAGAGTGTGTCCACCTTGTGTTTGATTTGGCTGGGGATAGATTGGGAATCCTCTTGGTGTACCAACCACCACACTGCATAGCTGATTTCCTAACTGCTCTAGCCATGCTGGTTTTAGAGGTGGTGTTGAGATCACCCAGATTTATTGTCTTGGGTGATTTCAATATACATGCCGAGGCTAGCCTTTCAGGGGCCTATCCCAGGTAATATTTGCCCTGATACATGAGGCGGGGCACACGCTGGATTTGAGGATTTCCACCAGTCTGGAATACAAGGGTTCTGATTATTGGGGGGTGTTGTTATAACACTGTTGTCGGGCTCAGTTCAGTTCATTACCTTCTGAAAGCCCAGATCCCAGCCCTCCTATGCCCTCATCAGGGTGGTCGACCAGTTAGGTTGATCTGCCCCCTGAGGCTAATGGATCTGATCAGTTTCCAGAATTTTCGGGGGAATTCACCTACTGACCTTAGCGGCTGCTCTGTTGATGACCTGGTTGCTTTGTGGAATGGCATCTTGACCGTGGCCATTGACACAGTTGCACCCAGGAGTCTGCTTCCACCGCTGCAGCAGCACAGGTCCCAATGTTTCACAGAGGAACTGAGGTGGCAGAAGTGGGAGGGTAGGCGGTTAGAGCGCAGGTGGCATTTGACTTGCTCTGAAGCCAACCGATTGTGGCATAGATAATTTGAAAAAGACTATGCCGTGGCTGTGATGGAGTAGGAATGTGAGGGGGGGTTGGATATGGGGAATGGTGAGGTGGCATTGAGTGGGTTTTGTGGGGGGTTCTGGGTGGGTTGAGGGGATTCATTGGGGGGGTAGTTTGTATTTTAATGTTTTTATCTTTTATATTTTTTTATATGTTTATATTTTTTATTTTGTATATATGTTCATATTTTTTTATTTTGTAAGCCACCCTGAGCCTTTTGAGGGATGGGCAGGATAAAAATTTAAGTAAATAAAATAAATAAATCTATCTGGAATTGTATCCCACCCTTTTCCGCATCACCCACTGCCTCGTCCCAAATATTTCTTCAGTATATTGGCCTTTATTCTTGCTTGAAGAAGGGCCCAAAAGCTTGCATGCTCTCACCAACGAAGTTGGTCCAGTAAAAGAGATATGAAATAGTTCATGCCTCATAAGTAAGAGCTTCTCTCTCCCTGCTGAAGGAGATGCTCCAGGGGAGAGGCATGAAATATTTCATCTCTCTTTTACTGGACCAACTTCGTTGGTGAGAGCATGCAAGCTTTTGGGCCCTTCTTCAAGCAAGAAATCACAACCTATTGTTGGTTTTTATTTGACTCCTTCCCAATTCCTGGATTCAGGCCCTAGCCTCAAGTGCTGATGAAGCATGCTCAGTCAGAACGCAGCAGAAAGGAGGGTATGCACTCTCAAGGGTAGAGGAAGAATCTGAAGGCCGGCCCCTCCCTTGTCTACCCATCCAACCATGCATCCTGACTCAGCATGCCTTCCCCACATCCGTTAATCACACCCATACCTTTCTGCATGGCACATCTGCATCCCCTTTTCCAGGTGCTATTAATTTCTCCTCACTGCTGTCACAGATACTTTGGCACTAAATTAACTCAGACTCTATGGATTAAGCACAAGAATAAACCACACAATTTTGGGCGATGCACATCTCTATTTTTTGGTGCATCTCACTAGCCTTTTTTTAAACTGACTGCATAGTTCTCTAACAAAAAAAGGTTTCTCACCCCTGTTTGTTTCTATATTGATGATGTTATGTAAAAAAATTCACATTTAAACAACAAACAGCTTCCTTTCTCTCCCATCGCCCCACCCTCCTCACAATAGGATCAGAAATTAAATAAGTTTCCAGGTGCCATGTAAATTCCAGTTATCCATGAGTCAGAATTAAGGAAAACTCTAGAGTCAAGTGTTTATCCTACCAGCTAGGAGGGAATGGGAAAGGAAGGTCTATGGTTCAAGAACAGATTTGGGATACAGGAAATCCAAGTTCTATTTTGATTCTGTCAAAGACCTTCAGCGTAACTTTGGGCAAGTCACTTAACCACCACTTTCTCCTTCCATGAATTGGGGGCACTGATCTTATTTCAATAGCACTTGAGATCCTCAGACAAAAGTGCCAGAGGAGGAGAAAAGTTTTTATCTATAAGTAGCATCCACCCTGCAGACACTTGGCTCCAACCCTGGCTCCACAGCAGCTATTCCTAGGCTGGACAGCTTGAGTCAGCTGCTGCTGCTGCTGCTTACTAGCTGAGTGCGAGATTGCGCTCGCTGGTGGCCTCCAGGTGTTTGGCGTAGTTGTAGTAAGTGGTGCGCAGATGGATCCGATCGTGGGTCTCGGCAATCTCGATGGCTTTCTGCCACTGGTCTGAGGCCTGGTAGAACTTGTTCAGGAGATCATAGCGCTTGCAGATCTTGTAGAGGCGCTCTGCATCTTCCTAGAGTGGACAGCACAAGTGTCAGGTGCCTGAAGGGTAGTCTACTGTTTGGGGCAGTGTAGTGCTCTGGACTGTGGATCACATCACAAATCAGAAAGGATTAAAACAGCCAGCTTAAATGCACACAGCCTACAAGAGTTACACTGGGGCTGGGAAGCAGGATGTTTACATGACAATACGGAGCATACCAAGTCCAGGCATTTACCAAACATCACTGACCCGGGATGACATGACAAAAGGCCTGCTATCAGCAGACTTCTAACCCATCTTGTATTGGAGGCAGCATGCTCACATTAGGGCTAGTTGCCGTCATAGCCACTCTGTGCTTGGAGAGGCCTGTTATCCCATCAGAAGTTCCCAGTTAAGTGGTTTGGAAGAGTCTTACTAACTTTGAAACAGCTTTCCCAACAAAGAGAATTCAGGACTTAGGAAGTGTGATTATCTCAGAGCAGGCACCTGGTATTGGATTATTAAGTGGCACAACCCCCTCCCCCAGTCACAACTTTATTTAGAGACAGGTTTGGCCTATTGTGGTGGGAGAAGTGAGCTAACCTTGAACTCTGCTATTCCTGACGTTTGAGATGGACCTCTATATAGGGACCATTTTCTTGCCTCTCCCAATGGCTGCCCAGCTGAGCACCATGCACAGTATGTGGGATGCTCTGTAGCACAACAGAAGAAACTACTCCCTGTTCCTTCTGATCCCCTGTCTTCAGTTGCCTGGAAATCGCAGCTGGAAGGAGCCCATTAGGTCAGGCACATTAGACCCTCTCACTACTCATTACTTTCTACAGAACATCAAGCATTTCCCATCAGCCTAGATTTAAATGTCTTCTACAAAACAGCTTTCCCCTCAGCCTAATAAATCCCAGAGTTAGGACAATTTTCCAAAAACTTCAGCTTCATGTGCTTGTTCCTTAGCTCCTTATATATATATATATATATATATATATATATATATTTAAAAAAAAAAAATTTATGCCGCCCCCCTCCTGCCTCAGGCATCTCGGGGTGGCTCACAGCATATTAAAAACATTAAAATAAACAATAATAATTCAATTAAAAACAATATAAAACCCCATCCACCCCTACCCTAACCCACCCCACCCACCCCATCTCCCTTGGGAAAGGCCTGGCAGAACAGCCAGGTCTTACATTGTCTGCAGAAAGAGGGGAAGCCGGCAGCCAAGCAAATCTCTGATGGGAGGGAGTTCCACAGCTGCGGCGCAGCCACGGAGAATGCCCTCCTCATAGTGGACACCCGGGGAACCTCGAAGAGGGCACCCCCAGCTAACCGCAGGGGCCGCTCCAGGACCCGGAGGGTGAGGCAGTAGGTGGGGCCCAAGCTGGTTAAGCCTCTAAAAGTCAGCACCAACACCTTGAATTGGGCCCGGAAGCCTACCAGCAGCCAGTGCAGAAAGCGAAACACCGGTGTGATATGCTCACATCGGCCCATCCCTGTCAAGAGACGGGCCGCCACATTCTGCACCAGCTGCAGCTTCCGAACCAACACCAAGGATAGCCCCACGTAGAGCGTGTTGCAGTAATCCAGTCTTGAGGTAATAAAAGCATGGATGACTGTGGCCAGATCCGAGTCCGAGACATACGGCCTATGCCGACACACCAGGTGTAACTGGCGAAATGCTCCCTTCGCCACAGCTGCCACCTGGGCATCCAAGCGGAGCTGTGGGTCCATGGCACCCTCAGACTCCGGACCTGAGAAAGCAGGGGAGGGCAGACCCCATCAATGATGGGGGCCACCACTCCCTCAGCCCTCCCCACAACCATCACCTCCGTCTTGTCAGGATTAAGCCTCAGGCAGCTCGCCCTCATCCAATCCCCCACAGCGAACAAACACCGGGTAAGCACCGAGACTGCCGGGCGTGAGTCAGAGGAAAATGAGAGATATCGCTGGGTGTCATCAGCATATTGATGACATCTCACTCCATACTCCCTAACAACCTCTCCCATAGTCTGTATTTACACATTGAACAAGAGAGGGGATAAGATGGAACCCTGCGGTACTCCACACATGAGGCCCCGGGGGTGGGGTGGGGGAGATGAAAACTCCCCCAGCACCACACGCTGGGTTCTCCCTGTCAGGAAAGAGCGGAACCATTCAAGAACAGTCCTGCCAATCACTGCCCAGTCCCGCAGCCGAGTCACCAACAACTCATGATCAACGGTATCAAATGCAGCCGAGAGATCTAATAGGATCAACAGGGTCAAACGGCCCCGGTCCAACTCATGGGAGAGGTCATTGGCCAAGGCCACAAGCGCAGTCTCCGTACCATAACCCAGATGGAAGCCCGACTGCGAGGGATCAAGAAAGTTAACCCGGTTCAAATGCCCCTGAAGCTGCTGAGCCACCGCCCGTTCAATAACCTTCCGTAAAAAGGTTATTGAATGGCCTATATGGCCCTAAACAATCCATCCAACCTTTTTGATATTTATACCCTTCCAATATTCACTGCTCATGAGCATGTTCTGTTCTTGGTTACATTATACAGTCAACTGTTTTCAGTTTCTCTCTGAAAACCAATCCCTCCAAGATCCTAACACCTTGTGTTGCTTTTCTCTGTACTCCCCTGCAGTTTGTCAGTATTCTTTCTGATGATTACATACTTAGGCCTTTTTTACATGGATGGTCCTCAGCCTAGGGGGAGGATGCGGGGTGGTGGTGGTGGAGGAGGTCGGGTACAGGGTTGGGGAGGGAGGGATCAGTCAGTCTTACCTGTTGAGTCTGACTGCTCCTTCCTTATCCTTCAGCGGTCCTCCCAGGCTAGGCGTAGGCGGGGGGAGTTTAGTTGTTTTTTTAAAAAAAAAATTGCCCACATTTCCCTGCGCGCGGAGCCAGGACACGCGGGCAATTAAAAAAAAACAAAAAACTGGCCCAGCAGTTCCCGCTGCCATTGCCACTTCCCCATCCCCACTCTGAGCGGCGAGCGGCAATGACAGCGGGAGCGGCAGCAGGAACTGGCGCAGAGACTGAGGCTCTCTCTTGGGGGACTGACTGACTCAGTCCCCCAAGTCAAGCTATCTCGCCAGGGCGGTCAGTGCAACCGCCCTGGCGAGATCTTCCATTGTGCCCACTGAGCGCAATGGAAAGACTTTGCCCCTCCCTCCACATCACGTCCCAAGCGTGCTGTGGACAGAGGAGTTCAGCCGCCTAAATTGCGTTTTTCATAGGAAAACGCTTTGGGTGGCTGAGCAGTTGAGCCTTTTTGTCCCTTCAGGGACCCACTCCCAGCGTGGGTGGGTCCCCAAAGGGAGAAGAACACAGTGACAGCTACAGAAGCCTCTGCAGCAGCTCAGAGCAGCAGCGGGACACGGGATCGGACTGGGAGATAAGGCTGTTTGTTTACAAACAGCTCCTCTCCATGTGCTGATCAGAAGGTTATTACCTTGTAAAGAAGGTTCTTCGAGATGACTCCCAACATTCTTACAACTGGGTTGTGCACGCTCATCCTATCCAAATAATAGACTGCATGATGGTCTCGAGCTCCTCTAGTATAAAAAGCACTCTCCCCCTCAGAATGACAGTTCCTTTCAACCCTTTCTAGAAATATAAGAAAAAAATTCCATGCGGCATGGAAGGGTGGGTATTGTGAGAATGTTCGGTGCCATCTCAAAGAACCTTGTTTACAAGGTAGCAACCTTCTGTTCGCGTGGCTCCTCACATGCTATTTTTACATGGCTCTGCCGTGTGGGGGGGGTCCGTGGGCGCGCCAGTGCATGGACGGGGCATGCACACGACTGCACATGCATCCCCACTCACCTCCCACTGATCCACACCCACAGAGTAACGTGGGGACAAGTGGGGGGATGCGTGTTAGGCAGGCACGCACGCACCCCCTTACCATGGATGCATGCACCTCATCGTTCACACGGGGCTCCCCCACCCATGAACACACAGAAATCTGCGTGTTCATGGGTGGGAGAAGCCCGTGTAAAAAGGGCCACATTCTCACAACTGTCTTACTTATACTATCTTAGGTAGGAATTTAGGATGTAAAGCAATATCTATTCTATCTTGGAAAATAAATCTGCAAATATGGTTCTGAGATTATTATGGCTGCTATTTCACTAACTTTTCTTAATGAAGTTATTGCTAACAGGAATACTGTCTTTAAACCTGCACCCCATAACCAGTTCATTTGCGTCCCCTAATTCACGCTGCCCTGGGGACACAAATTAAATGGTTATGGGTTGATTATATGGGGGCAGGGAGTGGAGGGAATAAAGACCAACAACCAGCAAGCTGGGCAACCAAAATCAAGATATCATCCATCTTTAATACAAAATATTTCCACATTTGCTCTAGACAGAAGCTAATTTCAAAACCTCGTTATGAATAAGACATCTCCAACTCACACTGCAGAACTTTTGCCCATACTTTAAGACACAGTTTGAAGTTATACAGTTTAAAGTACCATTACCCTGCAATTTTCTAGCTCGGCTGTACCATTTTTCTATTCTTTTCCAGACCATGTTCCTGGAAACAAGACTCTTTCCTATCTGTTCTTTGCATACTTTGTCAGTCCAGTGTCGGATCAGACACTGGTGTGGACAATTTGCTGAGTGGGATCCTCTTTCCTACTCACTCTTCTGATTGCATAAAAAGCCTCAGTGTCCTTAAGCTCTGTGAGCTTCCCCACCACACTTCAGTGACTAAATTGCTTCCTTTACTGAGCTCCAGGAAATGAGATATGCACGCTCTTCTGTGCTAGGCTGTTCGTCCTAATCAGGTGAATGAGCAGGACTTACAAAAATCAGACACACGACAAAGGGCTCTAACTTCTCAAACAAAGTAAGATACTCAACACTGAACAAGTAGAAATATTATTTTGCGTTTTTCCTTATAAACACTGAAGTTGCAAGCAGTGGCATCTCAGAAGACATAGCAAGGTCTCAATGAAGAGAAATTAAACTCCAATCCTCTGACTCGCACTGATCTCTTACCCTCAAATAGGAAAGAGGTGCCTGACTGATGGGCCTTCACATATGCTTAGGGTCTAACTCTTCTGAAAAGGAGTACAAGCTCCAAGGACTGTGTAGAAGTTGGGGGCAGGGATGCACTCAGAAAGAGTCTGGATTGTGGATCTGTTCCCTATCATTGTGTGTATGCCGTCATCCAGGGTTGGCCCCAGGCATGCGTCATATGTACGGCCACACATGGCCCCGCAGCCAGCTGTGGCCGCGCAGTTGCCCGGCTGGGCAGCAGGCTGCAGCCAGCTTCTCCCCCAGAAAGTGATTCTTCCTCACCTTCCTGACTCCAGACCCCATCCCTCACCTGCCTCTGCCTCCTAGCAGCGTAGCAGCAGCAGCAGTAACGGGGACAGACACTCAAATAGCTCTTCCCCATGTGCTGATCAGAAGGTTGCTGCCTTGTAAAGAAGGTTCTTTGAGATGCCTCCTAACATTCTCACAACTGGGTTGTGCGCGCTCACCCTATTCAAATAATAGACCACATGATGGTCTCAAGCTCCTCTAGTATAAAAAGAACCCTCCCCCTCTGGATGACAGTTCCTTTCAACCCTTTCTAGAAATATAAGAAAAGAATTCCATGCGGGGCTGGAAGGGTGGGTATTTGTGAGAATGTTCGACGCCATCTCAAAGAACCTTGTTTGCAAGGTAGCAACCTTCTGTTCTTCTTCGAGTGGCTCCTTACGTGATATTTTTACATGGCTCCGCCGGGTGGGGAGTCCGTGGGCGCGCCAGTGCATGGGTGGGTCATGCACACAGCTGCACACGCATCCCCACTCACCCACCACTCATCCACACCCACATATTAACCACCGTTTCCCCCAGTTGCTCTGTGCGTGGGGATGAGTGGGGGGGGATGAGTGGAGATGTGTGTTAGGTGAGTGCGCACGCACCCCCACTCACCATGGGCGTGTGCACCACGTCATTCACATGGGGTTCCCCCACCCATGAACACACAGAAATCTGCGTGTTCATGGGTGGGAGAGGCCCGTGTAAAAAGGGCCACATTCTCACAACTGTCTTACTTATACTATCTTAGGTAGGAATTTAGGATGCAAAGCAATATGTATTCTGTCTTGGAAAATAAATCTGCAATTATCAGAATAATCTGAGATTATTATGGCTACTATTTCACTAACTCTTCTTAATGAAGTTATTGCTAACAGGAATACTGTCTTTAAACCCGCACCCCACAACCAGTTCATTTGCGCCCCCCATATAATCAATTCACGCTGCCCCATGGGCACAAATTAAATGGTTATGGGTGGGAGGCGGCGTGAATTGATTATATGGGGGCAGGGGCACAAATGAGCTGGTTATGGGGTGGGGGCATCATGAACTGATTATGGGGGCACAACTTCCCTTCCTCAGGACTTTATTAAAGGGTTCCCTGGGAATGGTGGTGCTGGAGGGAGTGAGCCCAATCCCCAAATGGGGTGGAGCCCAAAGGCAGTTGTCTGAGTAATAACTGGGGCTCTAGTCTGGAGCTGAGGGGGAGGGGGGCGTGCTGTGGGACTCCAGAGCTGTGCATTGTCTGTGCTGCACGGTCCTTTTTGCTGAAAACTGCATCCCTTGGTCTTTAAAAAGGGAGATGAGTGTTCAGCAGGGATGGACCTGTCTAAAGCTAGTGATTGTACAATGCCAGGTATATATATGAATGACAGGGGACAGTTTTCTGTAATAAGGATGCTGGGATAGGGAAGAGAAGAGGGGTAGGGGTCCCCCAAACCCATTTCTTGTCCCTGGGCTCACTCCAACCTAGCTAAGCCCCTGAGTATTAGGTACTGTACCTGAGCAGAAGGGGTGCTCCTGGTTGCTCAGTGCCAAGGGGTGGCAGGCTCCTGCAACCAGCTTCACAGGGGAGCAAGATCCTGCCCTCCCGAGCCCTGAGCTGCCCCCACAACCGCGGCCCCTAGCTTCCGCGCCCCCTGCAACATCCCGAGTCCCAAGCTGACCCCCCGCAACATCCCGAGCCCCGACCTGACCCCCCAACCCCAGCTCCTAGCTCCCACCCCCCTGCAACATCCCAAGCCC
>QEPC01009159.1:1121669-1151533 GCA_003113815.1 Sphenodon punctatus | reverse complement strand
TTGTGAGGTCGGGGCGGGAGGAGGTCCAGAAGTGTGGTGAATGAAAAGTAACTTCTGAACGAAAACCCGCAGCCGCGGTGGAAGGAATTGACCCCAGCCGCGGTGCATTCTGGGGCTCGAACCGCGGTCCACGTCTCCACTGCATGTCTGTTGTGTTCCCCCGGCCCATGTTCTCTCTGATTGCCTCCGGGCGGTGGTCACGATCCTGTCACTTCTGTTGGGGCCGTGCGTGTCACCACAGCCCGTGGTGAATCCGTTCACACCGGGGTGGGATTCACTGTGGTGAATTGGAATGCGTCACTTCTGAAATCACCCAATGTCTTGTCTGGTCAATACAAGAGTCTAAACGTTTAGTAACACATTTTATATTAGTCTGGATGGTTTACAACAGAGGTGGGCAGTCAGACCCATGGACCCATATAAAACTTCCCTCCCCCTAGCTCCTTCCAGGTTCAACCTGCGACTCTCTCCTCTTCAAGGTCTGCAGCCTAGTCTAAACCCAACAGGATTAGTTGCAAGTTTCGGAGCCAGGTGTATGTTTCACTCAAGCTATTTGGATTGAGGCCCAGTCAGGTTGCGAAGCAGCTGGAAGGGGCTCCTTGCTGAGTACTGCGACATCCGAGTTCTTTGAAGGTGCCAGGCTACAGGGAAGATGGGAGCAGGAGGAAGAGAGGCAGAAGTGACATCTCATAACACACAGCATCACCCCTTGTGAAATAAAGGTTGCATATCTGTAACGGCATTCTTCGAGATGGGCATGCATCCCCACTAATGGCCCGGTATGTGCAGACTCCCCACATGAGATGTTCAAAATGGAAGCAATATCTGCATAATTTGTAGGATAACATTCATTTGGATAATTTTTTCTACTTTCAGAATCTTGATTTTTCTGCTCACAGAATTTGGAAGAAAAAAAACCCACCTGCAGAATACATGGGGCATTGCTTATGCTGTTTATGGCTCATGGTTCTCAATCTTGACCCTTCCCACAATTCTCTGGGTCTGATTACAGAGTAGCATATTACCTAGTATCAATGTGTGTGCCCTATGTGCTTAGAGGTCCCCCCAGGTCAGTCACCCAGTTTAAGGAAGATTTACTAGAAAGAGGTTTTCTAGAAAAAGTCCTACCAGCATGCCCAGCTGTATCGCCAACATGGCCACTCTGGCTTCCTGCTCTGGTTCTTGTTCTGCTTCCCGTAGTGCCTTGGCTCCTCTGGCATGGCCCATGTTTCCTAGGCAAACCTTGGCCACATCCAACCTCTGCGTCTTCACACACATGCGGGCCATGTTCTCCCAGACTGCTTCACTGCAGAAAACAAGAGGACTCAGTTGTCATCATAATTTCTATAGCTCTTTCTATAGCACATCATTTTTATAGCACTTCTAAAGCTCAAGGTGCTTTACAATCCTTATCTAATTCACCCTCAGAACAACCCTATGAGGTAAGGTCATTATTATTGCCATTTTACAAATGGAAAATTGAGGACTGAGAGATAGAGACTTGCCCAAGGTGACCCAGTGCGGCCGCACAGCACACACACACACACACACACACACACCGCGCTCCCTCGGCCACCTGGCCGCCCTCAGGGAGACAGGCGGGCGCAGCGGCCAATGTGGCCGCTGCGCCTGATCCCATACCGCGGTCGGGGCCACGATCCAGGATGGGCCAAAGGCAACATGTTACTTTTGGCCCATCCCAGATCGTGGCCAATCTAACCACAGTTCTGGCCCTCAGGCCGGCCTGAGGGCCAGAATCGTGGTCAATCTGATCCCGGCCGGGTGTTCACTGTGGTGAACATCTGGCCGGGAGCAAACAGACGTTCCCGTGATCGCTGCCACCACACAGAATCCACTGGGATTCACTGTGGTGAGCAGCAATTTCATAACGTGAAATTACCCTCATTTGATATTTATACATTATATCTTCTGTTTTGCAGTATCTTGTGTATTTTTCTTTTGTTTTTTTGTGATATTGGCAATTTGCCTAAGATACCTTAATTTCTCCCCTGGATAGGTAGATTGCAAAGGAATATCTGACTGGGCTCTTATGTTTAATTTAGAACTCTGTTAGAAACTCCACACATGCATGAGAGCCAAGCAGTGATTTATTTTCTTTTGGCCCTGTAGTGTTGTGAATGGGAATGTTCCTAGTGGCACTGCAAAACCTCCTTCCCACTGACTCCCAGGCCCCATCTTCCCAAACAGCATCACCAAAACTATATAGCAAGGGACACTACAGATTTTTCAGATTTCACATTCTGCTTGAGGCTAATTTACCCACCCTCAATTCCCCAAAAAGGAAATGTCAGCTTTAAATGTGGCCCACTTTTAAAAATGAGCTAAAAGCAGTTCCAGGACTGGCATCATCTCTCAGTCCCTCTGCCAAATTTTGTGATTTTGCAATTCCATTTTCCTATTTTTAAAAATGTTTTTTCCCCTTCCCTGTTGCTGTGTGAAAGATCCACATGCAACAGGGAAAACAGACTAAATAGGGAAAAAAATGTGAAACTGACCAGAGATACAATACTATCAAGCCCAAAGTAGAACACACGGAAAAGAGAAGTTTATTGAAGGCCAGAGGCTACGTTCATATGAACAGACTTACCCCAGCAAGGTACTTGCATTGGTGGTGATAGTCCATTTCTTCCATGTTCATACTTTGCAGAGTAACCACCCAGGAGGAGGTTACCGCCAAAGTTAATGATCATGTGAACACTGATAAGAGTTAAGTGTCTTAGCTGGCTTTAATTAACGTCCTTTCCTTATTTACATAATCACTTACCGCTGGGGGCACACTACTATGATGCACTTGTCGTTAATCAGGAGTACGTACGTCAGGTGGGAACCACCCTTCCTTAACTTTAAACTCTGTTTTTGTGCAAACTAAAGCAGAGTTAAAGTGAGTTAAGGGGTAATTACTTTGGAGCAAGTGTTCTTGTGAACAAGTCCTAAGATATCATCTCATACACTGATTTTAACAATGGGTAACAACATATGTAATGGTGGTGATCCGCTGTCATTCTATGATCCGGACCAGGGTGCCGCCCACACCCCAGTCAGGATCGGGTCTGACCGTGGAACAAATGTTCAGGCAGTTGTACCTGAGGGGGGAAGGCACTACATGAATGTACAACTGGCTCTGCCCCCATGCTGTGCCCAGAGGCCCTCTCCCCTCCCCCCCCACCCCCATGGTGGGCAGTCATGACGGCCACTTCGGGCTGGGAACAGCAGGTTACCATACCTGATAGCCCTCTGTAGCCCAGTTGAGCAGGCTGTTCCCCAGGCGTGGTGGTGGCTAGCCCGGGTTGTGACTCCAGGGTCTCCAGAGTCACAGCCCAGACTAGCTGCCACCACATCCAGGGAAACTCCAGGCCAAACATCTGGATGGCTCTTAACAAATGTGATGGTTGCAAACACCCAATGATAGGTGCAAGCTTTGTGACAGGTGTCACTTTAAATACAAGAAATACCCTTTAATCAATCCTGAAACAATTAAATAAAGAAGAAGAGAAATAAGGAATCATGAAATGAATGAATGAATAATTTTTTATTGTGTAGCATCAACTATTACAATATTAACAAGAAGGAATCATGAAATTAAGATTTCAGATGCCTGAAGGGTTTGGATTGGTTGAAGAAACATATGTTTTTGGTGATTTTACTGCTCTTTTACTTGGAAGTCAAGGAAAGGCACTATGCAAAAATGCATCTCATGTGGCATATATCCAGTCCCTGACAGATAACCCAGTTAATATCCACTTAATTGGGTCTTTGGATACACTCAAGGAGGGTTTTCAGTGTTACAGTTAGTTTAACTGTGTGGTTATGTGACATATGCCAATATGCTGCAAAAATGGCTGAAGCAGAGGTGAGCTTGAGCAAAAAAAAAAGTTGGGGATGTCTGTGGAATTGTACATGCACTGGGGATTGTCAGACTGAAAGATAGCAAATGTCGGGATGACAATAAAGAATATAATTCCTGAATTCAGACTGCGCTTCTCCCAACACTATAGAGGCATTATTAGATGTAGTAGATGTATGTGTGTCAAAAATCCTAAAAATATGCATGCATTTATGTTCTAAGAAGTGGTGAAATATGTACTTAAAACAACAGAGATAGGTGCTTTAAACTTCATTACATTATCTTCAAAATTGACAGAAAATGAAAAACCTTTCACTCTGGCAATTGGAAACGCAGACACTGAGCATAGGGGCATTCCTAGTTAGGCTCAGACTGCTTTCACACATTTCCGGGAAGGCAGGAAATTTCCGTCAGAGCAATTGCAGCTCTGTTATGACAGGAATACCACATGTGAGAATGCACTATTCCGCTTTAATATCGTGAGAACACTCGCACATCACAGGGTCCCAAATGATACTTTTACAATGACGGGTGTTCTCACGGTATAAAAGCAGAATAGTGCATTCTCACATGCGCTAATTCCTGTCATACGAGAACCACGATTGCTCTGTCAAAAGTTGCCCTGCCTGCCCCCAGTGATGTGTGAAAGTGGTCTGAGTGGGTACATCATGTTTCCTATTCACAGACCAGAATCGAGGGTTCGGAGGGTACACACCCACCTTTGGATTTCACATAGTTTGAGGAATGAATGGATTCTTAATTTGTCTATTGCCAATCTAGTGGTGGTTTAATAAGGAAAACAATACACTAAGATGTGGCTTAGAATGTCACATAATCATATTGAATGCATCATCAACCTTCAGATAACCATGGAGCCTGCACTTGGAGAAAAGTGTCTGAAATATCTGCCGGTGACCTTCTGGTGTTGATGTTGGTAGAATTGTCAATGCCGGTCTAGAATACATAGGACTGCAAGACTTGGTGCCATAGCAGTGCAGGCAGATGTCTCAGTGCATGGTCAGAAAGGTGTGTGTATGTGGTTTCATGAAGCAAAAAAAGTGGTGGTATGGTGAAAACGCACAGTATCATCTTAGGGTCCAGTTGTTTGTCCTAAAGTTCTCTAAGGTGGCTGAGGCCAATGTGAAGTCAGGTGGTGACAGCAGGGACAATGTTCCTTATGTGCTGGTACATAGAAATATCTGCCAGTGATATGTGCTTCATGAAACCACATACACACACCTCCTTAAAGGTATGCAAGCACTGAGATATAAAAAACATAGCTCTACAAGACAGCCCATGGTAAGAGGAGGAAAAAGTCATTTCTAGTTAGACGGAAGAGACCACCTTCTCTCACTTCAGTGCAAATCGCAAACACATATGGTTAATCTCCTCATGGCTGATAATGTAGCAGGTAAGAGATGAATCCATCATTAAGTTCTATAAAAGGCTGTGACTTTTCCAATTGCGTCTTGAGCTCAGGGTTGCATACATCAAATTCCAAGTACTAGTTGACCCTCCCCCACCACCTCGGACTCTGAGAATTTCCTGTTCTCTGAGTTTTTCTTTGGAACGCTATCTCACATCTGTGCTTCATCAGCCAGAGTTATGAATCTAATGAAGACCAGATGCAATAGGAGAGCAACTGATGAGGCAAGAATACAATTTTTTTTCTTGATTATTTGTTTCAAGGGACACATGCCTACCCATGAATAGAGTGGCCATACCTCCCCTTTAAAAGAGGATGCTTATGGAAAATACATGGTGCACTGGAACCAATGTAGCCTTACACCATGTATTTTTCATAAGCAGCCTCTTTTAAAGGGGAAGTATGGCCACCCTACCCATGAAACATGTTAGTCAACTGGACAAATGAACTGCACTGCACTGCACTGCAGACTGGCTCCATGCCTCACAGCATTCAATCTGCATGTGGCTTATACAGCAACTGTTTGACTCAGTGTTGTGGCTACAAGTTTATTTATTTATTTATTTATTTATTTTAAGCATTTTTAGCCGCCTCCGGCATCTCAGGGCGGCTTACAACAATACAATAAAATTCATAAAAACAATATTTTTAAAAACGCCATCACCAATAAATTAAAAACAGTCCCATGTAGTTCTTATGTAGGTTTTTAGTGGTTTATTTATTTATTTACATTTTTACCCTGCTCTTCTCCAGAGACTCAGGGCAGCTTATAATATCAAAAATATCAAATACAATAAAGTACATTAAAATCTCTTAAAACCCTAACATTATCCCAACCACCCACCACACCCCTTTATCCCGACCTGCTACCTACCAAGCCTCCTCCCCAAACCCCTCTACCCAGTCCCACCCAACCCTATTTTTGATTGCCAATGCCTGGCCAAACAAAAAAGTCTTACATCTCCTCTGGAAGCCTCTACCTTAGTTTCGAAGGCCAAATAATAAAAAGGTGACTTTCCAGTTCTAGCAAGTTTCCAACCACAAATTGTGTATGATTAAATTCAGTCAAGGTCAAGCTGAACTTTTGTGGTACATGTGAGCTGTGCGGGGTACTGACATACCTCATGAAAGCAATGGGATTGAATTATTTTAGCCAGGACAGAATTAGAAGAAGCCAAAGCCTATAAAAAGGAGAAATGAAAGATCATCCAACAGGAGCTGAACTCCATGTCAAAGGAGAGGTAGCCATCTTGATTTGCCATGGTTTTTTTACTTAGATTGTGTTACATACTACGTTATATTTAGTGGAATTTAATTTATATTTAGTTCATTCTCATATTTATTCCATTTAAATATTTTTAGTTTAGTATCTTGTGTATTTTATGTTTATAATTTTTCTTTGATTATTGCATTTTTAATAAGTTCAGTTAACCTCATTGCTTTGTATTAGTTAATATGTGTTAGATTTTATTTTTAACACTTTTAATCTCATGCATTCTTTTTATTATGTGGTTATTTTACCTATTATGTAATAAAATCAACCCTGAGAAACAAATGGTTTTAGGTTTTAAGCTCATTTCACTCAGAGTCCCAGTTTACATCCTTGTCTTCACTGAGATTCACAACCTAAACATTCTAATGTCTGGCTTCAACAGCGTATAAGATGGCTGCACTGGACTGCATGTACCAAGCAAACATGAACATTTACAGACAGCTGCTGCTGTTTAACTACTACATTTGGGAACCAAAATTGGAATACACTGTCAGTAAAGGTAAGCATTATGCTTAGTATTAATTTCCCTTTCATGATCCATTCCAGCATGTCATCAACTTGTGCCTTGTATCTAATTCTTGCAGCTAACGAGGCACATAATCCTAGTATGAATGTGTTTACTCTAACGCCGGCCATACTGTAAACAATATCCAAGTTAGCTTTTAGAAATCCTGGAAGGCAGCACAACTTCATGCCTTCCCAAAGCCTATCCTATTGCCTACGTGCTGCTGCTTGGCATTTTTATGTGAAAGAAAGGGATAAGATGAAGCAGGTGCTGTTTCCTAAGGAAAATTAAGAACATGTACTGTTGTTTTCCAAATGTTAATTGCGTGTGTGCTTTGGTTTACCATAATTTAAAACCACACCAGAAATGAAGCAAGGTTAGAATCACGTAAATGATCTGGTTTAAACTCACAAGAGCAGGAAATTTTGATGTGAAGCTGAAGAGCTGCCTTTGCTTCATTATGGCCCTTTTTACACGGACAGAGGTGGGGGGGGGATGGGTGTTTGGTTGTGGTGGGTGGAGGTGGTGACACCCGGAGGGCTCCGTGGGTGGAGATGGGTGTGTGATGGGTGGAGGTGGGTGTTGTGCGGGACTGTGCACGCACTCCTACCCATCCCGCTCGGTGTTCACACGGGCAAACACCGAGCAGACACCCCCCCCCCGAGAGCTGTTTACACGGACGCCCCTTACCCAACACCCACCTGAACACCGAGCCGGGGGGGGAGGTCCATGTAAAAATGGCCTATGTAAGTATTTCATCTGATAGAGCATGTAAGATCATCCTGTGGAACCTAGAATAAAGTCTTGTTTCAGCTCGGCTGCTCTAGTTAGACATACCCAAATGTGATAAAACGTCAACATCATGACTTCTGTGGATTTAGTGCTGTCCATTAAAAGCAATGTACAAATAATATGCTTGAATATTATTTAGTATTTATAAAGTCCTAACATGTTGTGTAATAATTCATCATCATCATTATTGTATCCAGCAATTTGCTATAACCAACATATAATCAGTTTAAATCCATATAAAATTAGAACAAGACATTAAAAACAAATTAATACCAAAAACCAATTAGCTTATAAGCAAACCAATAAGTAATCTCCTGCAAGGCTATAATAATAGTGGGCAAATATAAAATAAGAAACAATAAAATTAATAGATGTTACCATACTTTCTTTAGTTGGTAAACATTGCCATAGTCATGAAAAGGAGCTTCACTACTAATTACATAGAGTCCAGCAGATCTTATTACAAAACTGCAAAAAACGGTATTCGCCTTTAAACAGTAAGAGGGGGCCCTCTATATTAAAACATGTATCTCTATACAATGGATGCCTTCCTCACTCTCTCCACGAGCTTAAGGAAGTAAGCCACTGCTTTAGTTTTCTCCAAATCTGTTGTTGCCATTAGTACTATAATTTTTCCCTCTATGGAAAGAGAGGAGTTCTGGAACAGTGGATCTATCCACGTAGTTCTGAGATCATTGTACCGAACGCAGCAGAATGTTACATGTTGCAAAGTTTCGACTTCCTGGGACTCACATATACAGGTTCTGCTAGGATAGGAGATCTGCTCTCTCCTTCCTGTCACTATTGCCATTTCAAAGAAGTTGAATCGAAGGAGAGTTATTATTTTCCTTAGCTTTGGATCCTGCAGCTGAAGGAGATATTGTTCCAGAGAGTGGCAGGATTTCACTCAAGGTACATTGGGGCAATCCTACTTGCCTGAATAGCTAGAAGGTCTTTGTTTGCAGCTAAGTTACTTATTCGCAGGCTAAGTTCAGCCTTATCTGGGTAGCATTCTAAGAAACCAGCTTCATCCAAAGGTAGGGCAAACATCAAAGGCAACTTCCTAATCCCCTTCCACCATTTATATTGAACATCGCCTTAATGTAGCCTTTGTTCGAGATAGGACTGATGTGGCAAGGACGACGACTTCCCCTGAATTAGCTTATACCAGAAGAGCAACACTCTAAGACTGCAGTGGGATTCAACTGACAGAAGCCCCATTTCTAAGCATAACATCGGGAGCGGAGTTGCTCTTGGGGCACTTAAAATGCTCCTTAGAAAATGATTTTGGGGCAACTCCCTTCTAGGCATATAGCTGAAATGTGTTATCTCTGCTCCATAGAGAAGTTGCTGTATAACCTTGGTAGTAAAGATGTTAATCATCTGATCCACCGGTACCACAGGAGCAGCTCGGTATAGCCTTAGTATCCCAGCAACAAATTGGGTTGCCTTAGCTACCCAGCGCTCACAGTTAGTTGTCCAAGCTCGAGATACTGAAAAAACCAACCCTAGATAGGAGTAATGAGTTATCTGGGATATCTCTTGGGTCCCAATCATCCATCTATACTTTAGGTGAGTCAAGCCAAAAGCCATTATTTTGGTTTTAATAGCATTAACTGCAAGATGGTTTAACACACAAAAGCGGTTTAAAGAATCCAAACATTGCTGGATACCCTGTTTTGTTTGAGACAGAAGGACAATATCGTCTGCATACAAGAGTATGGAGATCGGTCTATTCCTAATAAGAGGGGGGGGTAGTATGGGCAGCCCCAAACATCTGTACTAAATCATTAATATAAAGATTAAATAACAATGGTGCCAGCAGGCATCCTTGCCTTACTCTCTGATGTAGAGAAAAAGGTCTAGTGGTCCTGCCGCCGGGATCAACCCTGACTACAGCATTCGTACCATCATGTAAGCACATGATTAGCTTCAGTAGGTGGGGATTGATCCACTAGGGATGGGCGAACGCGGTTTGGAAGTTCGGAGTTCGGCCCGAACTCGAACTGTTCGGACGACCGAACCCGAACGCGAACATACCGAACAAACTGAACACCGAACGGCAAAATGGCCGAACAGTTCGGATAGCGTTCGGATGAGTTCGGGTGGCAAAAAAAGGTTCACTGGAAGGTCAAACATTACAGGGAGGTATCAGTCACTGAGGAGCAGACTTCCAGGCACCAGGGGTGGAGAAGCTGCAAGAAACGAAACTAATTATCTGCCTCCCCACTTCCCAACACCTTCTGAGCTAATCACTGTTCCTGAACAGCAGGTGTTGAGTAGGATTTTTAGATTGCTTTAAGTTTCATTTCATTTTTGTAATGAAATGAAACTTAAACCATAAACTGAAACCTTGTGTTATGCACATTACATACTCAATGAGTCTGTACAGTATGTATTTCACTACAGACTCCTCTTCTATTTGTGAAGATTCCCCCCCATCCCATATATATTGGATTTAGATTGGATTAGATATAGATTAGATTGGATTTAGTTTTAGTGTTTGTAGGAGTAGGTCTGTGTACTTATTAGATAATCCATTTACTTCGTAGCATTTAGAATAGTAAATAGCGGTTAGATTTAGTGTAGACAGATATATATAATATTAGATTAAAAAAAATAAGAAAACCCCATATAAAAACCAAAAAACCAAATAAAGAACAAAAGAAAACCCAATAAAAAACCAAACAACCATATAAAAAACAAAAAAAACCCATAACAACACTTCCCGAACGGCCGAACCGAACAGCCGAACCGCCGAACCGAATGGCCTAACCGAACAGCCTGTTCGGACGAACGAACCGAACAGCCGAACCCGAACTCGGCGAACGAACCGAACGAATCCGAACTGAACGAACGAACCGAACACAGCCGAACCGAACGGCCGAACCTGAACCGCGATCTGTTCGCCCATCCCTATGATCCCCATCTTCTCTAACTTCTGCCATAAGAGTTTTCTGGGAACAGAGTCAAAGGCTTTGGCAAGAGTGTAATAATTCAGTGAATCCCTACTCCGTCCCCATCAGTTCTTCTATATGATTAATCAGGCATGGTTCTCTCTCAGACCCCCCACCCCAAAGGTTTGAATTTTTGATGGAACGTGCTACCATCCATTACAGCAAAGTTTTGCCATCATTCAAGATGGCTCCTATTTCAATCAAATATTACATTTGATGATTATTTATTATGGGGAGCTTTTTGCTTCGGTACTTTGAAAAGCACTGGCTGAAAAGTTCAAGAGGAATTGGCAACTAGAAAACACAACTCCAGAGTTCAAAATTCTTGAGAGCTAGGGTAGCTCCTAAACTGTCTCATTGTCGCCAAACCCCGGAAGAAGACAGAGAGACAAGGAATGGGATTAAGCAGGCTGCACTCTTTATTAACCGATAACAAAAACCATGTGATGAGAGGGGAGGAGAGCATCCCCGCCGCCAGATGGGTCCAACCAAATATTCTGCAGCCAGGTTAGGAGGGCGTCCTGTTACCTAGTCAGGTACTGCCCCCCCAATATGCCTGCCCCCTTCCTAAACAAAGTAGCCCGCTTCCTCCCCTTTCACAAGCCCCCCTTCCCACCCAAGACGCCCACCTTGGGTAAAGGCGGGGGCTGGGGGCAGCTCCCTACAGAGACCTGCCGAGCAAGAACGGGGGCACTGCTCTTGCTAGCCCGCACCAGACCGGGTTAAGACTTGTGATGCCCCCCTACCTCTATGGAACGAGGGCAGGCTTTCCAGCCGCACTAAACTGAAGTACCCTGGCCCTTGTCCCTGTCTGGCCCATTAACCCATAGTTATGCTAACATTGAACCCCTAACTCTGGGCCGCACCTCCGCCATGAGTGCAACAATTTGTTGAAAATACCCCCGATGTCCCCCCACAACAAGGCCGAATCAGATATCTATCCTGTGGGAAAGGTGAAAAAATGGGGGCAGGCAGCGTCAATCAGGTCCCCTGTAAAAAATTCCTTCCTGGCCCCAACAGGCGACCAGCAAGTGCCCACAACAAAGCAGGGGGGTGGGGGTGCGTGTGCTCCATCTGGCCAAAAACATGGTGCAGGGGAACAGGAGCTTAAATTAGGCACTGAGGGGGTCTTGCCCAGGGAACCTCCTCCTTGGCGCTGAACTCGCTGGCCAGGTAATTGGCCCCTACCTGAGCCGTGACATCACAGCACAGGCCTGCCCCTACATCCCATGCCCCTGTCTATTCTTCCAAGGGGAGGTCATGACAAAAAGCCCTCTCCCGTGATTCACTGGGCGAGGGGCATTCTCTAAGTACTAGGTCCAAGAATGCAAACCCTGTGCATATAGAATGGATGCAGCCACACAAGACGCCTGCCCCTCCCTGGGTAGCCTTGCCAATCCCTGGGCAAACGAGCTACTGGAATGCAGTAGCTTGTGTGTCCAGGGGCTGCCAGATGTTTGCCTCGCCCAGGGGTGAGGGGAACATCTGCTTCCACGACGTGTCCTTCTGAGAAATCCCGAGGACACGTAGCAATGTAGCCTTATCCCCACGTGGGGTAAGTCTGCCCAGGGTAGAGCAAACTCGTGTGAGTTTGGGGCAACTCTGTGAGCTGTAAGTGATGGGTACTAGCACGTCTGTCACTTACAGCCACGTCACAGCCAGGGTGGGAGTGCAGAGTCCCCAGGCTGCTGGGGGGAGGGGGAGACAGCTGATGGGGGGGAGCCCAGAGGAGCCACATGCGCCCGCTCCCCATCTTGAAAAACAGCTGATCAGGGGAGGAGGATCTAGAGGAGTGGGCATGGGCGCTCTTTAGGCCCTTTCCCCTGATCAGCTGTTTTTTGGCGTGGGGCGAGGGGCGCATGTGGCTCCTCTGGGCTCCCCCCATCAGCTGTCTGTCTGGTGGAAGGGTGGGGCGAGCCGGCACTCTTCCTAGGCTCCCTTCTCCCACAATCCACCCACCTGACAACTGATGGGGGGAGGGGGAGCCTGGGAAGAGGGTGTGTGCTCCTCCCAAGCTTTCCTTCCCCATCAGCTGTCAGGCCCCCCCAATTAGTCATTTGTCGAGGTGGGGAGAGGGACATGCACGCTCCTCTGGGCTCCCCCATCAGCTGTCGGTCAGGTGGATCGAGGGGAGGGGAACATACATTTTTCCCAGGCGCCCCTCTCCCCTAATCCACTCACCTGACAGCTGATATGGGGAGAGGGGAGCCTGGGAAGAGCGCAGGTGCACCCTTCTCCGCCCCCTCAACAGCTGCTTGTGTCCCTGGCTCCCTGCACTGGCCCCACAGTGTGATGGGGCAAAGTGCCCGCCACAAGATGACACAGGGATCAGACCCAGGCAGCTCGTCTGGCTCCACCCCATCTAAAAGGCAGAACACGCTAACAACTGTCGTCTATTATTTCTATTTCTATTTTCATACACAGCCATAGGTGTTATATAACCTGAGCTGTGTTAGTATGAAAATGGCTAGCAAAAGTCACAGCATCTATGCAAAACTGAAATTTTGTTTTGATGTACATGCTTGTTTTGGAAAATTCACTGTTTTATAGACTTCAATAATATTGTGGTTGTTTGACTACAGCAATCAAAGCCAAGCCTTGTAAGAGAGAAACAGCAACAAACACTAGATATCCCCAAATTAACACAAAGATAAATTCAGCAGATTAGAAACTTGGGCTGTGATCCACAAACTGCTTACTCTGAAGTATAAAGGCCTACGGCTGTGAACCATGATCTGCTTACGAGTAAGCAGTTCATGGATCACAGCCGTAGGCTTTTATAAATTTAATCTAACAAATTTACTGTTGTTTAATCTAACAAATTTAGTACTTTCTGTTCACTACGATTCCAAAATGCCTTTTCAAATTAATGAAATATAGAGATACTTAACATAGACCAAATATTTTCCTACTCCTCCTGTACTTGCAACAAAAACTTATTGCAAAGTGTAAAAAAGCTGGCTGTGAGGGAGCTTTCATCTCCAGCCAGTTCTCACCTCCTGTATCAAGAGCGCCAAGGTCTATTGGGCAAACCTAGACTTACTAAACTGTTCACTTTGAAAGTTTAGCAACTAAACTGATCTGAAATGATGTGACAAAACCTCTCTCTCACTGACCCTCCAGACATGCTAACCAGGTGGCTCTTCTCTCAGGCTGTTTTTATATGACTGTTATATATAATTATTAGCCCCTCTAAATCCAGTATTAACCCCTCTAAATCCAGATTGTATGTGATTGTCTGAACTGCCATGCCAGATTAATTTACTACTACTTCCTGGTTTTTAACTCCTGTTTCTTGGTTTTATTACAGATTAGTTCAACCTGATTTTCAAGGATTTATTTACTCCAGAATAAAATTAATCCAAAATAGTGATCATGTAAATGCTTATTGCAGACAAGAGCCCCCCTGCCATAGAGAACTGCAGGTAGAGTTACCTCTACCTTTAACCCAAAATCTCTATCGTATTCTGCAGTCTCGGGTGGCAAAATGTCGTGAGTATGGATTTATAACAGAGAAGGCTGTAACAAAATGCTACCCATACTGCCTCCTAAATCACTATGACTCTGCAATGGAGAGAATCCATCACATCCACCCGCTCCAGGGACTCATGACAACAAGCGACATAGGCACAGCAATGACGTTGGGAAGAGAGGATCTCAAACTGCCGAGACAGAAATCAGAATCTCAAGCTTCTTCTGCTTCTTCTTCTGCTCTGATTTCCCAGAAATCAGAACAGAAAAAGGCTCTGAAATTCACCTGTGCTGTGTATGTGGCTGAATCCCCTGTTTGTCTCAGCTCATTACACAAATATAATCTCCTCTGGAAATTTACATCCCAGTCAATTAATGACAAGACCGATACCCTAGCTGAGGCATTCTCCTCTTGGTTGGAGTTCCCGGAGGTGCTATAATTCAACTAGACCCAAAAACTAGATGGGTTGCACATCTGGCTAGCTAAAGTGCAGTTAGTTTTGCATTAGCAAGTGAAAAGAACCACCATTGTCCAAAAGGAACTTGTAAGATGAAAGGAGCCGTTTGCCTAGCTTAGTGCGCCAAAGCAGGACTTGTGCGGAATGGTGACACTTGTACTTCTTAAGTGCTGAGGCTGGCCAACAAGGCCCTCAGGACTCCAGAGTCCCAAAGAGAATGCAGAACGCCAGGATGGGAGAATCAGTCCTGTGCAGGTAGAATATTTTAGACCAGCAGTACTCTCTATGTTCCACAGCAGGACTACCCTGGAGGCTGCCTGCCTGCCATCTAGCTGAGTTCTAGCCACAGACTCTCTCCTGTCTAGTAACAGAGGACAACACAGTCACAAACCCATCAAGATTTCATGCCTTTTAGAGCAACCTTTACTCAGCCACTACAGTTCTCCCTAGTGTACCGAAGAGGAGAGTTAATCCATTGTATTTTTACACTATGCAGCCGTCTAGCTGTGTCTCTGTAATTTCCATGTTGTAAAGAGCATTAAGAAACCCCTAAGAGTTCGCAATGTTTTCCCCTATAGACTTGATGCTGTGGCTGGGTTTAAGGGTTTGTTTCATGCTTGGAAAGATACTCAATCGGTTGTTTTTTGTGTGTGATCCCTTCTGATGTGTAAACGGATCAAAATACTTTTCTCCCATAACAGTCAATCTTTCCTGGTTGGTTACTTTTCTTTCTTGGAACGAAGGCGGGGGAGGAGGGAGAACGCTGGAAAGGGGGGGGGAGGAGAGGAGGGAGACTAGGAGTTTAGAAGTCTCCCTAATCTTTTCCTTTCAGGAAACACATCCTGTTAATGTTTGACTGCTGTGGCAGTGGCTGTTTGTTGCAGTGGGCTACGCCCTGAGGCTCACCAAAAACAACCATTTCCTCTCCACAGAGAGACTGGGAAGGGGGGCTGCTTCCTTGCAGAGATTCTGCTCTCCCGTCTCTTCTGCCACTCGCTGCCCTGCCATTCAGTGAGGAACACAAGCTGAGCAGATTCTGTGGAATACTCCAAGCTTCCAGAGTTCCTTTGGGATGAGGGCATTTCACTTGGAGTTTGTCTTGGCTTTGAGAATGAAATTTCACTCTCTTTGTGGGATGTTCTGAATTCTGGGGCTGGCAAGGATTTCAGAGCTGCTGCTGCTGCTGCTGCTGCTGCTGTTGCAGGACTCACAGGAGTCTGCATTGCCCCTTGCAACTACATTCTGGAAGACTGAGATCCCCTGTTTGCAACCATTCCACCCTTGGTTGTTCTAGGAACAACTCACAATTTCCAGTCTCAGGGTTCTGGGTCCTTTCTGGTTGCACCTTATCCCACAAGGAATGCACCTCCTTGTGCTTCATCGTATCACAGGACTGGCTTTGCTCAAAGTGCAAGAAGGAGGATAAGGCACAGCGTGGAAGGACAGCAACTTGTAAGCAATCTCCTCCGTGTTCCTTTTTTTATGGAATTCTCCTACCTACCTCACAGAGTCTTCCTTTGCTCGATCAGAAACACCTCAGGAGTCGACTTTGAGAATGAACGGTGATGTTCTCTAGCCATCTATAACATCCTACTCCAGCTGCCATCCATTTCAAGTCCTCCTTCAATGTGCTGCAGCTGATTAGGACCTTGGGTATTCTGCAAAGAGAGTAGACTGGCAGTGGCCGACAGTCAGATATGACTGTCCAGAAACTGGTAGCCACAGCTGTGTTGGTAGCTCTGGTCTCCCTTATCCTCAACAATGCAGCTGCCTTTACCCCCAATTGGGTGTACCAGACGCTGGAGGATGGGCGTAAGCGCAGTGTGGGGCTATGGAAGATGTGCTGGCTGGCAGAGAAGGGGAGAGGAGGTGCGGGCACTGGTGCCAGACATGGGCAAGGGGAGGAGCACGAGTGTGAAGCCCTGGGCTGGGGTTCAGAGTCAGCTGGGTTCCAGGAATCTCGCAGCACTGTCAAACGTAAGTCCTATGTCTTCTTTTCGGTGTTTAACTTGCATTATTTATATAGTACCGTACCACTCCTGTGCTGGGCACTCTACAGATAATGGAGTTGCTGACCTGAACCATTTGCAGGTAGAGCCTGAGAAGTGCTGAGCCTGGCAAATCCCATTGAAGTCAATGATAGCTGTGGGTTCTTGGCACCTCTTAGAATCAGACTTCAAGCAAAGAAAAATTAAATAAGTTATAATCAAGCAAAATAAAAACGATGGAATCTGGATCAGGAATGCTAAATCCCATTGCCCAGCGTGCACAAGACAAGAAAAAAAAAAGAATGGCAAAATACACACTAGGGGGATATCCCTGAGGACCACCAAGCATCAACTTTGAAAGTGACCTCCCACTTGCTTCTCTTTGGTGCTACCTTCCCCCTCAAACAGCGCAGTCCACCTGTCTAATTATCAAGCTGCAAACAACTTAGCCCTTCCTCCCAGCAAAACTGTGGTCAGTGGAAAATAGCACAGAACTAGCCTAAGAATTCAAAAAGAAATGAACAAAATATTCAGACACAGATTGTGACCATTCTCTCAACTGATGGCTGGGAGAGGATGGAAAACTGGGATCTGGGCTTTTTGTTTTATTTTAAAAGGAGAGCCCTGGACTGGAGAAAAGTATATTTGTAGAAGAGTAGACACTTAAACAGATCATAGACTGCCTGAGGTATGTCAAAATCACCAAATTTGTCAGGATTCTGCAGTGCCCGAAGAATGAATTATTTAAGAGGCTCAGTTTAGAAGTTATGAGCTAACTTGCAGAATAGCATCAACGTTATCTGCCAATTAGTCTGTCACAGCATTAAGACCCCCAATTTGTTCAATAAAAACATCTAAAAGTCCCCTTGCCCCTCAACTGCCTCATAACCTCGAGGCTCAACTACTGCAATGCGCTCTACATGGGGCTGCCCTTGACTGTTCCAAAACTGCCGTTGGTGCAGCACGCAGTGGTCGGTCTTCTATCGGGGGTGGGTTGCTGAGAGCACATTACGCCTGTGCTCCAGCGTCTGCACTGGCTACCAATAGCTTTTCAGGCACAATTTAAAGTGCTGGTTTTGACCTAAAAAGCCCTAAATGGGTTGGGCCCCTTGTATCTGAAAGACTGCCTCCTCTTTCATGTCCTCTGAGGTCAGCCCTCTTGCAAGTACCACCTGCCCATAAATACAGCTAAGGCATGGCAAGAGGCATTCTTGGTGGCTGCCCCACAATTATGGAAGTCCCTCACCTTGGAGGTTCGTTTAAGCCCAGAGTTGTCCAACATCTTCTGGAAACATTGTAAGACCTTTTGATTTGGCCAGGCATTTGGTAGGCAGGGTGGGGGGTTAAGGGAAAGGCTGGGGAGCAACAGGACTTTTAGATGCTTTTACTGATTGTAAGCCACCCTGAGCTTTGATGGGAAGGGCAGCATATAAATTTAAATAAATTAATTAAATAAATAATTCTACTCTCACCTAATGAGAGCAGTATTGGTCCACAAACCAGCAGCATTTGTTAAACATGATACCTCTTCATTACAAACCTCTAGAGTTTGCACCTCAGCAAATTAATATTTGTCCTGGAATAAGTATTACCATGCAAGGTTCAGAACAGGTGTGTTTGGGCTTGTTCAATTTTAAAATCAAATTACCAATATTAATTTTATTGCATCTTCAGTAGCAGAATTGAGAAGACTGCTGATTTTTAAAAGACCATTATTGAGACATATATTCCACAGTGTGGACTAATGATTTGCCTTTCTTTCCATCCTTTTATTGATTTTTGTTTAAAGAAAGCTAATGAAAAAGTCCTTTTTCATTTAGAAAAAGCTTTATTGTGGATGTATAATATTTTTTCCAAACAAATTTATAAACATTTTTGAACATGTGCAGATGTGAACTTGTCCAGACATAAAAGTTTAAAAGCTGTGCATTTGTGTGTTAAAGCCTCCCAAACCTTTGGATTTATTTATATTTTAAAAAAAAAATCTATATTGATTCCAAAATATTAGCTAAAAACAATAGTATTCACTCTAAAAGCAAAAGGTACTAGATGCAGATCTGTCATTCCACTTTTGGAGTCATTGTATCTCACTAAGTTAATAACCATATTCCCTGTGTATGCAAAATGTAGACTTCTGACACTTAAAAAGTATGCACAAGGTCCTGAACATCAAATTCAATACACATGGCATTTTGAAACCACACGCAAATCCCTGGGTGAAAACAGACATAACGCTAACTCCACTTTAACACCACTTTAACATTTCTTATGCATGTTGCAGGGCTGTACTGGTGTCCTATGCAACCCTGCAACATGCATAAGAGATGTTAAAGTGGAGTTAGCATTATATCGGTTTTCAAGGCATATTTTCAGGCATGAGAGCTTGAAGAGCCACCATGCTTTGCTCCTGCCTGTGCAGCCCTGCAACATGCATAAGAAATGTTAAAGTGGTATTGAAGTGGAGTTAGCATTACATCTGTTTTCAAGGAGTATTTTCAGGCATGACAGCACGAAGAGCTGCCCCGCGTTGATCCTGCCCTCACCACGGGAAGGATACAGTCCCACCGCTGAACAAAAGTGATAGCAGTCGGGGCTGGGGAGAGGGCAGGGGACATGTGGACATCAATCCCATGCCTTGCGTGTGCTGCACACAACTGCGCGTGCATATGTGCATGCAAACAATGCACATATCCATAGAGAACACATTGTGCCGCGTGCAACCTGAACGGGTCCCGTGCGGATCCTGCTTGAGATTGCAGTCATGATCCGCACAGCCCCACCCCCCCATGCTGTTCAGGGCGGCACAGCCCACTCCCTTACAAGCAGGTGTGGTGGCCTATGAGGCTGCTTTGCCCACCCAGAAAAGCTCTGGCCATCGGCTGGATTTAGGTAGAGCGGGTCATCGGACGTCATAGCCCACTCTTCCACAGTCCGGGGAAGGCTACCCCGGACCATGGCAGGGCTAACTCCATGATGTGCACTGGCAGGGAGCCAGCACACATCCCGGAGTTAATCCTGCCATGGTCCAAGGTATATTTGTTCCCGCCCACAGCAAACATCTGGCAGATGAGAACAAACATGACACCACCATGGGTGGTCACGCTTGAGTAAGCATGGCCACCCGTAGTAGCGTCACATCTGAAAATACCCAAAGTTTGTTATTCATCTGTAATTTTTATAGGATAATTGCATGAACAACAATTGCTCTCACCTTCACACAGATTTAAACAAATCTCAACTAAGAACATGTACGTCTTTGAAATCTACATAAGTTATAGCAGAGCACAACTAATCACTCATATTATATACTAACAAAACACCTTTTAATTTAAAAGAAGGACCCTAACCCAGGATTCAAATATAGGAACAAAACACCAGGAAAGTATTCTATTAAAAAAACATTTTGAATTGCTATGAATGGACTTGGAAAATGAGTCATGTTTCAAGAAGACTGGCAAAATTGCATCATGAGTAAATTCTTAAGTAACAGGTGTAGTTTATTACACACACCATTAATGCAAAGGTACCAGGTATCTTAGAATGGCTTCAGAGTTAACCACTACTGACAAGGTTTTCAGAAGAGTTCATCATCCTGGGTGCATTGTTGCTGAGTCCTTTTTAAAATCTTGTCACATGGATAAACGTTTTCAAGAGCATCTAAATGGCTTAGCAGCCTGAGCCCTGTTTTCAAAAATGGGTTAAGCACTTAGGATCCTAAATCCTAGTCTCTCTCAAGTAAAACACCAGGCTTTTAAAAAAATTTACCCAATGAGCCCAATCCTGCACTTTTTCTCAGTGGAAGTTTTGCATAAAGACACTACATTTATTTTTACCTGATATACAATACTGTTCTACCGGAAAGTCATGCATGCTTTTAATATGAAAATATTGTAGTCTACTAGCTATTAGTGAAATGTGCACACATGCAGACACTAATCAACCTTTGACTGTTGAATTCAGTTAGTAGTTGAATTCAGTTAGTAGAAGGGAAAGGACAATGTGATTCAGGGCATACTTTGGATATATGAACAAGATTATAATTATTCCAATCAGATTGCATTTTGGTGTCATGATGTGAAGTCCTGGTCTACCCATAAAGTTGTGCCAGTTTAACTAAAGGTGCAGCTGCAAATGATTTAATTAAACTGGTAAAACACTGTGAACATCTGTATCAGTTTAACCTGACATAATCAAATCACTTTGTGCCTTTTTGTGCCTTTGTACTCACACACGAAGCTGGGCAAGTTTAGCTAAATTTGTGTTTTAAACCAACATAAGATAAACCACTCAGTGTAAGGAGACATGGCCTAATTCAGCATAATGAAAACGAATTCCTAAACACTTGAGAGGGAGTGTTTACAGAGACTGACAATTTCCATTTAAGCACCATGTAACCAACAGACAAGTAAGTGCACTCCTAACAGGCTGCTCAAATCTTAAGGGGAGAACCAGCATGTAACAACATATACTTGCATGTTCAAGTATATACAAGAGCAGCACAATCTTATATTTTATTATCTTGAACAACATTGAGGCCTGAACCTCTTGAGTACAGTACACAAACCCAAACCATTACTCTGTGTTGTGCACGCAGCTTGGCCCAAATGCTTCACTGTGTCACTACTTGAATAGTTCTTTCTAACTGACGTACTTGCATGACGAAGGACCCTGTGAGCTACAAACACTTCCATACCTCCACCAACTCTAGTTGGTCCAGTGAAAGATATCACTGTACTACTTTGTCTCTACTCACTACTTGAATACCAATATTAAAAGATAAATCAAAAGGAATTTAAAATAAATAAATAATAATGTTGAGGTCTTGCTCAAACTGGGTAAATACCACTACTTACTATTTGTATTTCACTTTATATAGTCAAACTGCTGAACAAACACTAAGACCGCTTTTAGACGAGACAAATTTGCGCATGATTGGTGAAAAATGCGCGTGTTTTAATGCTCGTTTAAACACCTAAACTGTTTTAAATGCGCATTTGCCATGATCGTGTAAAAGCCAAAACCGTTTTGAATGTGTTTTTTAAATAATGCACATTTTTAAAAACTGGTTTTGAGCCTCTTTGATGATCGGAGGATGACAAAACCGGTTTTAAAAAATGTGCATTATTAAAAAAACACATTCAAACCAGTTTTGGCTTTTACACGATCATGGCAAATGCGCATTTAAAACGGTTTAGGTGTTTAAACGAGCATTAAAACACGCACATTTTTCACCAATCATGCGCAAATTTGTCTCGTCTAAAAGTGGCCTAAGTCTTCTAGTGCAACAGACATGTATCACTGCAGTTTTAAATACAGGAAAACTGAGAGAAAGATTAGAGTGACTTCTCCAAGTCCATACAATGAGTCAATGGTAGAACCAGGACTACAATCCATCTCTCACTTCCAATCTCACTCCTAATCTGCTAGATGAAGGCCTTTTTTCCATGGGGCCACTGCTGGGGTTTCTGTGTGCACACTGCTGCAGGGGCGGCATGGAGGAACGGGTGAAGACCATCTTCCAGGCATCCCCACACACAGAGCAACCTGCATTTTTGCTCCGTGCGTGGGGGTGGGAGTGGAATGCATGAGTCGTGGGTGTCCGCACCCACACACCTCTACATTTACATGGGATGCTCCCCTACATCGACGATGGGTGTCCATGCGTGGGTCCATCTCATGTAAAAAGGGCCTATGTTGTCTCACAGCCAGTTCAAAGAGAAAAGTTATGGTATCAGAAACACACCTTGGACCTGGCTCCCCTCTCTCCAACACTTATGAATCAGGGGTAACTCTACTAAAGCGTAAAAGTGGGATGAGAAAGAGACCTGGGCTGTATTCAGATCTTGTAACCCAGATGCTGTTCTGTCAAGTGTCAGTTTTATCTTAGTTTGAGGGAGGGATCTGTGAAGCTTGAAAGCATGCACTCATTCACCAACAGAAGTTGGTCCCACAGCAGATACTTTGTCTCATCTCTCAAGCAACAGTCAGGAAGGCATGCTGAACATCATATGACCTGTCATGCCTAGATGTTCACATCAGGCTAAAGGCATTAAGAACATAAGAACATAAGTAGTGCTATACTGAGTCAGACCAATGGTCCATCAAGCCCAGCATCCTGTCCCTCCAACGTGGCCAATCTCAATCGCATGGGAGAAGAACCAACAATCACAATGGGAAATCCATTCCCCGTTGTTCACTCCCAGTTCCCGACAGTAAGAAGTTCATTCTGTAAGCTACTTGGTTAATAGCCATTAATGGACCTATTCTCTAAGAACTTATCCAGTCCTTTTTTAAACCCAGCTATACTACTGGCCTTGACAATGTCCTCTGGTAACAAATTCCATAAGTTAATTATGTGTTGAGTGAAAAAGTACTTCCTTTTATTTGTTTTAAATGTGCTAGCAGCTAGTTTCATGGAGTGTCCCCTAGTTCTAGTACTATTTGAGAGGGTAAATAACCATTCCCTATCTACTCGTTCCACACCACTCAAGATTTTATAAACCTCTATCATGTTCCCTCTCAGTCTTCTCTTCTCTAGGGCCGCTTTTAGAGGAGCGGCACGCGATTGTGCATCGAGATTGCGCATAATTTGCTAAAGGATATGGAACAGCTTCCGTACAAAGAGAGACTTGACAAGCTGGGTCTCTTCAGCTTGGCCGCTTTTAGACAAGCGGCGATTGCCCATCGCGATTATGCATAATTTGAAACGTCCACATTTTTAAAGTCCGCGAATTAAATAGCTCGATTGTGAGCTATTTAATTCGCAGACTTTAAAAATGCGCAACCGCCATAATATGCGCATAATACCCCACTTCCGTCTCGTCTAATTACAACATGTGGACGTTTCAAATTATGCGTAATCGCGATGCGTAATCGCGCGCCGCTCATCTAAAAGCGGCCAAGCTGAAGAGACCCAGCTTGTCAAGTCTCTCTTTGTACGGAAGCTGTTCCATATCCTTTAGCATTCTCGTTGCCCTTCTCTGTACCTTTTCTAGTTCAGCTGTGTCTTTTTTGAGATGGGGTGACCAGAACTGCACATAATATTCCAGATGTGGTCACACCATTGATTTGTATAAAGGCATTATGACATCCTCAGTTTTATTCTCTATCGCTTTGCGAATAACTCCTAAGATTCTGTTTGCTTTTTTGACTGCTGCTGCACACTGGGCTGAGGATTTCAGTGTATTGTCCACAATCACTCCCAGGTCCTTTTCTTGCGTGGTAACTCCTACCTTAGTACTCAGCATTGTGTACTCATAGTTTGAATTATTTTTCCCTATGTGCATCACTTTGCACTTGTCCACATTAAACCTCATCTACCATTTAGATGCCCAAGCACCCAGTCTTGTAAGATCCTGTTGCAGTTCTTCACGGTCTGCTCGTGTTTTAACTACCTTGAATAACTTGGTGTCACCTGCAGATCTGATCACCTCACCCTTAATGTCCTTTTCCAGATAATTAATGAATACATTAAACAGCATCGGTCCCAATACAGATTCCTGGAGCACACCACTTTTTACATCTCTCCATTGTGAAAACTCACCATTTAGTCCTACTCTTTGCTACAGTCAAAGACATTGAGCTACAGTCAGTGCAACTGACTCAGAGAGGGAACCTTCTCGACATTCTATATTTTGCACAAAACCCATCACAACCTAGGAAACATTCACACCCAAGGAGGGCAGGCACTGTTCTCCATTTCTGTCCTGTTACAGAGTTGAATAGAAGAGAATGACTAGATTTGGTTTTTGACAGCTTCTGTGGAAACCTCCCAGTGGGAGTTTCTCAAAAAACAGCTGCATCAATAGATCATCTGATCATGTTGGGTGTGCCTCTTTTGCGTGCCAAAAGGGGCGGGGCAACTCACCTGGACAATCTCCATGACTGCTACAAGTGGAAATGGAGATGCTTACCACCAACACAACCTAGGCCTCGTTCAGAAATCTCAGCAGCCATTCACAGTGGCACAAACCCTTCTACCAACATTTACATCAGTGGTGAATGTGGCCAAATATTTCTGCTTTAGGCATGGGACTTTGGGGCATTTCTGGCTTTATAGGAAAACTTAGTCTATGTGCAACTTATTGTCCTGGCATGTCTAGAGCCTCACTCACACTCCAAGCACAATGGGAAGATTAAATTTTCTTCTGCAATCCAGACATCACAATCCATAGGAGGGAGGAGTGTTTCTCTAACAGCAGGGACAGGGCAAAATCTCCAGTCCATAGCCTTTTATTCTATAGCCCCTTTCCAATTAATAAATCTGGCCTGCAGATCCAACCCTTACCTTCAAGCTACCTTACCATACCTCAGCATCCTCCTTCCTCCAAGCAGACATCTCAGCCCCTCTCCTTCCAGGCACATGCACTCACCTCTGCACCTTTCCCCCAATGTATAGCTCTTCAGCCTATTTCCTCCCTTCCCCACCTTCAGCAAGACCCCTCAGCCTCTATTGTGCCTGTGCCCACAGACGACATTTACTAAATTCAGAAGAACCCCACAGTAAGGAAAAGTTCTTCATCCCTGTCTTACAGTCATTCAACAGAAGATCAGAGGCCATATGAGTGCCTTTGTTCTCCATTGCTGGCACACCAAGAAAATGCCTAACAAACAGTCACATACACAAATATTCCACTAGATAGCAATGTCAAACTATTTGGAGGCAGGGACCATCTTTTCTTTGTGGTGGTTAAACATTGCCTACCACAGTGTGATCCAAATCCCCAAATGAGGGGCTCTAAGCACTGGTACAATACAAGAAAAATAATGTGACATTTTAAGATGACAGAAGGAGAGAAGACCAGTCTGTAAGGAGGCAGGGATAAAGCATGAAGATTTATTGTTTTGCGGGGCAGGGAGGGTGTAGGAGAATGATGTAAAACTGTAAATCTGTGTGGGTAAATTTGTGAGAGTCAAGTCAATGGCTACACAATGATTGTTTTATGTATTGCACATGTAGTGTCATAGGATATGGGAACATTTAGGAGACAGAGTGGCTAATTGATCAAAAGGTCAATTTTATGCCTTTGGATTGAAAACAGGCATGAGCAATGAAACAGTAATTGTAACAGCTCATTAGTTCAGTAGATTGCTGAATCACTAACATTGTAATCTATCAGCATAGAGTTACTAAACATTATAATCCATCTGCCTAGAGTTTATTCCTACAGAATAAAACACATGCTCATTACAGCATTTACTGATAATGCTCTGCACTAATACATGGAAGGAGAGGGAGTTATTGGTCCTGATGTTAAGGCAGCACACTACTACACAGGAAGATTTGTGTCACTCCCAGGCAAAAAATACCATATATAAGCATAGCACTGTGTAAGTTCTTGATAATACAGCAGTAGATTAAAGATTTCACAAAACCTGTGAATTACTACACATAACTTTGATCCCTTTGGTTAGCTAGTAGTGTTCTCATTGGATGGATGGTGGCTGCTAAACAAAGCCTGAAGCTAAAGTTTAAAACTATAGTTGCAATGGATTATTTGAAGATATTATTCACATTTTTAGTAGTCCTTCAAGTACCCAAATAATGAGTGACCAAAATGAGTGGTTTTTGTATATCTGTTTTCTTAGGTTTTGGTTTTTTGGTCTGTTATTTTGGTTATTTTGGTATATCTGTTTTCTTGGGTTTTGGTTTTTCGGTCTGTTTATTTTGGTTACATAATGTTCAGCAATAGCACATGATGCCAAAAGTGCTAATATTGCTGAAAGGATGTAACCAAACAACTGTAATGACAATAACCAGAGTAAAACCCTACAGAATAAAATACATGCTCATTATTCCAGCAGTTACTGATAATGTTCTGATATATAATGATGATATATTCTCCTTACACTATGCTTTACAACAGGAAGTTCAACGTATCACCTGCCTTCCTTACCACCACTGTTTTCAGCACAATACAGAGACATGTGTGCCAGACTCATCACTTTAAATACCTGGATTCGCTCACCAGGAAATAAAAACCAGGGCAGCCATTAGAAGACTTTCAAAATACATTCCTGTTCATTTCATACAGCTGGAATTGGAACACATGTAAACGTGTGGGAGAGACAATGTCTCTGTTTAAGTGTATATATAAACAGAGTCAAGAACAGGACTGTCAGCATGAGCCCAAGGGAAAATAAAATCTTTGAGACTTTGAATACCTCTGAAATGGTGCAACACAAAGATAACCCAAACTCTGGCTTTCTAGGAGAAGAGGGCATTCAAACCAAGAACGTTGCCTGAATTTTTGTCCCAAGTCTTATGAAATTCTTTGCCTGTGTTCCAAAGATCTAAAAAGTACTGTTTCTGGATTCAACACTAATTGTGCCTAAATTGTGTATCCTTCCAATTACAACATTTTATAGTCAGGTGTATCTTTAAAACGTAAGAACCTAGTGTAATATCACAAGACCGTATATATTTATCATGTTATCCATCTGTTCTGCACTTTATTGAACACACATTCTCCTAGGTCTTTGCAATCAGGTCCTCAATAACTTTTCATTTGCTTTTTTTTTCTTGTTTGGAGCAAGTGTCTCATTCTGCCTAACAGTACAGGGCTGCCATTTGTTGAGTCTTCCCAATACATGTAGACCCTCGTCCATGTTGCAATTGCTCATATATTGAGAAACAACTGTTAGAAATCAGTTTCCCCACACCACCATATAATTGGCTCAGTCATACAGCAATTCATGTCAGCCATACCCCTGTAGAGAGGTCCAACCTCGCTGAACTAAGCCATGACCATTCAAAGAATATGGTTAATTAATACACTATTCCAATCTCTCTACAATGAATGGTAAAAAGGTCCTTGTAATCATCATGTCTTTTGCACAATACAAGTTACAGCACTGACAAAACCTTATTTTCCCTGATTAAGTGGGCCAATATGGTGAAAAGCAAGGAGATGATTTATGGGTAGACAAACAATTTAACTTAGTCCTGTGTTCAGATCGTTAAGTGTAACCAAAAAGGAAGGGCTCATCCCTAGCAAAGCCAACATTTAAACAGATTTATTGCTCCACATTTGTTACAGTGCCCATTTAACGAGATGTAGATGCAGTTACCAAAATCCTTAGATATTATGATGACATTGGCTATATATGCACCTAGACAGACATGGAAACAAAGTAGTTCAGATGGTATCGTCTATTGTACCAACTTCTGTTGGCAAGAGTATGCAAGCATTTGGACCACACAGGGCCCTTCCTCTAAAGTACTATAGTTCTGAAGGTCTATAGTTCTGACTGCTATATGCCAGAGAAGGGTTTTCTTAACCCCACGTCCCATGTAGCCTAAATGTTTGCATATTCTTACAAACAGAAGTTGGTCCATTAAAAGATCTCATCTGAACCACTTTGTCTTCATCTCTCACATTTGGAATCAACCACTCTCTCTCTCTCTCTAGCCAAGACATATGTGGACAGACACCACTGGCTTACTCACAAAGAAACACTACTTAGGCCTTTCTTGGACAATGAGTATCTGTGACATTGTATAATTTTAAGGGTGTGGGGTTTAAAGTAGAAACTCTAAAAGACATAGGAAAACGACTAGTGATGGGAAGCTGACTTCACAGACAGATGTACAAAGCAAGATAGATCTTTTCTTATTATAGTTCTTACTGGCAAGCATGTCCAGCAATGACGAGTGGTACAATACTCTATGCGGCTACGTGACTTCCACAAGTGCTAAATATAAACACCTGTCCATCCTCAATATATCATTCACATTAATACATTTTAACTATGAAATATGAGGGTGAGGTCAAGGCAAAGCTCTGTGTGGGAATAAGAAACCAACATTTGTTTACAGAAGCAGCAGTTCAGACAATGACATTGCCCATTAGCCATATCGCTGATATTTCTATATGGAAAATAGCCAGGCTCAAAACAGAAGAAATCTAAAACAGTGCTTAACTCCCTTCCGCCCCAGCCAACAGTCTTCTCCATGCACTCAAACTGAGAAAGGAGGATTACTAATTTGTAGTCAGTGATTATGATTACCATGAGATTAAAGAAAGTGAACAGGTTCCAATGTACAAGACTACCCAATAAATGACTATGTTAGGGTAATCAGGCACAGTGGATGTCTCTACATGTAATGTTTGCTACTCCTCTGGCCACCTAACACAGGGTATGTGTTATGTCTGGCCACACAAACCCAGGAGCTACCCACAAAAGGAACACAGGTTTGCAGAGGTTTGTTCCCCAGAACGAATCTGGGGAACTGCACAGCATACTCATGGAGCAGCGAAATGCACATCACAGAATAATGTCTGTTCATCATTGAGGTTTCAATCTTGTCAGTTTCAGCAATGGAGAATAGCCTTTCACAAGTTTCACCAGTGGGAACATAGCCTTGCAGTGGGTTGTTTTGCCTTGCCAATTTTACCAGTGGGGCTTTCAGGATTCTTCATCCAATGGGATCCCTCATTAGTCAGAATCCATACAGTGGCAGCATAAACATGGTCACAGCATGAAAATGTGCTTGTGCTGCTCCACCACATAATGATGTTGCAGTAAGTACTAAGGGGTTGATTTCCCCTGTGGATAGCTGTAACATGTAGAGCCACCCAGTTAATCCAAGTTCTTGACATTAATTTTTTTGTACCCAAATCTAGCTTCTGGGATAAATCCACTGCTTAAAAAAGGAAATGGTTAATACAGAAGTGGAAGAACCTCTGTCTCCAGCTGTTTTTTTTAAAATTTGACACCCCATTCTCATTCTTGGCGATTTCAACATTCACGTTGACACACCTTCCATGCCCTCTATCTCCCACTTTCTCTCCCTGACCTCCTCCTTCGATCTCCGACTCTGGACTGACTCCCCCACCTATACCGACGACCACTCCCTCGACCTCATCTTCTCACGACATTGCTCTCTTGCTGACCTCTCCATTGATCCCTGGCCTAATTCTGATCACTTCCTCACCTCCTTCAGCCTCTCCCACCAACCCCCCTCCTCCTCCCCCTCTCCACGCCCCTTCCACAATATGCAGGCCTTTACCCCCATGGAGTTTGCCTCCTCTCTATCCCCCCTCCTCCGCTCCATTTTCTCCTCCTCCTCCCCTGACTCTGCCATCTCTGCTCTCAACACCTCTCTCTCCTCAACCCTTGACTCTCT
>QEPC01009159.1:1104746-1119529 GCA_003113815.1 Sphenodon punctatus | reverse complement strand
GCTCTCACCTGTCCCCCCTTATCGCAATCCAAAACTCTGCTGCCAAGGTCATTCACTCTGCCCGTCGCTTCGACCATGTGCAGCCTCTCCTCTTCTCTCTTCACTGGCTCCCCCTTCCTGAACGTATTCTGTTTAAACTCCTGGTATTCACGTTCAAAACACTCCACAACCAAGCTCCCCCTTACCTCTCGGACCTAATCTCCCTATGCGCTCCTGCACGTGCTCTCCGCTCTTCCCCTGTCCCCTCCCTCACTCTCCCTCGTTTCTCCTGCTCACCTAACCACCTTCGACCCTTCTCCCACGCTGCCCCCCATGACTGGAACTCCCTTCCCTACCCACATCCGCCTTGCCCCCTCCCTCCACTCCTTCAAATCCCTCCTCAAGACACACTTTTTCCTCGCCGCCTTTCCCAATGCCTGCTAGTCATTCCTCATATACTTACTGTCTGCTCTCCTCTGCAGACTGCTGCAACCAACCTGATTGTAACCAAGCCAAGCACACGCACCTGAGACTTCGCATCCGCCTGTTTGTCTGTCTTCTCCCCTGTCTCTCCCTCTGTCCCCTCTCCCTGTCTCCCACGCTTTGTCTTTTAGATTTTAAGCCACAGGCAGGGACCGCGTCTATTTCTATGTTCTGTACAGCACCAGGTTGCACTACTGGTGCTATATAAATGCTTACTATAATATAATAATAATAATAATAATAATAATAATTAATTAATGGATCCTGTCCCTAACCTCAAGCCCTGAATTAATGAATGAATGAATGAATCCAGGGGAAGGGAGTGGAGGTGAGGGCATTCATTCAAGGGTAGGGGATGAATCCACGATGTGGACTGTTCCCTTGCTTCCCCCATTCTGAGCACACCACTTAAACACCCCCTCTCCCAACTTCTACCTGGCCTGCAGAGGTTGTACTAATTTCCAGAGTGGCCCACAGGAGAGAAAAGTTTTCAACCTCTGAGCTAAAAAATAATAAATAATAATACATTTTAATTTTTATAGCACCCCTCCATCAAATGGAACTCAGAGCACTTCACATCAGTACAAAAATACAATAAAATACCATAAAACAAATTCTACTCAACATAAAATTCATTTAAACAGTTAAAAAGGGGAAGGGAAAGGGAGAGGGGGAAAATACATTAAGTGAAACCAGCAGTGGATCTTCTAAATGCACCTGATGGATAGAAAAATCTTAAGGTGTTTTCTGAAGGTGAGGCAAGAAGAATTGAAAAGAATGTCTGAAAGGAGCAAGTTCCACACTGAGAGGCCTGCCACAACAAAAGTCTGACTGCCTGCTTAAGGCAGGCTGGCAGGATCCCCAAAGAGTGGGTAATATCTGACGTCAGAGAGCCAGTAGTGTGAGGTTCCACGAGCAGGTCTCGATTATAGCCAGAACCTATAACATTAATTATCTCAGGGGGAAGAAGGCAGCAGATGGCATGGTTTATCATGTCCCACAATGGACTGGAGTCCTAATCCTAGCTCTGCAAATGACACTGGCAAGTCACTTTTCACCACTGTTTTTCTCACCCTTAGTCAAGATCTCTCTTTAGAATGTAAACTTTTTAGACACTGACTGTCCCCTACTATATCCTATTTACAGCTGCTGTTTTTGACCAAGTTTTTTCCAACTCAAATCCAGTTTGGACTTCATCAGCTTCATCTGTGATTTCTTGCCTGAACCCGCTGTAGCTTTTCTTCTAGTCGGTACACTTTTCTCCAACATGGCTATCATATGTTTAGGTGGTGCAACTGTACCAGAGTCAAGGAGATTGGGGGCCCACGGACACCACCTGCACCCCTGGCTGGTACAGTTGTGGAGCCCATTCCACCTTCTGCACCAGGGCCCATTCCAGCCTAGCTACTCTTCTGATCAAATGACAGGTGAACTGGAAGTAGGATGGGTCCTCCTCTTAGTCCTCTGGGGACAATCTGACTCAGAAAAAAGACAGGCCCTGTCTGCCCATTCCTCACTTATGAGTGCTCAGGACAAGTTTTCATAGCACTGCTAGCGATAGGTGGAGGGAAGCTTTTCTAAGGGCCCACAATTTTGTACAAAGATTTCACCAAATGTTTGCATGAAAACGGTAGTGAACCACTGCCTTACTGTGTGTTTGCATCAGTTTTTACTGCCAAGGATGTTGGTGTGACACTCACACGAACTATTTTTGTTGGTGAGGAATCTGAGAAATCTGAGGAATTATCTGAAATTAGTGTTACGCCAGAAGCGGTTTTATTGCATATCAAAAATTTAAACAGAAGCAAGTCACCCTGGCCTGATGGTATTCATCCAAGGGTACTGAAAGAACTCAAATTTGAAACGGCTGAACTACTATCAGTAATATGTAACTTATTGCTAAAATCCTCCTCTGTGCCAGAGGATTGGCGGTTAGCAAAAGTAACCCCCATTTTTAAGAAGGGCTCCAGAGGTGACCCTGGAAACTACAGTGGAGACCATTGTTAAAAACAGAATTACTAGGCATATTTACAAGCATGATTTGATAGGTAAAAACCAGCATAGCTTTAGCAAAAGAAGTCATGCCTCACTAACTTATTAGAATTTTATGAGATTGTTAATAAGCATGTGGATGGGGTGAGCCAGCTGATATAGTATATTTGGATTTTCAAAAAGCTTTTGACAAGGTCCCTCACCAGAGACTCCTGACCAAACTAAGTAGTCATGGGATAAGGGGAAGAGTCCTATCATGGATTGGTAGCTGGTCAAAAGACAGGAAGCAAAAGGTAGGAATAAATAGTCATTTTTCAAGTTGGACAGAGGTAAACAGGGGGGTGCCTCAGGGGTCAGTACTGGGACCAGTATTGTATAACATATTCATTAATGATCTGGAAAAGGGAGTAAAGACTGGTGGCCAAATGACAGATGACACCTAATTATTCAAGATAGTTAAGACCATGAGGAACTACAGAGAGATCTTGCACAACTAGGTGAATGGGAAATAAAATGGGAAATAAAATTCCATGTTGATAAGTGCAAGGTGATGCACAAAGGGAAAAAAGATATTCAGTTTATATACATGATGCTAGGTTCTGATCTGGGTGTAACCACTTAGGAGAAGGATCCTGAAGTCATTGTAGATAGTTTCTTGAAGACATCGGCTCAAAAAGGCAAACTAAATGCTAAGCATTATTGCAAAAGGAATAGAAATAAAAGGGAAAGTATCATAATGCCGCTGTATAAATCTTTGGTACGACCCCACCTTGAATGTGCAGTTCTGGTCATCCCATCTCAAGAAAGATCTAATTGAATTGGAAAAAGTTCTGAGAAGGGCAAGAAGGATGATAGAAGAGATTAACTGACTTCCATATGAGGAGAGGCTCAAAAGGTTAGGACTGTTTAGCTTGGAGAAGAGGAGATTATGGGGGGATATGACAGAAGTTTGTAAAATCATGAGTGGTGTGGGAAAAGTAAATAGGGAATTGTTGTTTGCCTTTTCTCACAGTAAGAGAAAAAGGGGACTCTCTCTGAAGGTAAATGGTGGCAGATTTAAAGCAAACAAAAGGAAGTACTTTTCCCAGCAAGTTCATGGCCACGTGGGCGTGTCCCATTTAAAAACGGTTCTTTAGTGTCTTTTGCCAAATAAGACTTGAAAAGCAATCCGATTTGGTTCAGACTCCAGGCACCAAAAGTATTCCTTTAGACAGAAACCAAATATAAAACATTTCAGCTCCACCAGCTACCAGGAGTTAAGCCCAAGCAAATCACCTGGTCAAGATTCAAACACACAACTGTACCTTAATTAAAGTGATAGAGAGCTAGTGTAGCCTACTGGATAACATGTTGACCTTGGATCTACAAGAACAGGGTTTGAATCTTGCTTTAGCCATGAACTTACTGGGAAGAATTCTGTCGCTCAGTGATTCCCCATCTGTAAAATGGGAATAATAATTACCTAGTGGACTTAACTCACAGGTTGTTGTGAGGGTGAATTAAATCAGGATCATAAATAACTATGAACATTAAATGTGCTATATAAATGCTTAATAACATCAATGGGAACTGCAAGGGAGTGGAGCCACAACGTGTGAACTAGACCCTTGCTCACCCTGGCTGGTTAAGATCAGCAGGCAGATGGTGGGGCCATGGCTGGTGGGGGTGATCTACGCCTCATTGGGTGGGGGGTAGGTTACCAGAGTCCCTTAAGGGGCTGTAGTCCGACCGCTTCTCAAGAAACCATCTTTGGATGCTGATTCCCCAGCAAGCTATTGGCCTGTCTCTAACCTTCCCTTTTTAGGGAAGGTTATTGAATGGGTAGTGGCTCGTCAGTTACAGGCGCATCTCGACCATGTCTGTTTTCTAGATCCTTCGCAGTCCGGCTTTTGTCTGGGTTATAGCACTGAGACTGCACTTGTGGCCTTGGTCGACGACCTACAAGTGGAACTGGATAGGAGTCATTCGACTCTGCTGGTTCTACTTGATCTCTCAGTGGCTTTTGACACAGTGAATCATGAGGTGCTGGTGACTCATCTGTGGGACTTTGCTGGGGTGGACGGAATGGTTTTGCAGTGGTTCCGTTCTTTCCCGGCAGAAAGATTTCAGCAGGTAGTCCTGGGGAATTGTACATCTTCTCCCAGGGGTCTCCCATGTGGGGTCTCGCAGGGATCCATTCTGTCCCCCCTCTTGTTCATTGTGTATATGCAGCCACTGGGGGAGGTTGTGTGTAGATGGGGGTCCATTGTCATCAATATGCAGATGACACCCAGCTGTACCTCTCCTTTTCATCTGACCCATTTCCTGCAGTCTCAGTGCTTTCACAGTATTTGGTGGCTGTGTCAGACTGGATGAGGTCTAGCTGATTGAAACTGAATCCCAACAAGACAGAGATGATGCTCATTGGTGGGTCTAGAGATCTGGGTGAGGCGGAGTTACCTGTCATTGATGGGGTCTGCCCTGTTCTGGCATCTCAGGTGCAGAGTTTGGGAGTGCTCCTGGATCCTCAGCTGTGCCTGGATCTCCAGGTGTTGGCTGTGGCCAGGAGTGCTTTTTCAACAGTTGCATCTGGTGAGGCGGCTCTGCCCTTACATCTCGGACTCCGACCTCGCCACTGTCATCCATGTATTTGTCACCTCGAGGTTAGACTACTGTGGTGCACTCTATATGGGGCTGCCCGTAGTGACGGTCCGGAAGCTGCAGCTGGTGCAGAATGCAGCGGTCCCTCTGCTTACTGGGACAGGTTGTTCGGAGCACATTATGCTGGTGCTCCAGGCTGTGCACTGGCTGCCTATAGTCTTCTGGGCCTGATTCAAGGTGCTGGTTATGACCTATAAAGCCCTTAACGGCCTGGGCCCTAGCTATCTGATGGACTGCCTCACTTCCTGGGCCCCTGGGCAGCTCCTGCAGTCACTGAGGGATGCCCTCCTGGAAGTTCCACACTATAGATGAGTGGGGAGCAAGCAGTGGGCATTCTCGACGGCTGCTCCGGCACTGTGGAACTCGCTCCCGGTGCGTGTCCACCTCAGCCTGGATCTTCCCGTGTTTTGTTGTCAGTGTAAGACCTGGCTCTTCTGCCAGGCATTTGGTTGTGGGGAGGGTTGAAAGTTGGTTTTGGATGGGGTGGGTTTTGTTGTTGTTTGTGTACTGCTTGTTCGTTTTTATGGTTGTTTACACTATTTATATTATATTGTTCATATTCTATATTTATGATTTTTATGTTGTGAGCCGCCCGGAGTTGCCTGAGGCAGAGGGGCAGGGTAAAAAAATCTATTAAATAAATAAACAAATAGTTTCCTTGTGCATTCCCTTTTGTACCCTACTTATGGTAATAGTTTCCAATTTGTACTTCTTCTGGAGGGTCTGTGGCCTGAGGAAAGGTCCCGTGTGGCCAGAAAGCATGCTTATTTCCACCAACAATAGTTGGTCCAATAAAAGATATCATTCGAACCACTTCGTCTCTCTAATAACATCAATAAAGGTGGACAGTGATTTAAAAAATCATTTTACATGTGCATGAACACAACAGTGTATTTTTAAAAATATTAATTGATGTGCAGTCACAGATTGGGAAGCTTTCACTTGTATTTTTCACAAAACTGATACTTTATTATTGCCCTTTTTACACAGACAGAGGTGGGTGGGTGGAGGTGAGCCACCTCCACCCATCTCCACCTACGGAGTCTCCTCTGGTTTTCCGGAGGACCCCATGGGTGGAGGTGGGTGGGTGATGGGTGGAGGTGGGTGTTGCGCAGGAGCACACACGTACCTCCACCCAACCTGCTCAGTGTTCACACGGGCGAACACCGAGGGGACACCCATCCCCCCCCCCAGCGGTATACACGGACACCCCACACACATACACACCAGTCCGAACACTGAGCGGGGGGGTGGGGCGTCCATGTAAAAACGGCCTATGTTACAAACCTGCGCAGAGGCTTTCACTAAAATACGTTTTCAAGAAAAGTGAATAAGAGGGAGATATTCTAAGGGAAAATATGTAAAAATCAGCATTTAAAATATTTTTTCTTACATGCTTTGTAATTTGAGAAAAGTCAAGACTTAGTTCAGACCACACATTGCAAACCTAAAAGGATCATTTTTGCATAGACAAAGCAGAGGGGAAAAGAACCCTCACAGACCAGTGTTAACATAATCAGCATAATTTGATTTTTAAATGAGATCATTCTCCCTCATTATTGCAGAATACCACACACTACTGCCTAATATGACTAATCTACAGTTACAAAGCAGGAATATCCCTGGGAATGTCACATCACCTAGCTAAACAAGGTTGCTGCCAAATCAGCATTTCCAATTCAGATAAATGCATCTGATTTGCCTTATTTTAGGAAGCAAAGGAGGCAATGAGGAACTGGAGTTAGTCTTTTCCCAGAGGATTGGGTAACAAACCAATTCTGTCATTTTAAACAAAACATCACTCAGTAAGAGCCATACAGTGCCCTGCAATGTCATGGTGGAAAGACGGATTTGAATCCATTCCTAGGGCTTTTCTGCCTCTCAAACCAGTGGTGAAAGATGGATGCCTAGAAATAGAAAGGGTAGTGTCTGACATTACTCAAAGACCTCTCTGGTGGCTTTTGGAGCCTTTCACAAAGGACTCCTGTGGAGTGCTTCTTAACTATGTGGATAGTGGTTGTTACATGGTGTCCTGAAAGAGGAGAGAAATCTGGAAGAATCAGGATAACTGATTCAGACCTACTGTTAGTAATTTGTAACCTATCGCTAAAATCTGCCACTGTACTGGAGGGTGGCAAATGTAACCCCATTATTTAAAAAGGGATCCAGAGGTGACCCTGGAAACTACAGGCCAGTAAATCTGAAGTCTGTGCCGGGCAAAATGGTAGGAAACTATCATTAAGAACAGAATTGCAGGGCATGTTGATAACATGGCTTAATGGGGAAAAGTCAACATGGATTTAGCAAAGGTAAGTCATGCCTCACTAATCTGTTGGAATTCTTTGAGGGTGTCAATAAGCATGTGGACAAGGGAGACCTGGTAGATATAGTGTACCTGGATTTCCAGAAAGCATTTGATAAGGTCCCACATAAAAGAGACTTGAGAAAATTAAAAAGTCATGGACTAGGAGGTAGTGTCTTACTATGGATTGGTAATTGGTTAAAGAATAGGAAGCAAAGAGTAGGACTGAACAGTCAGTTTTCACAATGGAGAGATGTAAAAAGTTGCGTGCCCCAGGGATCTGTATTGGGACCAGTGCTGTTTAATGTATTCATTAATGCTGGAAAAGGGCGTTAAGAGTGAGGTGATCAAATTTGCAGATGACACCAAGTTATTCAAGGTAGTTAAAACACGAGCAGACTGTGAAGAACTGCAACAGGATCTTACGAGACTGGGTGCCTAGGCATCTAAATGGTAGATGAGATTTAATGTGGACAAGTGCAAAATGATGCACATAGGGAAAAAATAACTCAAACTATGAGTACACAATGCTCGGTACTAAGCTAGGAGTTACCACTCAGGAAAAGGATCTGGGAGTGATTGTGGACAATACACTGAAATCCTCAGCCCAATGTGTAGCAGCAATCAAAAAAGTGAACAGAACATTAGGTATAAAACTGAGGATGTCATAATGCCTCTATACAAATCAATGGTGCGACCGCACCTGGAATACTGGGTGAAAACAGACATGACGCTAACCACCCTTTAACCACCCTTGATTGTTATTTACGCATGTTGCAGGGCTGTATTGGTGCCCTATGCAGCCCAGAAACATGCATAAATGACCACCAATGGTGGTTAAAGGGTGGTTAGCGGCATGTCTGTTTTCACCCACTGTGTGCAGTTCTGGTCGCCCCATCTCAAAAAAGACATAGCTGAACTAGAAAAGGTACAGAGAAGGGCAACGAGAATGATAAACGGTACAGAGTGGTTTCTGTACAAAGAGAGACTTGTCAAGCTGGGTCTCTTTAGCTTAGAGAAGACAGAGGGGGCATGATAGAGGTTTATAAAATATTTAGTGGTATGGAATGAGTAGATAGGGAACGGTTATTTACCCTCTCAAATAGTACTAGAACTAGGGGACACTCCATGAAACTAGCTGCTGGCAGATTTAAAAAAAACAAACAAAAGGAAGTACTTTTTCACTCAACGCATAATTAACTTATGGAATTTGTTGCCAGAGGACGTTGTCAGGGCCAGTAGTATAGCTGGGTTTAAAGAAGGACTGGATAAGTTCTTAGAGAGTAGGTCCATTAATGGCTATTAACCAAGTAGCTTACGGGATGAACTTCTTACTGTCGGGAACTGGGAGTGAACAACGGGGAATGGATTGCCCGTTGTGGCTGTTGGTTCTTCTCCCATGCAATCGAGATTGGCCACTGTCGAAGGACAGGATGCTGGGCTTGATGGACAATTGCTCTGACTCAGTATGGCACGTCTTACATTCTTATGGTGGTGTATGCGGAAGGTGCGGGGTTCCCAGCTCCAGATCCACTGCTGCCGCAACCTGGCTTTGAAACAACGCTTGCACTTGGTGACCATGGCCCTCCTCTGTCTCCTGTGTTCCTGTGTGTGGGGCTCTGCCTGCTTGCTTTCGAGATTGGCCCTAAACAACTCATTATATATGGTAGGAGCAAGGCTATAAAAATCCATTTTTCTGCTTGTCTCTGGTAAGTATACTTTCTGAGCTGGTGAATGGATTTTTATCATCCTGGGATCCCTTCCCCACTGCAAGTCCCAGTCTGGTGAGTAGTCTTTTATGCCTGACTAGTAAATTGTTTATATCAATTTTACATCCCTTGATTGGAGGACTCAACACCTGCTCTGTTTCTATACAGTCCTTGACCAGTTCTGCATCACTAACCATTGGAAATTCCATCAACAGTAAGTTAATGTCAAAGGCAGGGTACACAGCAGTAAAAAATCAGAACACAAAGGTGGGTCTTCCAAAATATCTTTGGCCCTTTTTACATGGGCGGCACCCAGAAAACCTGGGTGTTCTAGCGTGTGTGCTGCCCGTGTAAATCCCATGGGGTTGGATGTGTGTGCTCCTGCGCATACACATCCCCACACACGGAGGCACCGGAGAAAATGGAGGAGCCTCCATGCGTGGTGATGCATGGGGATGGGTGTGCGCCCCATCAGAACCCTCCCTCCACCCACTGCACACGGACTGCGGTGCACCCCATCGCAGTCATGGCCCTGTCTCTTATACACATCTAGATGTGTATAAGAGACAGCACACGGAGGCACCGGAGAAAATGGAGGAGCCTCCATGCGTGGTGATGCATGGGGATGGGTGTGCGCCCCATCAGAACCCTCCCTCCACCCACTGCACACGGACTGCGGTGCACCCCATCCCCACAGTCACAGCCCATGTAAAAAGAGCCTTTGTCATCAAGATAGTCTTAGACAATAGATTTAGAAATTAATGGTTATTACAAATGCCACCAGTAATTGTGCAGACATTATAACCCATATGTTTCAGGAATAATGGCTGGAAATCTGAGAGTTTGTACTGGTCACGGCTATTTGTGGCTTTACAGATATTATGAATGCTGCAGAAAATATTAAAGGAATTTATAATGATCAAAACAGCTGATTCTAAACTCATGACTATTATATGGAGTACAAGGTGTACAAGGGATGTGAATGGATTTTCTCAGCTCCGGACTATGAACTATGCAGGAAAAGAAAGTTTATAAGATTGGGAACTATTTCATGCACAGCCACTCAGTTTAGAATCCTGTCTTTCTAAAAAGATATGAATTGTTGATTCACTGACTGACAGCTTGTACAAGTCAGAGAGTGGCATTATGGCTGGTCCTTCCTAGTGGAGGCTGCTCTGGCAAAGAGATGCACTGGACCAGCACCGTTTCATGACTATCTAGCCATACCTTTTGTCTGACCAATACTGCCTGCTTTTTGAGGTGAATTGCCTGTCTGCAAACAGAGGATTATGGATGCTTTCTGGATTACACCAGTGGAAGAATTCTAGATGGAATAATGCAATGGTGATGAGAAGCAGAGTAAGACACAGTTTATGGAATGGTATTCCAAGGTCGAAAGCTATTACAAATATCACCACACAAAAGTTTAGAAGGTTGCTAGGGCTGCTATTTTGGGTTTATTTATTAGCAAACAGAGAATCAAAGTCCCAGAAAAAGTCAGAAGGATGGGAAACATCCTTCATTCAAACTGCCAAGAGAGCAAGCAGTATGAAAGGATTTTCAGCTGATGTAATAGCATATGTAGCTCTTAAAGTCATCCAAACAACTACAAGCATGCCATACCAGTAATTTCAAACCTTACTCTCAGTAAAGTAACACTGGCCCACATTTTGGGCAAGCACGAGCACTTAGGAGTCTAGGTTCTGCTTTAGAGAGCGCTCAGGCACTTTAAGAGTATCGGGGGAGGTGTTTGTGGGGTCTACAGCCTGACATTTTCAGCAGGGGAAATCACTTCCCCAAGGTAGTTCTCCCACATGAGGAATGCTTGGGGCCATTTATTTCAGGGGGCAAGCATTCTGAAGCTTCTTTTCCATGCCACTCCTGACACACACGCGCACGCACGCACGCACACACACACTTTCTTCTTGCAGTGGCAGACACTATTTTCAGTAAGTACAAGAGAAATCTAACTCCCCAAAATTGTGTGGGCTGGGGCTGGGAAGAGCCCCAACCTGATATTTTGTGGGAAGAGGACTATTTTTTATTAATTTTATTATTTTATTAATTTAAATTTATTTATTTATTTAAATATGTGCCCCCATCCTCCCATAACTACTCCACCAATGCTTTGCTCTATTCACTCCCTTCTTCCTCTGGAGCTCCACTCTGAACCACATCTATAAACCTACTTTACAAGGCATTGGTTATACCTCATTACATTGCATGGCCTTGCCCATTCCTAAACTTGCGGTCTTCCCATCCTCATGACTTGGAGAAGCCAAGAGCTCATACAGACTGCAAGGCAGCAATTTTGTGTTGATAGTCAATCTCCAGAGGGCAGTCTGCAGCATGTAATGGCCATTTTTTGGCTACTACAAAATCTGTAAGAGAAGTCAAAGGAATTTGCCAGAGTCTGGATTCTTGGCAATCAGTTTTTGTGGGAAACCTCAGCTGTATATACATCACAGAGAAGCAGCTATAAATGACAAAGTTCATGGAAGCAAAGTAATTTTCTGAGCTCATAAATACTAAAAATGTCAAGGACAGTTTGTAGCAGTCCAGGATTTTTAAAGTCATAGTTATTACAAATCCTGCAGACAACAGAATTTGTTACGATTCACAGATATCAATAGGTCAACAGACAAGAGTAAGGTTACCATACCTCCCCTTTAAAAGAGGACACTTATGAAAAATATATGTTGCAGGGCTGCACTGGAACCAATGTAGCCCTGCACCATGTATTTTTCATAAGTATACTCTTTTAAAGAGGAGGCGTATAGTAACCCTAGACAAGAGGGTTATCAGTTGGCTGTTTCTTGGTTCACAATTACCACAAGTTCTCCAGAAAAACAGCATTTCTGTGACTAGCACTGTAAAATGGTTACTACAGAAAAAATTCATATTGTAATACTTACAAATATACACAGATGCAAGTTCTACTGGTATTTGTAATGTTCAGTCTCGAAGGGGACTACATGGTGCTTCCAAGATTAAATTAAATCAAATCAAATCTCAAAGCACATGTGGATTGGTCCAACTTGACACCAGACTACTGGCCCATCTTGACAACAATAAACCCATTTTACAAATAGAGATCCAAGGCTCAGGAACAGTGACTTGCCCAAGACATTTGGGGAAGTCAGGATTTGAACTCTAGACTCCCAGCTCCAAATCCAGCATGCCAGCTCTGTTTTATCTAGGACTATAATAGGAATAAAAGCATCTTTCCAACCCACATTAACTAACCATAGTGTACACAAGGCAGCTGTAGAACTGCTTTGGTTAGTTAACATGGGTAAACTTAACACTAATTACAAGCACACTTTTAATCCATCCCAGACAAGGCCTTTGGCACACTTGAGAATCCCATACTTTGCCCAACACTAAGCTTTCATTTCCTTGATACTTAGAATAGCAGGAACTTATTAGTTATCCAGTCTCCAAGAGGTAGATAAGACTTGCATTTTTTAACAACAAAAACAACAAAAAACCAGCAGGAAAAACAAATAACCTTCCACCTTCTTTTGGCAGGAGATGGGGAAGCTCTTTCAAGTCTACTCTGTACTGTAAAGAATGAGCAAAAAAGTAGCACAAATGCATTTTTTTTCACTGTGTGGGGCACCTTTAAGGCTATTTTTAGATGAGACACTACCATGCAGGTCCACCCATCTCAAACGCATCAAAACACCTGTCTGAAGATGGGGGACGGGCACGCACCCATGACCCACAGACCACCCAGCCATGCCCACTCACAGAGCAGCTGAGAAAAAAACAAGATGCTCCATGTGGGGGTAGGCAAATCATTGTGTGGGGAGGGCCCCACACACATTCCTGGCCTGTGTGAAATGGGCTGCACACCCACCCAGGGATCAGGTCCACCAGTTCCATGGAGAAATGGTGACGCGATGGCCAGAGCGGCACAGCAGCCACTTATGAACCAGTAGCCACGCCACGCCACCCCATCCACAGCCCAACCAGGAGACCATCCTCCTTGCAGGTCCCAGCTGCACAGGCCACACCTCACACAGGCCCTGCACTCAAGGGCTTGCCCTGAGCACAGGAAGAGACCAGGGCTGTCATCAGTTGGGGGGGAGGGGGGAAGAGGCCAAAAAGCAGGATAAACCTGTGAGATGCTACCAAAATGAATCGGTATAACAAGACATCTCCAAGGGGATGGTGTAGCTGGATTACAATAGGAACATGTCCCAGTGCTGGTAGCAGGGAAAGGACTTGAGGAATGGATATAAGTTGGTCCACAATCCACAATAGCAACCTCCTGTCCAGCTATTCCAGGCATACAGAGCCATTTCACGAGGAGCTGAACTGGTTCCTCCACTGGTCCATCTTCCTTTACAGCGTGAGATCCACTTGGAGCGGGACCGGAGCAAGGACCAGCAGCTCCAGCTGGAGATCTGATGGTGCCTCCATCACTGGCTCAGAGATGATGTTCAACTTATGATGGCAGACCCCTTGTCCATGCATGATGGTTATGACTTGCTGTTGCAGAGCCTGTTGCCGTGATTGCCAGTGGAGGGCGAGTGAGTCAGGGTTCTGTGTTCTGGGGCCTGCTGGGGATGGGCCTCCTGTGGGAATGTTATGCAGCTAACATAGGAGGTGAGTGAGAGTGTTGCTTTGCAGGCAATCTGTAGACTCCCAGAGTTTTGCTTGTCCCTCCCCATCACCTTGGTGACTGTCCTGATGCTTGCCAGGGGTTACCGGAGACAATGGGATGAGTGTCAGGATTGCATGCATGAGCTGTGGTTGCTCACGGCCCTGGCTGGAGGTCCCTACCTGTCCATGGAGCCTACTGCAGCGGAGATGGCTGTCCTGTACAAGACCTGAACCCAGGCGGATGTTCAGCTCGCTCTGGGCAGCAGGGATCATGGTGACCTGAACTTCATGGTGGACTGACAGAAGCGGGGGCAGCCAAATCCGTGCATGCATTTCTGGCCTGTGTGAACCAAGCTGTACACCCACCCAGGGGACAGGTCTTCTGGAACTATGGAGAAATGGCAATACGATGGCCAGAGCGGCACAGCGGCTGCTTGCGAACCGGTCGCACCCCTTGCCCTGCTCACAGCCTGGCCAGGAGACCATCTTCCTCGTGGGCCCCACCTGTGAGGGTACCAGAGAAGGATGCTTGCATGGGTGCAATATTCTGCACCTGGAATATTGTGTGCAGTTCTGGTCGCCCCATCCCAAAAAAGACACAGCTGAACTAGAAAAGGTATAGAGAAGGGCAACGAGAATGATAAAGGGTATGGAACGGCTTCCGTACAAAGAGAGTCTTGACAAGCTGGGTCTCTTCAGCTTAGAGAAGAGAAGACTGAGAGGGGACATGATAGAGGTTTATAAAATCTTGAGAGGTGTGGAACGAGTAGAGACGGAATGGTTATTTACCCTCTCAAATAGTACTAGAACTAAGGGACACTCCATGATAGGGATGGGCGAACGCGGTTCGGAAGTTCAGAGTTCGGCCCAAACTCGGCCTGTTCGGACGACCGAATGCAAACGCGAACATACCGAACAGAACAGAACACCGAACAGCAAAATGGCTGAACAGTTCGGTCAGTTCGGATCGCGTTCGGGTGAGTTCGGGTGGCAAAAAAAGGTTCACTGTAAGGTGACAGGGAGGGGTAGTACTAGTCACTGAGGAGCAGACTTCCAGGCACCAGGGG
>QEPC01009159.1:1076634-1104196 GCA_003113815.1 Sphenodon punctatus | reverse complement strand
AAAAAAAAAAAAGAAAACCATATAAAACCCAATAAAAAAACAATAAACCATATAAAAAACAAAAAAAACACCCATAACATTTCCCGAACGGCTGAACCAAACGGCCGAGCCGAACGGCTGAACCCGAACCCGGCGAACTAACTGAACTGCCGAACCAAATGGCCGAACCGAACGCAGCCGAACCGAATGGCTGAACCCGAACCGCGATCTGTTCACCCATCCCTACTCCATGAAACTGGCTGCTGGCAGATTTAAAACAAATAAAAAGAAGTACTTTTTCACTCAACGCATAATTAACTTATGGAATTTGTTGCCAGAGGATGTTGTCAGGGCCAGTAGTATAGTTGGGTTTAAAAAAGAACTGCATAAGTTCTTAGAGAGTAGGTTCATTAATGGCTATTAACCAAGTAGCTTACGGGATGAACTTCTTATTGTCAGGAGCTGGGAGTGAACAACAGGGAATGGATTGCCCATTGTGACTGTTGGTTCTTCTCCCATGCGATCGACATTGGCCACTGTTGGAGGACAGGATGCTGGGCTTGATGGACCATTGCTCTGACTCAGTATGGCACTACTTATGTTCTTATGGTGGTGTATGTGGAAGGTGCGGGATTCCCAGCTCCAGATCCACTGCTGCCGCAACCTGGCTTTGAAACAATGCTTGGTGACCATGGCCCTCCTCTGTCTCCCGTGTTCCTGTGTGCGGGGCTCTCTCTGCTTGACTTTGTCCTTAAACTGCGCTGTCCCAGTCCCTCTGCTGTTACTGCCACCCACCCCCAGACATAATGCTGTGTGCCACCTGTGTGAGTCTTGTCACCTGACGGGGTGGGAATGGACGCGCTACATGTTTGGGCGTTGTATACTCTTGAATAGCTATGACCGGTGTCATGGATAGTTATGTTCTCAGTTTTTGATTAAGGCACATGGCACTGTACACTTGCATAGGGGCCGAGGGCACAATTAGGTAAAGGAAACCTACCTGTGGGCTTGGGAAAACTATAAACTGAGGTCAGAGTAGGACAATGGGTGTCAATCACAGCCAAGCTCTTCTCAATGGGGCTGCAAAAGTACCTCGCCAGCAAATTTTGTCAAAAGGGGACTGGGAAGCTCCTGTCCACACCCAGAAGGATCTAGAGAGAAAATTCCCTTGAGATTCCAGCCCCAGGCTAGGGAAAGGTATGAGAGCCTTTCTCACCAAAGGAAAGTGCCTTTCTTCAACCTGATGCTCAAGGGGATCAGCTGCAACAGAGGTAGTCTGGCCCAGGGATACAGTGTTGTGCGTATACCCAGTCTAGGGAGAGCCAGATAAGGGAACTGAGTGGTGTCAGCAACTTGATTGTTTGCTCTTTACATTTGTTTATTTATTTATTTACATTTACACGCCGCCCTTCCCAGAGGTTCAGGGTGACAATACATACAAATATTTAAAATAGAAAACTCCCCAAACCCCCACAAAACCCACCTAATCGCACCCCTACCCCAAAACCACACACCACCTCACCCCAATCCCCTATCCCTGCCTGCCAAATGCCTTTTCAAATAAAAAAATCTTACACCGCCTCTGGAAAACATTCAGGCCTGGGCTCAAGCAAACCTCTGGGGGAAGGGAATTCCAAAGCACTGGGGCAGCAATTGAGAATGCCCCCCTGTGAGCCCTCACCATATGAGCAAAGCTAATAGATGGTACCCAGAGAGAGACACTCCCGGCCGATCGCAGGGGCCACAATGGGACATGGAAGGACAGGCGGTCTTTCAGATATGTGGGGCCCAGACCGTTTAGGGCTTTAAAGCCAAACACAGCACCTTGAATTGTGCCCAGAAAGCTATAGGAAACCAGTGCAGACTTTGGAGCACTGGTGTAACATGCTCCTGGCAACTCATCCCTGAAAGGAGATGAGCTGCCGCATTCTGCACCAGCTGCAGCTTCCAAATAGTCATCAAGGGCAACCCCATGTAGAGCACATTGCAGTAATCTAGCCTTGAGGTGATGTAAGTAATGTATGGATGACGGTGGCCAGATCTGAATCAGAAAGAAAAGGCTAGTCTCCTCACCAGATGGAGTTGGTGAAAAGCTCTCCTAGCTACCACTGCAACCTGACAATCCAGGAGCAGCAACGGGTCCAGAAGTACTCCAAGGCTGCAAACCTGATCAACAAGAAGGGGCCGGACTCTGTCAATAACAGGAGTTCCAATCCCCTCCCAGGTCACAAGATTGGCCAACCATCATCACCTCAGTCTTGTATGCCATTTGTATATGAGGTTATGATCCTTATTGATAGTTGATAGAGATGAAACCAGTAGCAGATGTATTATTCACAGGTATTATTCACATTTTTGGACAGCGTTAGCACCATTCAAATATCTGCAACTGAAACAGGTATTCACATATCAGCTTTTTCAGGTATTCTGTTTCAGTTATTTTGGTTTCTCAGTTACACTGTTTTTGGCAATTATGCATGTGTAGTGGAGCTAATATTGCCAAAATGATGTAACAAAAATACTGAAATGGCCAAAGAATGGATATAATCAAACCAAAAAAGGCAACCTGTAATAACTGAAACAGATATCTGATGAGATGGAAATGGCTGATGATTATTATCTGCTTTGCCAATTTTGATTTGGTTAGTAAATTCCACAGGTTTGCTTGTTTTTTTAAATGTTTGTTTCAGCTCCAATAATCGATATATTTTACATGTCTGTTGCTGTCTGGGGTCACAGACAGACTTTAGGAAACACTGTTTCAAATGCATCTTCTAGTGCATCCCTTTATATCCAATATCAGCTAGTAACAGGACCTTTTCGTGTTTTGAGGAAGGTTCAAGTTGGGCTCCACTGCAAGTATTTCCCATTTCAAAGTGTACCCATTTCAACAGCAAGCTATTTCTACTTCAGAACAGGAGTAGTTTGTCAGGATATTGTGCTGGCACACTCATATTTATGAAGCCCACCTTTAGCTAAAAAGGAAGGAAGAGGATGAACACAGGACATCCACCAGGGTAACAGGAAAAGAAAAGAACAGATAAAAAAAAACAACCTGAACTTCACAGTGAACACAGTTCATTCAGTATCCAGCTGGGAAACCTGCTTATTTTTATTATATGTCTATCCTAGGCTTTAAGTTCCCTTTTAAAAAACCCTGAACACTAGACGATTCATTATATGCACACATGCAGAACTACAAGGGACGTTTTTGCATTGTAAAAGCATTTTGGACTCTCAGAATGTGTGGTCGTTTTTGCATTAGTTGAGAATGTGGGTGGGAATTCTGGGCATCAGGGATTCTACCTCTCTTTAGGCAGCTGAAATGGTGGGAGGCACACACTAGTGTTAGCACTTCAGTTAGTTTCAAGTGCAACATTAATTATTAGGCTTGGGGAAAAGGCAACGAGTTCAAAATTTAGTTTGAGTCTGTGTTGGAACAGACCAACTTACAAAAGTTGATTAATTTGTGGACAGTAATTTGCCTTATACAAGAGCATTCTACAATGGAACAATTATCACGGTCTGCAGTATAATTAAATGTCAAGATTTTGACAGCACTATGCCCTGGAGATTATTTGTACTTCAATACACTCATAAATATAAATCAGAGCAAGAGATAATGATGACCAATAAATTATACAGTGTTTTCAGTTTTCAAAGTGCTTGCGATCCTTAGCTAGTTCACCTTAACAACAACCCTGTGAAGTATATCAGTATTATTCCCATTTTACAGATGGGGAACTGAGGCTGAGATATAGTGACTTGCTCAATACCACTTGGTGAATTCACAAATAAAACAGGATTTGAACCTTGGTCTCTCTGGTGCCAGTCCAGCAACTTATCCACTAGGCTACACTGACTAAATGGTCACAGGTTTTGAAGCAATCTGTGGTGTCACTGCTTTGGGAAAAAATTTCAGGGACTGGCAAACTTTGTGAAAGTTGCTAAATATAGTACTTTACCCCCATGGTTTTGTGCTAACATGTTCTCTCTGTGTCCCCCTCCCCTCCCCCACAGTGCAGTTTGACATGATGCGGGCCTGTAACCTGATTGCTACAGTCGCACTGACAGCTGGTCAGCTCATCTTTATGCTCGGGCTGGTAGAACTCCCCATTATTTCCCAGGATACCCAGTGGTGGGAGGAGGCCATAGCCGCTGTGTTCCAACTTGCCAGTAAGTACCTCTTTTTACAGGTGGAAATGTTTTTGATTTCTGTCTGGATGTGGAAAAAATACTCTGCTTTATATATCGTCTACCCAGCCTGTTATGGGCCGATAAGCCTTTTGTCAGTCATAGGGAAGGTTTATGCCAGATCTCTTTTGATCCATCTCGAGAAGTGGGCTGAAGCCATCAATATTATTTCTGCGAATCAGTTTGGTTTTCGGAAAAAAATATCTACATTGGATTGTTGTTTCGTTCTCCAGCATGTAATCTTTAAGTATGTAAAGATCAAAAAGGCCAAACTCTATTTGGCCTTTATTTACTATACCAAGGCTTTTGATATGGTACCTAGGAAGAAATTATGGGCAAAGCTTCTGTCACAAGGGATAAATGAGAATTTGATAAGTGCAATTCAATTGCTATATACTAATAAGAAGACATGTGTTAGGGTGGATAAAAAATTGAGCGAGTCCATTCCCATTCAGAGAGGTGTACGCCAGGGTTGTGTGCTGGCTCCCCTGTTGTACAATTTATATGTAGCTGACTTGCCCTCCTTTATTAAAAAGAACGAGATTTTTCCACCTAAGGTTGGAGATATGCAGGTATGCACTCTCCAGTTTGCTGATGATCTTATTATCCTTTGGCAGACAGAGATTGGCTTGAGGCGGGCCTTAAATAATTGTCATAGCTATTGCCAAACGAATGGATTAGAATTAAACACCTCCAAGTCAAAGCTTATGATTTTGGGAGGAGGGAGGTGCACACGCTCTTGGAAGTTAAGTTTAGGCATCCTTGAGGTGGTCCCCCATTTCTCATATCTGGGGGTAGCCTTCTCAAGGGGTACTTGGAGTGCACATCTTCAGACACGAGCTAATAAGGCTGCTAAGACTGCACAAACCTTAAGCAGGGCCATTGCTATCTCCCAGGGTGCCTCCCTTTCTACATCCTTGGGTGTTTAAAGATCTAAGATCCCGATGATAACAAATTTGGGGTTAGAAGTAGTACCCTTCCCGAATATGCCTGTCTTGGAGAGGATACAAGACAAGTTCCTGTGCCGCCGCCTTAGGGTAGGCCCAAGTATACCACGCGCGATTTTACGAGCAGAAACAGGAATCACATCATTGAGTTCCTTGGCAAAAATCTCAGTGATTAGATACTGGCTGTGATTGTTGTCATTAAATGAAGGGGACTTGCCATTGTTATGCCTCAGGGAAGAGGTTGTCTCCACAAGTTCAAGATTGTATCCTTGGTTGCTTTATTTACACCAACTTTTGGCAAACTGTGGTTTTTCATTCAATTACTTCGTGGGCAAAAACTTGAATGTTATTAAGGTAGAATTGCAGAGAAGGATGCAAGATATAGCTCACCAAGAAGACCTGGCAGCAGTATCTCAATGGAGAGTAGCGCCCTATTTGAGCCAGTTTAAGTTAGAGGTCCATTTCGAAGTATATTTGGATAGCCTGACAAACGCATGTCTGCGTAGGTTGTTTACTCAACAGCGCTTCCAGACTTTCCGCACTGCGGTTATGGAAGGTAGGCATAATAGGGTTCCCTATAATAAGCGTCTCTGTTCGTGTTCACTAGAGGAGATCGAATCGACGGTTCATGCGCTATTATACATCACTACAGACAGTTGACCAATAGTAAAAAAGGAACGTACTTTTAGTGATATGGGGACTTACTATTTTCTCCTTACGAGAGTGGAGAGAGATGAGCTGGTGGCCATAGCTACCTTTCTGATTTTGGTCGAACGAAAGAGAATTTTAATGAGGCAAAATTGCAGGAAATCCAGTTGGGGCTGAGTCAATGAGAGTGATAGTTCTATGTCCCAGCTTAACTCAATGAGGCTAAACTTGTATAGTTTATTCATCTTGGTAAGTCCTTTACCATGTTAAGTAGAGGGATAATGACTTGTATATGCAATAATAATTGAGGTTACTGAACTATATCAATTATATTTATTTTATCTGTTTTTGGGTCAAGTCCCTCTAGTTTTAATTTATCATAAGTCAGTAAGGAATGTAAGGTATTTTATTGTATATGTATATTACGTGTATTAGGTTTTACCTTGGTGTTTTATGTTTTGATTGTTTGCTTTTTGGGCTATAGTGAAAGCTCATGCCAATAAACTAAACTTGGGAACTTGGAAACTATATCTCATCTAGGGTTAAACAGAACAGTGAGGGCTCGATGCCAAAGTTGGTCTCCTCAGAAGTTCTCTATCCCACAAAAGCTTTCCTCATTCACATTAGTTCATCTAGTCATGAGTTTCTGGAGGGCAAACACACAAGCTGATTTCTTGGACAGATCATAAAGACTCGGTCCACCAAGAAAACAAGCAATTGCTTAGCTCCTGTCTGCCAAAGCAGGTTAGCACCATGAAACACAGGAAAAACAAACGTGACAGTAACCCACTCTGGCCAGCTTTGTCCCGCAGGTCACTGTCATGTTTGTGCTCTGGCCCTCAGATGTTTGCCTAAACTGACCCTGGGTGTGGTGGCGGCTAGCAAAGTACCAAAGTCACAGCCCGGGCTACGCCCTCCCCTGCCCCGCCCTCCCCCCCCCGGGTCAGTCTGGGGAAAATCAGGCCACAGCAGGTTAGAATGTAGGTTCTGACCTACTGTGGCCCATCCCAGATGGAGGCCGCCATGACTGTCTGTCATGGCAGGGGGTGGGGCACGGGGTGTAGCACAGGGACAGGGACAGGACGGCTCCCTGGCCAGGGTCATGTGTGATCAGTTCCCCGATCAAGCCCCGGCTGTCAGTGGAGCAACGGCGACCCAACTCAACCTGGGTTGCCATGGCTCTGCTGCCATTTCTGCTTTTACCCATAATCAAAGCAAAATAATGCCAAGATCACCAGGATTAAAAATACAAAAGGATCTGCGGGACAGTTTACAGTCTGGACAGAATTAATTTTTGCAGTCATTACTGCAATTTGGTTATATGTCTTTAGCTAACTTAATTTTACTCTCTGGAGGACTGATAGAGTATTGATGGATGGATGGATGCGACTGTAATCCAATAAACACAATAACAAACAAACTGTGAAATGAAGCATCTTGGAAACTAACAGTTAATAAATAAAATTCCCACACTAATTGTCCTGTATTTAAAAACTGCATGCAGAATTCAACAGAGAAAAGAGGAAATGGCTTCATCTCAATGCTACAGTGAAACAACCGATATCAAAACACACTTTACACTCCTTTTTCTTTTTACTAAACACGATAAACAATGTGTTTATCAAACAAAACACCTCAGTGCTACTATCTTTCCTGGAACTGAGAATGAGCAACTGTTCCATGAAAACAGTTTGCAGGATCACACCTAAAAGCTATAGAGGAAGGGACGATAATGCAATATGAAAGTCGATATTCTAACCGTACCAAAAAACCAGGCTTCTCATTCTGATCTTGGGGCCTGTCTGTGAAAAGTAGATTTTCTTTTTTTTTTTAGTAGTTAAATAGTTTTTGGCTATCTTAATTTATCTTAGTGCAGACACAGCAACTGAATTTTAAACTAAAAATTTAGCTAGTCAAGTCAACTATAATACAGGGATGTAGTATTTACTCTGATGAGCTGAGTCAAGGTGAACAGGGGACTGTTGGGCAGACACATGAAGGACAGAGGTGCACTTCAGTTGCAACACACACAGTAATTCAGTGACCGAGGGCTTTAAGAAACCAGCAAGTTAAAATCCTAGTGAGGAGCTTGTCCATGTGAGAATTTTAACTTTAATTCCTTAAAAACATGCATATTTCCTCGACATCTCCCCCTCAATCTACACATGATCGTTTGCCATAATCTCTCTCAGCCTTGGAATCTTGCACACAAGTTTTTGCTGTAAGGTCAGCAGCATGATCCATTTCTTTTTGAAACACTTGGGTGCCTTTTTAAAAGTTTTCTCTGTTACGAGCTGTTCCCTTTCTCTAAAGCTCAGCTTGCCTGTTTTTGCACAAGGAGGAAATGCATTCTGGCCGTTTAGATTTTTTGTTTCATTGACAAACACTACAGTGGACAGCCGTGTGCCTTTCTTCTATCCAGGCTGCTAATTTTAGACTGCACTCTTTTTTCCCCCTGTGCTGGAGTCTGTTTTAAACACAGTCAGAAAGAGACTGAAGGGCGCCAGGATATCCCGACACAGGAGAAGGAAATGCCTGCTATTACCTGTTATGCAAGCTGAACCTTGAAATCCCTAGTGCTGGGAGGGGAAAGGAGAGACAAGCCAGAGTCAGATGATTAATAAAATGCTAATAAGAATTGGGGGTGGAGGCGGGGGGTGGGAGAACAAATAAACTCTTGGACTCTGCTGCCTGTAGTCAAAGGTGTAAAGAGAGGGATCTGGCAGCTAGTAAGAGTTACAAAGACCAAGACCATCAACTGTATGAATCGAAAGGCTCCTCTGCACAGATGATGTGATAAATCCCATGGGAGGATGGAAACAGGGAACAAGGTCAGCCATCAAAACCATGATCCACTAGATGAACTGGCCATATCTAGATGTTTTCTATAGACTTATAATGAGTTAGATGAGACACATTTTAGCTCTCATTAGCTTAATGTAACTTTACATTGAAAATAATTCCTTCCAGACAGCCAGACTATCTGGCTGACATTATCTGGCACAATCACATTTGGATACAGAACAAGAGAGTTATTATAAAGCTCCATTCCAACATCCTACGTTCTGCTTTTTGGCACTGATTGTCTCTGTTCACAATGGAGACAAAAGGCAGGAAAGTTAATACAAGGTCCTGCTTCTAGGGTCACCATTTAGGATGAAGTCACTGACCTTGTATGTATTACTGAGACTGGCTGGACAAGGCTTCTGGGCCTGAGTTGGCCCAGATGGTGCCGGCCAGGTACTCAGTGCAGCATCAGCCTAGGATTGGAGGCTGGGGTGGTGGTGGTATGTCAGTCATCTATAAAGTCAGCCTGGCCTACCAAAGGTATCTGGTGTCTGACTTACCCAGCATCGAGTGTGTCCACCTAACGTATAGATTGTGGATTCTGCTGATGCACCAACCATTCCGCTGCACAGCAGATTTCTTGACTACGCTAGATGAACTGGTCTCTGAGGTGGTGTTGAGATCACCCAAACTTATTGTTTTGAGTGGTTTCAACATACATGCCAAGGGTGGCCTTTCAGGGGCAGAGCAGGAGTTCTTGGCTGCCATTACACCCATGGGCCTATCCCAGATAATAACTGGCCCGACACATGAGGTTGGGCACATGCTGGATCTTTTATTCTGCACTGGTCTGGAAACAGGGGGTCCGATTATTGGGGGTGTCATTACAACACCATTGTCATGGTCGGATCATTACCTTCTGAGGGCCCAGATCCCTGCCCTCTTTTGCCCTTGTTGGGGTGGTGGACCATTTAGGATGGTCCACCTCCAGAGACTAATGGATCCAGTAGGATTCCAGACGTCTCGGGGGGATTTATCCGCTGACCCTGACGGCCTCTCTGTTGATGCCCTAGTTGATTTGTGGTATGCTGTACTGACCCAGTGGCACCCAGACATTTACTTCCTCCACAGTGGCAGTGCAGGCCCCTAGTACATGGAGGACCTGAGGCTGCTAAAGTGTAAGGGTAGATGGGTTAGAGCACAGGTGGCCTTTCAGGGGCAGAACAGGAGTTCTTGGATGCCATGACAACCATGGAGAGCCAGTGTGGTGTAGTGGATAAGGTGCTGGACGTAGACCTGGGAAGCCAGTGTTCAAATCTTGCTGTAGCCCTGAACTCACTGGGTGGCCTTGGGCAAATCATCCTCTCAGCTTAGCAAGCCAGTGTGGTGTAGTAGATAAGGTGCTGGACTTGGCCCTGGGAAGCCAGGGTTTGAATCCTGACCTAGCCATGAACTCACTGGGTGGCCTTGGGCAACTCACAATTTCTCAGACTCAGTTCCCCATCTGTAAAAAATGGGAATGTGTGCATGGGTTTGTCTCTCCCTGTGTTCCCCACACCCATGTCCATCTTAGATTGTAAGGGATCTGTGACTGTAAAGTGCTGTGTATACCTAGTAGCACTAGAGAAAGTAGTAGTAGTAGTAGTCAATGCCTCTCTTAGGGAAGGCAGGGTGCCTGACATACTCAAGACTATGGTTGTCTGCCCTCTCTTCAAGAAACCTTCTCTTGATGTTGACTCCCTTGCCAGCTATCACCCTGTCTCTAACCTTTCTTTTTTAGGGAGGTTACTGAACGGGTGGTTGCCTCACAGCTCCAGGCACATCTCAATGCTATTGGTTTACTGGACCCATGTCAGTTGGGTTTTTGTCCCGGGCATGGAACTGAGACTGCACTTGTGGCCTTTGTTATTAATCTCCGTTTTGAAATCAACAGGGGAAATTGTACTCTGTTGATTTTGTTAAATCTTTCAGTGGTCTTTAATACAGTTGATCATGGGTTGTTGACACAGCTGCAGAACCTGACAGGGGTGCGTAGGACTGCTCTTGTGTGGTTCCACTCATTCCTAGCTGGGAGAACCCAGAGAGTGGTGATGGGCAACACCCCTGTCCCCCGAGAGCACCCTTCTGGAGTCCCATCTTGTGCCCACTCCTGTTCAATGTGTATCTGAGACCCGTGGCTAAGATCATTAGAAGGGCTGGAGTGAAGTGCCATCAGTATGCTGATGACACCTAACTCTCTTTTTCATCTGAGCCAGGCCATGCAGTCTCAGTGGGTGCCTGGCTGCCATTGGGGACTAGGTGTAAGCGAGCTGACTGAAACTGAATCCAGACAAGACCGAGGTGACGATGGTTGGCTGGCTGTGTGACCAAGGGAACACGGGGAGCCCTGTTATTGATGGTGTTCAATTGCCTTGGGTTACTCAGGTTCACACCCTTTGGGTGTTCTTGGATCCACTGCTATGCCTGGATTGCCAGGTTGCAGCAGTGGCTAGGAGCGCTGTTCACCAACTTCATCTGGTAAGAAGGCTGCAAATATTTTTTATCGGACTTGGATTTGGCCACTATCATCCATGCCAATGAGCTCTATGTGGGGCTGCCCTTGATGACTGTTTGGAAGCTACAGTTAATGCACAATGCGGTGGTCAACCTTCTGTTGGGGGTGGGTCACTGGGAGCACATGGGAGTCTGCACTGGCTGCCAATAACTTTCTGCATGCTGGTTTTGACGTATACAGCCCTAAATGGCTTGGGTCCAAGGTATATGAAAGACCGCCTCTTCCCTTATGTTCCATCACAGCCTCTGAGATCAGTTGAGGGCGCCCTCTTGTGAATACCAACTGCCTGCAAGGTTTGTACAATGAGGGCACACAGAGAGGCCTTCTCTGTGGCTGTTCCACAGTTATGGAACTCTCTCCCCTTGGAGATCTGCCTAAGCCCGAGCCTGCTTACCTTTTAGAAGAGATGGAAGATCTTTTTGGTAGGCTGGGATAGGGTTGTGTGGGATTGGGTGGAGGGGTTACAGATAGAGTTGGTGGATAGGGTTTAGGGGTTTTTTTAATAGCTTTTATATATGTTTATATAAAACATATGTTTATGTGTTTTATATATGTTTTATGTTTATATAGCATTTATATTTTTGTATGCCACCCTGAGCCTTTGAGAGTAGGGTGGGGTAAAAACTGAACAAATAAACAAACAAACAAATAAAAACTACATAAGAGCCTGTGTGGTGTAGTGTAGTGGTGGATATGATGCTGGAGTTGGACCTGGGAGACCAGGGTTCAAATCTCACCCTAGGCAATGAACTCATTGAGTGGCCTTGGGCAGGTCATAACCTCTCAGCCTCAGTTCCTCATATGTAAAATGGTTTCCCTATTTGTTTCCGTCATCCTTGTCCATCTTACATTGTATTGTCTCAAAAAATCTGTAACTGTAAAGCACTGTGTACGCCTAGTAGCGCTATAGAAATGATAAGTAGTAGTAAATAAATAAATAAATAAATATCAAAAGGCCTTCTGCCTTTCCTACCATGCTCCACCGTGACCCCTGTGGTTGGCCAGGAGCGCTTTCTTCCCGGTACCACTTGCCATTCTTTTTCATACAACAAAGGCCCACAAATAGGCATTCTCGGTTGCTGCCCCAGTATTGTTGTTTTTATTTATTTTAACAGTCTTGCTACCCCACCCCTCCTGCCTCAGGCAGCTTGGGATGGCTCACATTCAATAAAACACATAGAACAACAATCACTAAAAACAATAGCACATTAAAACCAATCATAAAAGGAGGATACCATAAAACTCCCAAATCCACCCCACTCTAACCCCCCCAACCCGACCCACTCACCCATCTCCCTCGCCAAACGCCTGGCAGAACAGCCAGGTCTTACCAATTCTTCAAAAAGTAAGGAGATCCGGGGCCAAATGAGCCCCCACTGGGAGGGAGTTCCACAGCTGTGGTGTGGCCACTGAGAACGCCCTCCCCTGCGTAGCCCCCCCAGAAAACTCAGGGGACCTCGAGGAGGGCACCCCTGGAAGACCACAAGGGTCAATCCAGGACCCGGGGAGTGAGGCAGTCCTGCAGATAGGTAGGGTCTAGACTATTTAGGGCTTTATAGGCAAGTACCAACACCTTGAATTGGGCCCGGAAAACTATCGGCAGCCAGTGCAGAGAACGAAGAACCGTATTTCCCTAATACATTCTACTAATATTAATATAATACTAACACATATTATTATTATTATATTAGTAAAATACTAATAATACATATTGGTATATTCCCCATATACATGAATGAGGAAATTAAAGAATCATGGGATAAGAGGCAGTGTCCTATTGCAGACTGGCAACATAGGAAGCAAAGAGTAGGACTAAATGGTCAGTTATGACAGTGGAGAGAAGTAACTAGTAGAGTGCCCCAGGGATCTGTACTGGGACAAGAGTTGTTTAATATATTCATTAATGATTCAGAGAAGGGAGTAAAGAGTGAGGTGATCAAATCTGCAGATGACACAAAGTTATTCAAGGCAGTTAAAACCTGTCGGACTATTAAGAATTGCAGGAGGATCTTGCGACACTGGGTGAACGGTCATCCAAATGGTAGATGAAATTTAATGTTGATAAGTGCAAAGTGATGCACATAGGGAAAAATAACCCAAACTTTATGTATACAATGCTGGGTACTAAATTAGGAGTTACCACTCAGGAAAAGAAACTTGGGGTCATCATGGACAAACATTGAAATCCTCAGCTCAGTGAGCAGCGGCAGTCAAAACAGCAAAGAGGATGTTTGAAATCATTGGAAAGGGATAGAAAAAACTGAAAATATCATAATGCCTCTATATAGATCTATGGTATGACTGCACTTGGAGTGTTGTGTGCAGTTCTGGTTACCCCCATCTTAAAAAAGATATAGTAGAACTAGAAAAGGTACAGAGAAGGGCAACAAAAATGATCAAGGGTATGGAACGACTCCCGTAGGAAGAGAGGCTTGATAGGTTAGGACTCTTCAGCTTGGAGAAGGGATGACTGAGAAGGGATATGATAGAAGTTTATGAAATCATGAATGGTGTGGAATATGTAAATAGGGAACTGTTATTTTCCCTCTCTAACAGTACCAGAGCAAGGGGACACTCCATGAAATTAACTGACAGCAGATTTAAAACAAATAAGAGAGAGTATTTTTTTCACTCAGCGCACAGTTAACTTGTGGAATTTACTACTGGAGGAAGTGGTCAAGGCTGGTAGTGTAGCTAGTTTTAAAAATGAATTGGATAAGTTCTTGGAGGATAGGTTCATTAACGGTTATTAGTCAAGTAGGTTTTGGGGATGCAAGCTCTTACTGTTGGGGTTGGAACAACAGGGAATGGATTGCTCATTGTGACCTGTTGGGTATTTCTCCCAAGAGATAGAGATTGACTACTGTTGGAGACAGGATGCTGGGCTTGATGGACCACTGGTCTGACCCAGTATTTATTTATACATTTATTTATACATTTATAGTATGGCACTATTTATGTTCTTATTTTGTGTTTTTAATGTTGTAAGCCACTCTGAACCTTAGGGGATGGGCGGAGTCGAAATTTAAATACAACAAATAAATAAATAAATAAATAAAATATGTAAAAACCAGAATGGGTCAACACAATAGCCCAGCTAACCCAGAATTCTGTCTGACTATTTTATTTTATTTATTCTAATTTTTACCCCACCGTTCCTAATTAGGCTCTGGGCAGCATACACAAATATAAAAACATAAAACAGCTTAAAAAAATCCCCTAGCTCCCCCCCCAACACCAACCTTTTCCCTGACCCCTCCACCCAACCCTGTCACTGCCTACTAAATGCCTAGCCAAAAAAAAAGGTCTTAAATCTCTTTGAAAAGGTGTAAGCAGGCTTGGAATGAGGTGGATCTCCAAGGGGAAAGAGTTCCATAATTGTGGAGCAGTCACCAAGAACGCCTCTCTGTGTGCCCTTGTTATGAACACTTCATGTGTGAATGGTATTTGCAAGAGGGTGCTCTTGGCCGACCTCAGAGGCAATGACGGAACATAAGGGAAAAGGCAGTCTTTCAGATACCTGGGGCCCAAACCATTTAGGACTTTACCAGCACCTCGAATCATGCCCAGAAAGCTACTGACATCCAGTGCAGATTCTGGAGCACTGATGTAATGTACTCCCGATGACCTCACCCCCCTCGACAGAAGACAGGCTGTTGCATTCTGCACCAGCTGCAACTTCTGAACAGTCATCAAGGGCAGCCCCACATAGAGCATATTACAGTAGTCGAGCCTTGAGGTTTCAATGGCATGGATGATTGGATCTGATAAGGTTGCAGCCTTCTCACCAGATGACGTTGGTGAAAAGTCCTCCTGGTCACCACCACAACCTGGCAGTCTAGGGGCAGCAGTGGATCTAAGAGCACCCCAAGGCTGAGAACCTAAGCAACCAAAGGAGGACAAACCCCATCAATAACAGAGGTTCCTATATCCCCAGGTCACAAGGTCGGTCAACCATCATCACCTCCATCTTGTCTGGATTTAGCTTCAATCAGCTCGCCTGCATCCAGTACCCAATGACAGCCAGGTACTGAGTAAGCACCAAGACTGCAGAACCTGGGTCAGATGAAAAAGAGAGCCTGAGTTAGGTGTCATCAGCATATTGATGGCACTTTACTCCGAATCTCCAGACAATCTCTCCCAAGGGTATTGAAAATTATTTTGGGTGGGATGCAATTCCTTCACTCCTGAGCTCGTTCTCTTTGGCTTCTTGCAGCCTGGTGTTCTGATGCTCTGGTAAAGGCAGTTGTGTATCTCCTCTTAAACTGAAGGTTTTTTTGGTCTAAGAATTTCCCTGGTTTTTGAAATATTCCCTGCTGCCACAGTACCAACTTGGGCCATATGTTCTGTTCCCACACTTCTTCCCACCCCTCCACACCTTGTCATCCCTTGTACAACTCTAGTCATCCCACCTCAAAAAAACATATTAGAACTGAAAAAGATACAGAGAAGGGCAAACTAAGATGATCAAGTATATTTAATGGCTTCTATACAACAAAAGACTAAAAAGATTTGAATTTTTCAGTTTTAAATGAGAGAGCTATCTGATAGAGGGTTATAAAATCATGAATGGTGCAAAGAAAGTAAATAGGAAAAATAACAGCTCAGCTTCTCATTATACTAAAACTAAGGGACACATGAAATTACTTGGCATCAGGTTTAAAACACAAACAAAAGGAAGTACTTTTTCCACACAATTTATCTGAGGAACTCATTGCCACAAAATGTTAAAAAAGTCAACAGTATTAGTGATCAAAAAAGGAATTAGAGAAGTTTATGGAACACTGGCCCATCAATGGTTGCTAATAAAACTGATCAGGAAATATAACCAGATTGCCAGGAACCGGCGTAAACAATAAAAGTTACATCAGTCCAGACATGCCCTATTTTTGTACACTTCTTCCAAAACATCTTGTTGTGGGCATGGCCACTATCCGACAGGATACTGGGCTAGATGGACCAATGGTTTATTGCAGTACCTCAGTTCTTATTAATGTTCTGTTCAGTCACCAAATCTTGAGAGATCCTTCTGAAACCCTTCACAGACTGATTTGGACGTAACTCTTGAATAATTTTACATCGTCTGTTAGTTTTGCCATCTTGCAGTTCATCTCCATTGATAAGATGGGTCTCTTCTTAAAAATGCAAAATAAAACTATTTTATCCTCATACTAGTTCCCCCTCGAACAACACTCTATGGCTTTGTATTTTTGTTGGGGATGATGAAGAGGCAGGATAGCACTTTAGTGACTAATTGGTGAAAGGAGACCTGAGCTTTCATAGGCGACAATCTACTTCCATCAGATGAGAAACAGTACACATTAATTTAGAAAGCTCAGCTTTAAACAGCATTATACATCAGCAGTCCCTACCACAATGCCTGCCTTGGCAATACAATCATCTCTGGTCAGCAGTCACTGTGCCAAAATGTGTTGCAATTCCCAAATCTGTTTCTTTTTATTTCTGCCACCTGCATGAGCATTTGATAGTTATTCAAAAAGGATGAACCACTGACAAAATAAAGTCCTAGGAAGCACAGCAGAAGGAAAGAAGAGAGGAAGCAGCATTGCTCCGGTGACTGTGCTGGGATTCCCATTGCTCCAAAGCCGCACACCTCCCAGCTTACAGGAAAGAAAACTGTTTGCTTTGGAAAAGAAACATGGTGAAAACGGAACCAGTTCCATGTGTGAAATTGTGTGTCAATGCTCAGAAATTTGTCTCTAGGATTTTCCCTCTCAAGAAACTGTATTCAGAACGTTTCACCTGTAGCACAGATGAAAGGGAACTGACTAAATGTCAATCTTTATGGAAATTCTTACAAAACAGATAAAGACTAACAGGGAAGCTGTAGGAAAATGAACTAGTAAGGACTATAAGACGCCTTGTCTCTTTGCCAAGCTTGCAGTTTATACCATGCACAACGCATGGCAATTTCCCCTTAAATTTCAAACAGTACTTTCTGGCTTTCTACGCCTAGTGGTTTCTAGCTGACAACTCAATAGATATAGATGAAAAACATAGAACAAGAATTCTGTTCACTCCCTTGGTTTGCCTCATAAGACTGAATAAGAGGAATTGTAGGGAGATAAAATGGGTTCCCCCCACCTAACTCAGTTCCTCTAACCATACAAAGCTCCTTGGATAGTTCTCCTCTAAATTTTGCTGCTTCGTAAGTGTTATGGCTTCAAAGGATATCAATTTCTCATATGTGTATAGGCATAAAAGCCTAGTTCAGTCAAGAACCAAGTGTAGTCATCACAGAATAAAGCAGAAAAGGTCAATCATGCCACAAAGCAGTTGTCCTTGACTTCCTAATTAACTATTAGACCTTCTTTTATATCACCCCTTACATCTGTCATTTGTCCCTTACTTAAGTATCATGCTTATTTAGGTGCTTATATGATCAGAGTAGAATCTGTCCTTATTTCCCCCTCCTTCATGACCCTCCCCTTTAGGTTTCTTAGAAGAATTGTACTTTTAGGCACAATACTTTTACTCATATCCACTAGTTTTACTACAACCCTAAATGTGCTTGTGCCAATGGAACCCCACTGAAGTCAGCAAATTCAGGTGCATGTGCATTTAGAATCACAGACCATATGTGCAGTAGAAAAATGTGTACTATATGTATTAAATGCCATGGGTGGCCAAACTGTGGCTGGGGAGCCATACACAGCTTTTGAGCAGTTCAGGTATGGTTCTTGGCCAAGGCAGGATGTGGACCTCATGCTGCCTTGGTGATTCTGTGTTTTATTTCACTGCACCTGAGTCTCAGCAACTAAATCGAAGCTGCTTCTCAGAATCTCAGCAGTCTGGACTTCTAATCACAATGCAGGAGAGGTTTCTGCATGTGCATGTGTCTTGTAGCTTTCTGCTACATGATGTTTTCTTGGGGTTGGGAACTTTGGTCCCTGTTATATGCAGGAAACATACTGCTAGGAATAATGCAGCACTTTGTAGATGTTCTAACTGACACAGCAATTCTGTCATTATACTGCATACAGTTTACCTGTTGGCCTAAATATACCGATATGCAGGGCTGTCTTATAGCCTTAAATCTCAAAAACCTAGTTTTATTAGCAATAAAAACCATTTAACTAAAATCCTTTGCAGCATTGGATGGTGCTGCCCCGAGAAGATAAAACTGAGTTTCTTGGAAAACTCATGTAAACAGTATATGATAAAAAAATTAAATGGCAGGGACTGTTTGAGATTTTGGAGAAAAAAGCCACTTACCAAGAACTGTTTTTCACAATGTTGCCTCTACTGATCAATATTTTAAAGAACTGCTAGTGGGAACATCATGATGACTACGTGTCAGACTGAGGTTATTTACCAAGGGCTTATTATTAATTATTATTATTATTTATATAGCACCAGCGATGTACCTGACACTGTACAATCAATAGTTACGGACAGGTCCCTACCCTTAAGGGACTTACAGTCTAAGAGACAAGGAAGGAGGAGACGAGAGAGAAACATCGGGGGAGACGAGTACATTGGGAGAGACATGAGGTTGAGGTGTTGCAGGCACGTGTGCTTCACTTAAATACAGGGAACTAGATTCTGAGTGAGGGGGAGAGGATGCAGTTTCACTCAAGACAAGCTAGGAAAGGCCTGATGGAAGAGGTGAGTTTTCAGGAGGGATTTTAAAGTATCCAGGGAAGGAGTTCCAGACATGAGGGGCTTGGCTCTGAGGCTTAAAGTAAAGGGAGGAGTCAAAGATGAATCCCAGGCTACGTGCTTGAGGGACCAGCTGGATGGTGACTGCCTCAGTGGAAGTTGAGAGGGAAGTAGGAGGGAAATCTTTTGGGGGGAAAGATGAGGAGTTCAGTCTTGGCCATATTAAGCTTGAGTTGACAACGAGACATCCAGGCAGAGATGTCAGTAGGACAGTCAGCAATACAAGACTGTATGGAGGGGGAGACCGTGGGAGTGAGGAGATAGAGTTGCGTGTCATCAGCATATAGGTGGTACTGGAAGCTGTGGGTTTCAATGAGTTTATCCAGAGAAAGAGTGTAAAGGGAGACGAGGGCCCAGGACAGCCTTTGGGAACTCCCACAGAGAGGAGAAGTGATGTAGGCCACATTCACAACTGTGGTGGCGGTGGCGGCAGAGAGAGTGGCAAGAGAAGACACGGCAGCGGGGAGGAGCCGGATAACAGGAAAAGAGTCGGTGCAAACAGGGATCTGCTGCGGCTTCTCTCACACATGCCAAGGCGCAAAATCCTGCCCTGACATGTGCAAGAGAAGGAAATGTAGTGAATTCAGGAGGAGACCATAGTCGACAGTGTCAACGGCGGCAGAGAGATCAAGGAGGACAATAACGGAGTACAGGCCCTTAGACTTAGCTAAGAGAAGGTCATTGGTGATTTTGGTAAGGCCATTCTCAGTCGAGTGGAGAGGGTGGAAGCCCAATTGGAGGGGCTTCCTCAGCAGAGGAACGTGAAGAAAGCAAATCCAGACAGCGTGTACAGACAGCCCGCTCCAGAAGCTTGGAAGCAAAGGGAAGGAGTGAAATGGGACAATAGCTGGATGGGTCGGAGGGATCAAGAGTAGCCTTCTTAAGGATAGAGGAGATAGTGGCATGTGAGAAAGCCAATGGAAACTACCCAGTAGAGAGGGAGAGATTGATGATGTGCAGTAGAAAAGTCGCAGTGGTGGGGGCAATCGCCATTAGGAGGCGAGAGGGGCTGGGGTCAAGGGGGCAAGTGGAGGGGTTGGATGAAGAGAGGACGGATGTGACCTCATCAAGAGAAGCTGGGGAGAAGAGAAGCAATGGGGCAGAAGGGGGAACAGGAGGGAATGAAGTGGTAGAGGGAGAGGGTTGAGAAGCGATAGCAAGGCGGAGTTTATCAATCTTGTTGTTGAAGAAGGAGAGAAGATCCTGTACAGAGAGTGAGGAGGAGGACAGGGAGGCTTCAGGAGGGAAGCAAATGTTGAGAAAAGACAGCGGGGGTTGCAGGAGTGGGATTCGATTAATGTGGACTAATAGCGGTCTTTGGCCAGGGAAAGGGCATCACTAAATGGAGACAGCGTGTGATTCCAATGACTTAAATCACTTTTGGTTCAGCCCACAAGTGTATAGCAGTAACTATAACTCATTTTCAGCATGAGGGTCTATACATGCATTATCCCACCTAAATGATAGATTCATAAAAATCCAGACTCATCAAGGTATGATCTATGCACCTTGAAAGCCTTTTTCTCTCCAATTTTCTACGGCTTAATGTGGACAAAAAATTAACAACCCCTCAACTTCTAACATGCAAGTCATAGAACTCCATCATGCACTGAAACCACTATTGGACAAGAGACATGTCCCCAAAATCCAGCATTATGGAACAGAGGATACAGATGAAGACCTTGTCTCAAGTGCATTCATGCCTAGGGAACGCAATAAGAGTAGGCTCTTAGGAATCACATGACCTAAGTTCTACACCTTCTGACTGCTAAATTGCTCTTTCCTCATTCGAGTGCACAGAGGGCAGAGAAATGAGAATGAAAATCCTTTCCACCCTGCTTGCACATCACTGTTCCTGCACTCAGCAGGGCACAGAGATTGCGTCTACAATTATCCGAAAGATGGCTGAGGCAAAGCAGAGCCATGGCTTCTGCTCCCTGCATTGGCTGCACTATCCAAAAAGATGTCACAGGAGGTACACTCTCCATCCTCCTGTTGCAGGGGCTGGGGAAGAGGGATTATGTTTTGAGGCTCCCCAGTGGTGTCCCAACACAGTTCTGCGGTCAACCCAAAGAGCAGCATCATGTTGTGTTCTACCCTTTTATCACCACTTTACTATTAAAAAGAACTGAGGATTTTCAGAAGAAACATCATGGAAGCGAAAGATGATGGATGAGCATGTGCTTAAAACATTAAAGACTGAAGTTGGCTTGCTGCCATGTTCAAACAGGAAGCTCATTATTCTGAACTGAAATGTAAGTTCAAAAACTAACATTCCCCTTTCCCACCCCACCGTCAACACTATCCCCACCAAAACTCTTCCAGTAGCAAATTCATTATCTATTTCCTTTCCCAGCGGAAAAGCCCCCCATACAGGCTTGTTTTGCCAAGGATGGGAAACAACTCCACATAAACAGCAGATCTATGGGAAAAATTAAATACTTTACTGAAAAATCACAAGATTCTTAAACAGTGTGGTAGATGCCGGCTTCGCACATGATGTATTAAGCCAATTTCAGATTTTATTTTAAAAGGAGTCATGCTTTTCTTTCAAACTGCTTCTGGCCCATTAAGAAGGAAATCAGGGAAAGATGGCTATGCTTCTGCATACAAAACTGAAACAAAGCAGTTTTCAACTAATTTTCATGAAAGAGAATTCTAAGTGGTTTAAGAAATTGTTCTCCAATACAAACTCCATCCGTGTGAACAGGGAAGTGTATTGATTAATAAGATAAAACATTACGGTTGTGATCCACAAACCTGGGGCTTCAATGGAGCTAATCCAGAGTAAGCAGTTCATGGATAATGACCTAAATTCTTAAAAGCAGACTTCACTGCTTTCAAACTGGGGGTGGGGATGGGGCTGGGGGGGGACATAGGGTGATTTCAGACGTGACGTGGTGAGTCACCAAAGTGAATCCCACCCCGGTGCCAATTGCATCATCGCGGGCCGTGGTGAGCCGCACGGCCACAACAGACGTGACAGGGGCAGCACCACTGCCCAGGGCCAACCGGAGTGAACCCAGGCTGGGGGAACCCAACAGACATGATGTGGTGGCGAGAACCGCGGTGGGAGCCTGTGGCAAAATGCTCTTGACCTGACACAAACCCCCTCTGACCCCCCTTAGCTGAAACTGCCAGCCTGGCTCAGCCAATGCCCAGACCGCAGCAAGCACATGTTTAGGACTTCCTCATTCCTGGAATTCCTAAGGGGGGGGAAACTCTACACCTGAGACAGGTGACGTGGGATGAGCGAATGATAGAAGGAGAGGGGCTTCTGGGTTAAAGCCAGCTGACCCTCCTGGACAAATGAGAATGAAGGTCAAGGATGCCTTAAAAGGACCTGCACAGGCATTTTGGCTCTCTCTCTCTCTGGACTAACTGAACTGCTGTGTGGCTGGTGTCCTTCCTGCATAGGGCACCCACATGCCCTGTATGGCTTAACAGCAACTCTGGCCTGGCNAACTTGGACCCCATAGGAAAACCATCCCCTATGGAGAACTGATCAGCACCCCTGTGAGTACTGCTAGTTACAGTTATAGGAAGACGCTTTCTAAACGGGCTACCATGTCCACAGATACTGACTCTGATTGCTCAAAGGGTTATTACCCCTAGTTCTATGCTTTTATTCCTTTTTGTTATATGTACCAGTAAAGTCTAAGTTTTCTTTTTACCCTACTGGGTGCATGTGTGTGTGTTATTAGCTGCGCAAAAACGCCTCCTTTGGGCCGGGTAGCCAAGCCTCGCTACTAAGGCTTAGAAGGGGAAAATCTACCTATTTGGCTAGGGGCCAACAGCTTTGGGAACCAAAGGAAGCCTCCTGCGGGTAGCTCTGGGGATCTGCCTCCAACACAGTGGAGGAAATCCCAGGAACAGAGTGCCAGGAAAGGGGAGTGCTTTGGGGAAGCTGTGAGGCTTATGCCTTTTGGGTTTCACATGTCTTGGGTGGTGTGAGCGCCCTCTGAATTATACCCAAGTGGTGGCAGCGGAATACTAAGGGCTCTTGGGGTTTTTCCAGCTGTGGGAACCCCTGGTCAGAGATTTAGAGAAACACAGTGAGGTGGGTGTCTCAGCTGTATAGCACCCCCTACTGGCATTTCGCCACAGAGCCCCACCAGGCACCGGGGTCGCGCGGACACAAACATGGCCACCGGAGGGCAAACGAAGCCAAAGATGGGGGAGGGCTCCACCCAGGGAAGGGAAACACGAAGGGAGGGGGTCGAGGGAGCTGCAGCGTGAGCAGCGTTCGCAAACAGCGGCCGCACGGAAGGTGCACGCACTTCAAAATGAGAAGCGCACACACACACAAAGCAGTACACCCGCACAACACAGGGGAGCGGAGCAGGGGAACAGAGGGAGGCACACACCAGCGGGGGACAGGGAACCCCATGGCCGGTCGGAAGCACAGGAGGTGGGGGGGTGGCGAGGGGCCGGCACGGGCTGCCCAGCAGGAGGGGGACGGGGCAGGAGCCCAGCGGGCAAGGGGAAGGGGGACCCAGTAGCCCAAGGAGACAGGAAGCAACACAAGTCACAGTGAAGCACAACAGGCATTTATTGAGGGCACAAGCGGTAACGGCCCAGCGGAGAGGCATACAGCTCAAGAGCGCGAGGATAAACGGCACGGGAGAAGGAGCAGCAGCAAGGGAGGCGTGGGGCCCAGTCCGGGAGGGGTGGAACTAGCACAACGTCCAGCCACGGAGCATGAGTCAGGAGGAAAAGCACACCCAGTGTGCAAGGGGAAGCACCGGACAAAGGCACGGACACCACCACCACCCGCCCGCACGGGGGAGGAAGGTCAAGGGGGCCACCCTGACACACACCCCAAGGCAAACAGGGGGCCGGTGGAAGGCTGTTCCACAGTCAAGGGCCACCAAGGCGAGGGAGCGGCCCCAGCCCCACGAAACAGGGGCCACCAGGCCAGGTGCAGGAGAGCGGGGTGCAAGGGTGGGGGAGGCAGCTCATGGAGACAGAGGGTTGTCAGCGACATGTCAACAGGAGGCCACCCGGAGGGTTTCGGGCCAGCACCCGCAGGTCCAAAGCGAGAGGGTGACAGGCGGGCGGAGGCGGGTCACAGGTGGTCCAGCAGTCCCAAGGCGGCAGAAGGCGGTGGCGATAGCACCCAGGCCACAGGTGGAAGAAAGGCGCTGAGGAGGTAACCGGATGCCAGATGAGGCCGGCGCACCCTAGACCCAGCTGCTGGGGCTACCATCGGGTGGAGGGGGCGGTAATGACAGCAGGTGCATATAGCGGGGCCATTGCCACAGACTCCGTCAGAGGCCGCGGGCGGCCATGTGGAAGCAGATCAGGTAGAAGGCCTTGAAGGGATCCGCAACGCTCATCCCGAGTTGAACATCAGAGCGGCCGCACACCTCCGACAGGGCCGACAGCTCAGGTCCAGGGAAGTGGGGGGCATGCCATAATCAGCCACAGGAGGCCAGGGCAGGTGGGACAGCTCCAGCAGATGGTAGTAGGCAGCCCCACGGGAGCGAGGAAATCCATGCGTCCCCTGCACGCTGATGAAGTAGGACACGGACACGGCAGGGCCACCCTCACTCAGGCAGGTCGCATATCCCGGGAAGGCACACACACACAGGGCGGAGGCTGTCTCGGCAGGACTCCATGCCACAAGACCCCCCAGAGTTGATGGTAGGCGCCCCTCAGGGAAGGGGGCGAGCCCCACCTCCTCACAGTGCACGCGGCAGTCGCCAGCAGTCGCAACATAGCCAAAGTGCAGCATACCAAAGCTCAGGCAACGATAGGCATTCGTCCGAGTGGGCAAGGAGCGCAGGCAGCGCTGAATGATGGGCAAACGCCACAGGTCGCAAAGGGCCATGCTCTCACGGGCGGTCCAGGCACAGACAGAGCCCCGGAGTCGATGAGCGGGACCTCAGGCTGAGATGCAGCTGCCATGGTACAGCTCCTGGAGGATCTGAGCCGCAGCAGCCGTGGAGGCAGCGTGGGATGCGGGGCAGAGGGGCTGCACAGGCCGACAGATAATGGCAGGATGGGAACAATGGGGCCGCTGTGGAGGGAGGTGAAGGGAGTGGGCAGCGCACAGCTGCTGACATTCAAGGCCGGACAGCCCCACGCATACACACCTGCTAGATGGATAGGAACGTTAGCAAGAGCATGCACAGGGAGACACAGCGGCCCGGGGGCCAAAGCCCCGGACCTGAGGGGGAGGGAGGACAGGGTACCCCCAATGCGGCACCACAGCTGCTATCGGGGGATCGCAGCAGTACCCTGGTGTACCCTCGCCACCAGCACTGGCAGAGCCCCTCCATGCAGGGGGCTGAGCTCCCGGGCTGCTAGCCCTTCCGACATAGGCTGTGCGGCCAGTGCGCACCCAGTGGCCCCGGGGGGCAGGTGTTGGAGGCGTACATATATGCAGCACAGGTGCGTGGTCAGGGGCGGTAGCGAGCACACGTTCCCCTACTGCTGCCTGCCCTTTAAATCTCCCTTCGTGTTCTGCTTGTTGTTGGTTGCCTAGCAGCGACACTGCATGCTGTCATCACGGCCCGTGGTCGTTTAGTTCCACCGCGGCCGGGGGTTTCCCTTCAGAAGTTACTTTTCATTCACCCCTGCCGTGGTGTGCATTCACCACACTTCTGGACCTCCTCCCGCCCCGACCTCACGAAGCGTGGTTAGGTTCACGCCGGGCCGCGTTTGACTGTGGTGAACATCTGGATGCGGGCCAACAGACGTGCACGGCTCTTTCACCACCGCCTGCGTTTGACTGCGGTTGACTGTGGTGAATGCCGAAAACGTAACGTCTGAAATCACCCACAGTCTAATAACAGCAGGGCTCTTCTTCCCAGACTTTTTGTACTAAAACTTTGTTTGTTGTTTTAAAACCCAGAATAAAACTTTACAGCACAGAACATAGAATAAAAAAGGTCAATAGGAATAACATATTCAGTTATTTTGTTCATGTGGTTGCATTAATTCAAAAACACTACCCCTGCCACCATGCTATTAAAGCGGTAAAAATAATCAACTGCCAGAGTTATTTGTGTGCTATGGTAAAATTTCTGGTTATTTTTAAATAAGATTATTTCTAGGACATACTTGACAGCCTTAAGGAAGTATATCAATAGTCACGTCATCCCCATGTCAACTGGGATTATGGCAGTAATTAGGTAGATTTGAAGGTTCTACAAGCGTTTTGAATAGTAGGAAAAACTTTACTTCTAATATTAAAACAAATTATAAAACATGAAAGGCTAGATTTTTAAACTCATCTCAAATAATGGCAATTACTGGGCTAGGCTCTGTTCTCATACTGGTTTTGCGTCTGTTCAACTCCATTGGAGTCAGTGGCATTACTCCTGAATTATGTCATTGTAAGCAAGCACAAAATCACATCCCACTGTAAACTGCTTCCACAATGTTATGTTAATAATAAACCAAACTGTGTAAAGGTGCCACTTGTTTACAAAACTAGATTATGTTATTGTGTAGGGATTATACTCAGCCACAAATAAATAGTATACATGCAGCCACAGAGCCTCATTCTGCAAGCCTCTTTCTGCAGCTCTCCCTTACTAACAGATTGGATAGTGCCCTTTCCAAGGGTACAGGCAGAAGGCAGGACAATGATAGAGAAAAGTCAACATAGATTTTGGAAAAGGAAGCCATTCCTTGCCCAACCTATTGGACCTCTTTGAGGGTGTTAACAAGCATGAGCATAAGGGTGATCCGATTGATGTAGTATATTTGGATTTTCAAAAAGCATTTGACAAGGTCCCTCATCACAGACTTTTGAGTAAACTAAGTAGACCCGAGATAAGAGGAAGGGTCCTTCCATGGATTGGTAACTGGTTAAAAGATAAGATATAAAGGGTAGGAATAAATGGTCAGTTTTCACAATGGAGAGAAGCAAACTTTGGGGTGCTACAGGGGCCTGAATGAAACTGGTATTATTTAACATAAACATTGTTAAGGGGGCAGATTTGCAAATGACAAGATAGCTAAGTCCAAAGTAACTGTAAAGTGTTAAAAATGGAACTTACATACCTGAGAGATTAAGCAATAAAATGGCAGATGAAATTTAATGTTGACAAATGTTGACCCATAGGAAAAAAATAATCCTAATCATAGAGTAATTTCAGATGTGACAGGCCTCCTGGCCCACCACGCTGAACCCTGGACCGGGATCCGTCTTGGATCCCGGTATATGATCACACCGGCCGTCCTGTAGACATACCGTCCTGATCTCTAAGAGGGATCGAGGAGGGGGCGGGGCTGCACAACGTGAGGCCGCTCAGCCCTGCCCCCCAACGCTCCACCGGCCGCCCTGATCGTGGGTCAGCTCCAGAATCGTGGTTAGCTGTGAACCCCGCCAGGAATTCACTGTGGTGAACATCTGGCGGGGCTCACACAGGATGATTTCAGAAGTTACACTTCCCGGAGTCACCACAGTGGATTCCCAGCGGTGGTGAACCGAACAACCACCCGCCGTGGTCAATAAAGGCCCCGAACAGACGTGACGGGAGTGGGACCACGGCAGGGAATTGGGCCACCAGATCATGGCCTGGGGCAGCGCAACAGATGTGACGTTGATCCCCAGCCGAGGTCAAAACACCCAGAACGAGCCGGGGAGGGACAGGACACAGACATGGCCGCCTGAGGGCAAACGAAGCCAAAAGGGAACACCCACACAAGGGAAACGGGAAGGGAGGGGGGAGAAGGAGAAGAGCCGCCCAGGTACCACACACAACAGGCACACAGACAGTGAGGGCACAGTGGAACACACAGCACAAACACACAC